>JARHVA010003742.1:1590000-1752500 GCA_037957365.1 Torreya grandis | reverse complement strand
AAAATTTATGATTTGAATTTAGTTCATACTGTTATGAAAAAGAGTTCACTTAAAAAATTTAAATGATTCATTGAAAATAGATACTCTCAACTAGATATTCTTATTTTAACAACTTTTTTGACATTTGATCTATTTTATAATTTCTTGTGACAAGGAGAAAAGTTACTTCAATTTGATAGTATTAAGCAAAATGGACATGCATTTATATCTAAACACCTATACAATAATAGTAATAATAAAGATATTTTTAAGTCCAAAATAAATGAATTTTAATTAAAATCAAACCTCAAAGGAAAATTAATTTGAATTTATTATCATAAGAATGGTCATGATGCATGAAAGAGGATGTGAAAGATAGGCTAGGAAAGGCTATGGAAAAGAGATTATGAGAAGATGTGGAAGAAAGACTAGGAGTATCTAGGAAGATGATGAAATTTTAAGGACCAAAGGATCTCATGGAAATATTTAATACTCAACAAACATTTTCAATTTATGGGAAGAGTGCTCAGGAGTATATTTGGACTAGGTTTTATTATCAACCTTTTCTAATGAGAAATTGGAGATTATTTTAACCAAATATGGGTATATAAAAAAATACATAAACGAAAATGTTAAAAGGGTTGAAAATTATAATTTTGAAGAATTTATTACTCAAAAAAGGCTATATGAGAGGGAAGAACATAATTTTGATTCAAATTTGGATTTATATATTTTGGTAAGGATGGATGATAAGGATAAGCCCTCAATTTATAATAAATATGATGCTATTGGTTTACATGAGTGTAATATTTTTCCATGGGAGGAATATGAATAGCTAGATCAAATCCCTCCTTTTTTGGCTCATCTTAAATGTGTGGATTGGGATAGATATGATAATAGTTTCTAAAAAAAATGGGAGGAATCATATTTTGAAACAAGTGAGGGGGATTCATTTGGGGTAAAGGATGTGGAACCATGGATTGAATCAATCATGTTTTAGGGAGGAAATGGTTATGCTTCTTCAAATGGTGATGATTGGATATTATTGGGTGGTAATTATTGGTTATGGAAGTCAAACATGAAATGGTTATGGAAGGTAGATCTTGGAATTTTAGTTAGCTAGAGGGATTATTTAATGATAGATAAGATTGATTTGGACTGCTCAAAACCTTATTTAGAAGAAGAATTCTTATAAATATGGGGTATATATGAGAAGTTGTATGGGAAAGAGTTTACACCACATGTTATGGCTTTATTACCAGAGGATTATACTCATACTTTGATAAATATGTTTTCTAAGGTATGGTATAATTTAATAAACAAAAAATGATGGGGTTGATCATGAGGGTATTTTGGTGAAGCATTTAGGTTATGAGGTTCCAATTGAAAATCTATTGTCCATAAAAGAGGATGGATATAGTAGGGAGTCTAAGGATCTCTCTAAAGGGAAGGGTTTGGTTTCTATTGATTTGAGTTTGGATAACAGGGATGTTTCTCATTCTTCTCTCAAGGAGGAATTAGGTAAATCTTATGAAAGCTTCCAGCATGATCAATCTCTAGATAGGTTTTCAATAATGGATAATTTGATAAAGAATTTGGATCACAAAGAGGTGGGGTATGCATTTAGGGAATTTGTAACTTATTCAAAGGTTAATATCTAAGATCACTCTGCCTTACTTAAAGAGGAATATTTTAAATCTTTAGATAAATTATCTAACATTCCTTGAATTGGATTTGTTAAAGGAGACATATGGAATGGTTTTAGGTTTCAAAATTGGATAAATAATAACCAGTTAGGGGTAAATATTAATACTCTACATTTTATCACTAAAGACAATTTTCAAATATCTTTCATTAATATGGAATTTAGAGATTTGGTAATAAAACTCAAGAGATGGTATTTTCATTCTTGTAAAATTTAGGTTAGAAAATGGGATAAAAATTTTGAGCATAAGAAGAAGAAACAATGGATGAAGGTTTGGATAATTCTTTATGACCTTCCTGGTGTTTTTTTAATATGAAGTATTTTAAATCCAGAGGGAATATATTGGGTCATTTTTCTTATGTAGACTCTATATCTCTATGATTATTATCTAGGAGGTATGTAATAATGAAGATTGAAATATCTTATTTGGATCTATTTCTTTCATCTATATCTTTAGAAAAGAATGGGAAGATATATTATCCAAATATTGTCATTGAACATTATGCTTCTAAGAGGTGTTTTATATATTCTTCTAATTTTCATTTGGCTAGGCATTATACACTTTCACAACATAATTTTAAGAATAAATATGTATTTTTTTAAAGTATGGAAAAAAGGAAAAGCAATCATGTATCTTTGGGGATCTATACATGGAGGGTTTTCATAGGAAATATATATTAGGACTATAAAATGTCCCTTTATTAGAATTGTTAGGGATGAATAAAGTCTTCAAGGAAGGGGGACCTAAGTTTTATTGTGAACTTCTTGATCCATATTTTGGGTTTCACATTTTCTTTTATTTTATTTGATATATATGGATAATTTGAAGTGTCAAAATCTTTGTTTGCCTAACTCAAATCTTGAAAATATTAATTATTTTTATGGATCTTTTGTGATTTGGGGAATGTCCCCTTCACCTTTTTATTCATAACTCCTATGTAATTCCATCCTAAGGAATTGGAAGACCTAGGGTGGGTTTAAGGTAGGGTTTCCCTCCTCAATTCTATCTCTAATTGTTCCAAGTTTTTTTTCAAGTTGGTCAGTTATAATCTTTATTAAGGTTTGTGGTCATGATAAACCTATTGATATATAATTTGATCAAGGTTAGAAATAAAATGTTTTTACCATTAGAGGATTGTATATTTTTGTCATTAAAGAGACTTTGTCAAGAGTTATGGGTCTGACATTGAAGGGGGGATGATGGTACATTATGAATTAGAATGATTCTCATTACAAATAAGATTTCCTTCTAGGAAGGGAAAAATTTACAGACATAGGCCTTGGCTATAGAAGATTTGGATATTTGGTTGTAGATGATTTTTTATAGATGAATATGTCTAAGTATGGTAGAAAGATATATGTATAATTTTTAATCAAGTATAATAATTTTTTGCCAACTTTGGAGTTGATTAGATTCCACTTTCCTTGGATTTTAGTATCACCCATGATGAATGGAAAGGCCTTTCGCTAATCTTGATATCATATTTTTTAGGATAGAAGTAACATACCTTGATTGTGTAAGATGTATTTGACTTATTGATGAAAATGGTTCTAGTTATGTTCTTCCATGTAAATTCCTTTGTTTTTTTTTTGTAGAAGTTGTTGAGGACCTTTCCTATGGACGTTATTTTCCCCTTCTTTATGAAAGATTCAATTGGTTTTTATAAGTCATTAACCTTCAAATAAAAAATATATATGACATTGGTTATGGATGATGTTATTTTATTTTGCCTCTCATTTTTGGATCTATCATTTTCTTATGGAAGCTTTCAAATATACTTAGCCTTTGGTTACCAAAGTTATTGTATTTTGACATTGTTATTTTGGTATGGGTCTTTTCTTCCTCTTTCCTTATTTCAAATTTTTGGAATTATAGAAGAAATTTTATATCTAAGAATGTGCATGACACTGAATGCAAATTATTTTCATCATCTATATGGTAGATGATATTGATATTTATCTTTTGTGACTTTAATATAAGGTTACATATGGGTTCTAGTAAGGGTTATGGGATATTTGTGGTAGATTCATCAAGTCTATGGAAAATTTATGAATTGGTTTTAGAACATGATGAGGTTATATCATAATTTTAACTATGATAGATTTTACCAACATTTGTCATATATATATTTTAAGTGTATTTTATTTTTATGAAGTCATTCTTTATGCTAAGGATGCTTTACTCTATAGTATTTTAATCAAAATAATTTTTTATTTAAATTAATGAAATGGGTTATGAACCCTTAAAAACTATTTTAACAATAAAAAGGATTATAATTATGAATATTATTAGTTTTAGAAACAAATGGAAATTAAAAATGGTAAGAAACATGAAAATATTGATGCTAGTGTTAGTTTTAAGACTAAAAAATAACTTAATACTAGGGCTGTTATTACCTATGCTTTGTGTCCTCTTTTTCATTTTTAATGAATTTTTTATTATGGTGATACTCAACATATTATGTCTAATCTTGATTCATTTATTTATTTATAACCATATCATTCTAATAGTCATTTATTCTTACAAATCATTTTTCATGCAATGTATAAGCAATTGGTTCCATTAGTATTCCTAATGGTGAATTAAAATATGTTTTAATTGTGATTTATTTGACATTAGATATACATTGTGTTCTTTTATAAAAGAAATATTACAAGAGTAGATTATTTTTACAATACTAGTTGTGTTCAATAAACCAAGCAAAATTATATATTTATTGCTATAACTTTTTTAGATAATGATGATTTATTTTAATTTAAAATATTCTCTTCTTCTAATTATATTCATGGTTTATTTTTCTCTATTGATGATATATTATGGAATGAAATACCAAGTCATATTAATCACCAAAGTATTGAAATTATAAATAGATTAGTAATGGTGCATGGCTTGCCTAAAATTCCTTCTAATAATTATGTTTATAATTGATGTATAGCTGGTAAAATTCCTATAGAATATTTTCCTAAAGGAAAACCTTAGCATGCAATTAAAAAATTGCATCTTATTCATAATGGTATTTTAGGTGAAATGTAAGCTCATTATATTAATTGTGATAAATATGCTTTGAATTTTTTAAATTATTTCACTAAGAATTTTTGGATTTATTCATTAAAATCTAAAGATAAATATTCAAACATTTTCATTTAATTTTGTGTTTTTATTGAAAATAATTTGTTTTTTATTTACACATTTTTTGTATTTAAAATGATATTAAACATGCCAATTCATATTTTCTTTCACATTGTAAGAAACATGGTATTAAGCATTAAAATAATATTTCTTACATGCCTGAGTAAAATGATGTTCTCGAATGTATACATAGGACTATTACTAAAATGGCTAGGTGTATGTTGCATATTAAAAATATGCATTTTGATTTTTTGGGTTGGATCTATGAATTATGATCTTTATTTCATTCATATTACTCCCACAAAATATCTTTTAAATAGTACTCCTGAAGAAGCTTTGAGTGGTATAAAACCTAATAAAAAACATTTTTGTGTATTTGATTGTGATGTATTTTTTAAAATTCAAATAAAATCATAATAAGTTAAAATATAAATTAAACACACATATATTTGATGGTTATAATGATAAATCTAAGTCATATATTTTATGATCCTCAAACTAACAAAATCAAGATTAAAAGAGATGTTAGAATTGTTGAAAATGGTGTGGTTGATTGTGCTACTACTTTAGATTCTCTTGATATCGATTATTCTTATTTTTATTTCTATTCAAGTGATGATCAAGAATATTTTTTTCATGTTAGTGTTGATAATCCTAGTGTTACTACTCCATGTTATAATCTTTCTCCACATAAGCCTATTCCTAAGTAGGAAATAACTATAGCAACATCTAGATTTGATGTAGATGTTGATGAATCTCATAGAACTAGGAGACAATTTTGAAACTATGATTTGATGTCTAAAATTATGAAAAAAATTATCGTCAAACACTTGAGAAAGATAAATGTCACGTTCATTAGAAAAAATCTATGCATAATGAAAATAACTTTTTCTTGTCTAATCAAACTTGGGACTTAGTCCCTCTTTCTAAAGGTCAAATTTTGGTTAGTTGTAAATGGTTGTTCAAAAATAAGTTTGATCTTAATAATTTCTAGAGTTTTTTTATATATGTTAAGTAATTGATTATAATGAATTATTTTATCTTGTTTCTAATATGTCCATAATTATAGTTGTTTTATATCTGACAACTCATATGTATTAGCATGATTACCAAATGCATATTAAGAGTTATTTTTTTGGATGGTGATTTGCATGAAGAAATCGATATGACTAAACCTCCTAGTTTTATTAAGAAATAAAATGAATATATTGTATGAAAATTAAATAAATTTATTTATTGTTTTAATCAATCATATTTAGAATGGTATACCAAAATACATCATTTTTTCTATAAATCAAGGTTTTAATCATAGTTTCAATGTTACTTATCTTTTTGTCAATAATATTGATGATTTATTGTATATTTTTTTATCGATAAAAAGAGGAATTTTTCCCCACTCCCATTATTAGATCATAAAAACTATTAAAAAATAGATTTGATTAACTCATATTTTAATATATGATGATCAATCTTCCCATGCAATAATACTGATTCGAGGCTCAAGAGGAGACCCAATATAAAACCTACTTAAATGTAGTTAATATTGTTATGAATGGAATATAATTATGAATAACATAGGATATTAAGGTGCAATGTGTTAAATAATAACAATGTAAAATAAGATGATGATAACCAATGTATAACTATAATAGTAAAGTTTTATTATGCTGTGTTTTGTACAATATTTGAGAGATTGGATGTGTGGTGTTTATGTGCTCCATAACTTCATTCTTTTCTACCTAAATAACTATAAATAATATAAGTATACATCAATATATAATGGAGTGTGATGTAACATCAGTTAAAAAGATACAAGAGTTGGTAGCAACTGCTTCATAATCAATGAATGTTATGACACCATTGATTGGCATTACTATTGAGCTATGGCATATAGTATTAACATAGTAGGAGTTGTATGGTAGCACATAAGTGGAACTAGATCTTGAAAACTGACATGTAAGTGTGAAACTCAATTTTGATGGTGTTGAGATTAGTGTAAGGTTGGGAAAGCAACATTGGTAAACTATGGTAAGGTATAATAGCCTAGATCCTCTTAGATTAATCACCCCTCCTTGAAGATAAATGGTCTCCATTAAATGTAATAGTGATAAGATATGTGGAAAAGCTTACAGTTTGTAATTATGTAAAAAAAATTACTTAAGAAGGCACTTGACCTACTTTAATAATTCTAAAGAGAGTGATCTCTTGTTGACATGATCATTTGAATTGAAAATCAATGGCTTGATCTGATTTTTTTATAATACTACAATATGGATTATTTTCTATCTACCAAAGAGTATATGCAACATCTAAGGTATCCAATAGAGGCGGAAAATAATGGTGAAAGAATTCTACATTGAAGACTCGATGCATATTAAGAGAAGTATGTAGATTAAGCTTGAAATTTTTTTCTCCTAATTATTTGGTGATGGTATATGGCCCTTAATAAAGTGAAAAAATATTCTGGTAAGGTCATATCATTATTTCCTTTTGAACATGTATCCAAACTCGATTACCAATTTAGAAGGTGTTCAGTGTGTGATGCTTGTCATGACACTACTTATAGTTAGAATTTTCTTATTACAAAATTATTTTCAATTATTTTTTATTTTGTTAATTGTGTTTAATTAATTTAATAGATTTGTCAACTTCCTTTTAAGCTGAAGGAATTTCTACTAATGCTAGTAGAATAGGATAATCTAGGTCAATTGGTATCAAAGGTTGGAAACCCAAGTAGACTTAAAAATAATCATGTGTGGTAGAGTTGTGTAAAGCTATGTTATAGTTGTGTTGAATGAAATGCATGATTTTATCCCAAGTGCATTTCTAATTTGAATTGTACATTATTATAATTTCAACTATATCATATTTACCACTTTTGTTTACCCATTAGTCTATGGATGAAAGGAGGTAAATTTTTTTAATTTTATGTCAAACATAGACCACATTTTTTCTAGAAATTACTAAAAAACCTTGTATCCATATCACATAGGATGGTTTCTAGGATTCCAAAGTGAATCTAAACATGAAGAAAATATGGTTAAGCTATTTATATTTCTCTCTTACATGGTATGAGAATTTCCATCTTTGAAAATCTATCAACTACTACATAAATATAATCATTATCATGATTGGTAGTAGGGTATCTTGAGAGAAAATACTTATAGATATATTCTCACAATTGTGTTGAAATAAGTAGAGTTATCTAAAAACCCTAATTCTTATGAACAAGATTGGAAATTGCACATGTAGTACATGATTTAATGTTATTTGATACATTAGACCTGAGATATGTCTAGAAGAAGTACTTATGAAACACTAGAAGAGTATTTTGAACTCCAAATTTTATTGAAATTTTATTATAATGAGTCTCCCATATTTATTTTTATCTCTCTATTTCATGTAAAATATATAAGTGCCCAAGGTGATATAGGAGCCCATCCTACAAGTAGAATTTTGGAATTGAATTATCAGAAATAATTTTTTTTCTAGATATCTAAAAAATATATTTTAGATGGATATAACTTTAACCATGTGATGAATTTATATCCTTGTGCATCAAGTACAAAAAGGATATCTTAATCTAGTGGAAAACTTAGATGATTTAAAACTAGATTAACACTTCTCTTCTAATGCTTGTTTTTCATATAGAACTACTAAAGATAAGAATATCATTTATGATGTTTCTCTTGTTTTATTTTTTTCTAAGTATACAAAAACTAAAGTACCTTGTGATTTATATGTACCACAATATGATTTATAAATTGAATGCTTTTAATGCTTATATGCCTAAATAATAGCATAAATCTCATGATCATAGGTTGGTAGTTTTTTACCAGTGTGGTGAAAGTTTCCCTATGGTAAGAAATGATGTTAACATATTGAGTGAGGACTAGTTCCAGTGAAAATTTAGAGGTGTTTTTCTCAATCTCAAATGGTTGCTAAAGATATGGTAATGTAAGTACTAATGTGAAATAAAGTCTACATTTTAATTCCTCAAATGATCTCTTTTGTATGTCTTACTAAATGAAATGTGCTTTTGAACCACCTTTGGTAACCTAGTTCAGAGGCCAAGTCACATGAGAAAACCAAGTAAAAATCTCCTACAAAAATTTTATAATCCCAAGATACTACATATCTCTATGATATTCTTTAGTTATGGCCATTCTTAGATGGCTTGAATCTTAGCTAGATCAAGATTCTCTCCTTGTGTATCTATTATACATCTTATATATTGTATCTCCTACATAGCAAATGGATTTTTATCCATGTTTGAATACATCTTATATTTCCTCAAAGTTTCAATAACTTTCTCTATATGGTGAAAATGTTCATCCCATGTTTTTCTAAAGATTAGAATGTCATTAAGATAGACTTCAAAAAAATGAAGTAGTGAATGGCTTAAGTATGTCCTTTTTCATCTGCATGAATGCTTCTAGTGTGTTGTTCAATATAAATGGCATGAATAACCATTCAAACAAACCTTATATATCTTTGAAGGTTATCTAACCATTCAATAAATTTAGGTGAAGTATTTTCACCATGGAGTTGGTCCAAAAACACATCAATCCTTGGAAAAAGAAAGTGGTTTTTTACTATGATCTTATTAAGATCTTGGTAATTGATGCACTAAATCCATGAGTCATATTTATTTGGTGAAAGTAAAATTAGATGAACAAAATATGGTGATTTAGGCCTAAAAAATCATTTTCCATGAGTTTATATATTTGCCTCTTGATATCTTCATTCTCTAGAAATTATTTTTTATATAAAAAGGCATTACATAGATGTATTCTAAAAATCAAATCAATAGTGTGTTTTACCACACAATGTGTATGCACTCCCTTTGGTGAGTAAACTATATTCTTATATTATTCTAAATTACGTTTCAAATGTAAGATCTTTGTTGCAACTATTTGAGGAACTATGGTATGAATTGACATTGAAAATATGTTACATTTATATCTCACCATCAAAATAAAAAACTTATTACTATATCTGACTAACATCTTACATTATTTGGTGCTAATGAGTGATAGCTTAAGAACTACTTTTAGCATGTAGTATCTCTTATCACCAACATCTATGACACCATTTATAGAATTTTCATCATAGATTTCATGTTGATGGTAAAGATATGGCTAACCAATTAAAATATCACATAGTTATAATGGAATAGCATCTTAAAGGAATATATTTTGAAAAGGATTGATGTTGTACACAAGTTGAAAATATTTAGTGATATAATAATAGATCTTTAATTAAATCATATAATAGAGTATCATTGTGGGTGAGGCATCACTGGAAAGTTTAATATATGAATTATTTTAGGAGAAATCAACTTCTTTTGAATTCCATTTTAAATGATGAAGTGCACCAGTTGAGAATTGATCTATAATTGAGAATGGAACAATATTTCTATTCTTATATTTTTTCAAAGGTAGTAGATAGTTTGTGATACCTACTAAGGATATAGGTTAAAATTACATGATCTATTTACCCTAGTCTAATGATGTAGTTTTTTTACATAATACTTCAAGTTATGTATGTAGAGTCTTCCTAGCATTGCACTCCTTGTTAGAATGACTATTGGAGTTATGAACTAAACACCTCTTACTAGTCCTCAAGTATTTATTATATTCATTTGAATATTGTTGATTCTTCTAGAGAGGGGATTAAATATGTTCCTTATTTATAATTATTCTTGGAAGATTTAAACTATTGTTTGCTCTAAGAATTAGAATATTTTATCTTAAGAATTTGAATTGGCCTTTACTTTAAACTTGAAAGAAAACTATTATGATTTTCCAATAGAAGATATTTGTAATAAATACATAACTGACTATATATGTGGTCTCAAGCCTAGCTTATACTTCAAAATAAGGTTTTTTTTGGATTTAGAATCCCAAATTTAGACACAAAATTGTGAAATATCTGTGTATTTTTTCATAGAGTGTTTTTTTTCTTCTCATAACTAAGAAAAATTAATGTATTAATCATCATAGTTTCTAATAGGATATAAATTTATTTGATTTATTCTACATAACCATTCCATGTGTCTTAAAAATGTCTAATTTAGCTTCATATTCATGATTTTCATGTGAAGTGCCATATATTTCCTAACATTTATTTACTTATAATAATAAACTTCTAGAATATTGAGTACAATATTTTCTTGGTTAGATAATTTATTAACTATGTAATATGAACATATTAGGTTCAACAAATTATTTAGTTCATCTACATATATTTTACCTTAAAACTTTGGGATGTATATATTGAATACTACCTTATATGGTGTTTGACTACCAAATAGTCGATGAGAATGAGAGGTGTTGGAATGAATTTATTTCTTGAGAATTAGATAGAAATGTTCAATTATACTAGTTCACGTGCATTACATTCATTCAAATCTTTTATTGTATTTGAAATTCATCCTCTATAATATTCTAGAATTATTTTGAAGTTAGCATCATGAAAGATATGTCTCCTATTTGAGGGTGTGAAGGAAGGTTGATGAAAGGTGAAAATTATCAAGCCCTCACTTCTTATAATCAAACATTATATGAGTGGGAATATAAATGTAGATGAATTTTGGATAGATCATGATACCACTTAGAAATGATATTAAGTGTGAATTCTATAATACCACTAATTTGGGGCATGGGAGGAGACTTGATGGACAACCTACTTAAACATATTTAAAAAGGTAATGAATGGAAGTGAATTATGAATGTCAAAGGATATTAATGTGAAATGTTTTAAATAACAAGGAAATCACATAAGATAATGACAACTAATGTAAAAATGTAATATAAAAGTTTTACTATAATAATTTATATTAAATATCTGAGAGATCATATGTGCGTTATCTATGTGCTCCCTAACTTAATTCTCACTTATGTAACTCACTACAAAGAATGGAAGTATATAATAATGTAAAATGGATGGGGATGAAGAATTGGCTGAAATATTACAAGAGTTGGTATAAATTACTTAATAATTGATGAATGTTATGACATCATTAATTTTCATTATTGTCAAGCTATGGTATACAACACTGACAATGTAGGATTCATGCGATAGTATAGAAGTGGAGTTATATGTTTTGAATTAGCACATAAGTGTGAACCCAATTCTAATGATACTAACATTAGTAAAATGTTAGGCATGCAACAATGATAAAATGTAGTAAGATATAATGGCCCATGTCTTCTTATATCAAAGACAATAAAAAAAAAATTCTAAAATGACTAGAGGCTAACACAAACTGACTTCTACAACCAAGAACTAGGTATTGAACATAAAATTTATAAATACCACAACTAATAAAGGATAGGAGTAAAAATTTATCTAAATAATTCACAAAAAATATTTTATGCTTATTTTTCTAGCAAACCATTTAATAAAAATATCCAACACAAGCTTGTAAATGAAACTAAATGCCCATTCTTCCAAATCTCATATCCATATATATTTTTAGTTGTTTCATGTAAATTTTGCTTTTATTTATAAGAAGAAAGATTTAAAACTTGAAAGAAAGGTGAGGAATAAAAACCTAATATGTTGTGCATGCATTGATCCATATGATTGTGGAGACTCCTCTTTGTTTGGGGAGGAATGACTTGCAGATAAGAAAACACTAAGAAAATGGTTGATTAGCTAGATAGTAGGGTGGATTTCCTAGCATGAGCTAGATCCAAGAAGCATAAGATTCCTTAGAGGATGTCAATCCACACTTTTAAATAATTAAGTTATGATATACTAAAAGGAGATGATTGAATTTAAATAATAGAATGTATTAGAATCAAATATGAGAAATGCTTGGAAAAAATAAGTGATCTTGACTAAAATAATAATAAATGATAAAATATTCATGCTAAATAAATCAAACCTAATTCAAAAAATAGATTGAAGTTCACTGATGACATAGAGCCTTAGAAAATAAGATTTGGGTATAGGAAGATGGATCAAATACACTTGCTTATGGGTGACACATAGTGACTATTAGTGGTTAAGGTAGGACTGTTAGTGGTTATGTAACCATCAGTAGTTGGTGATCGTCGGTGATTAGGGGTCAACCATTAGTGGTTGAGTGACCATCATTAGTTACTATTAGACTTGGATTGAGAAAATAAGTCTATTGAAGGACATTAGTAAGGGGTTTTAGAAGGGTAAGTTATGGGTTACAGGTTGGTTATGAGACAAAGGGTGATACTTAGAGGTATTTTGGTTCAAGGATTGGGTGTTTGGAATAGGTGTGGGTGGAATAAAGGTATGATGAGGGAGTGTTTGGAATTATAGGGAGAAACTCCAACATAGAAAAGTGAAATGAAATGGAGATAAAGAGAAATGAAATAAACATAGCTAAATACTAAACTTTATTTGTTGCTAGTATGAGGAATGTAGAAGTTGGTTGAAATCTTGTTATAGACATTGGAGTGATGTTGGAAGAGTAACACTATCCTGGATCTTGATTAATAAGCTGTATAAATTCCTTAAATTTATATTTGGTTCTTGGTTCACTGGGAAGCTCTTTGATTTGCTTGAGAGTAAGAATATCTCTTGCAACCTACTGATTGATCTTGATGATGATTTCAACCTTCTCTACCTCTCTTAATATAGAAGAAGGGTAGGTTCTAATCAAAGGGTTTAACAAATGGTTGATCACTTAGTCTAATTAGGCATTGATCATGTGAACAACTAGTAATTCATGAGTGAATTATAGTCAAACTATAGTTGACTCTTTTAAACATGCAAGAGCCAAGATAACCATCAATGATTAGGTTTGACCATTGGTAGTCAAGGGTTGACCATCAATGGTCAGGGTTAAAGAGACAAAGTGGATAAAAATTTATCTATTTACTCTTATGGTTAGTAGTTGAAAATTAAGTAAATGGTCCTAAGGGGGTCAAGGGGTGTTTTGATGACTAGAAAATGAGTGCACAATTTTCAAGTGTCTACATTTTACCCCTTTTTATTATTTATGTTGTGTTAGCAAGCTATAAAACAAAAAATAGAGAAAGTTGTAAAATGTTGGATGCCCTAAGTATGGGAGAGGTGTTCCCCCTCAAATTAGGAATTGATGAAGTGAAGATAAGTTGGTTACAATTTTTATAATAAGATATGTGGGTGATGAAAATGGGAAAATAGGTCAGTTAATGGTTAGGCATTTAAGAATGAATATGCACAAAGAATGTGACTAAGTGTGATATCATAGATTATACATAGACTCGATTTCCATAGCTGAGGTAAGTTGTAAAATAGGTTGGTCTATATGGACAGGTGACAAGGTAACCAAGGTACAAATTTAGGCATAGATAATATGGGTTAATCTATAAACTTGAGTCTCCTAGGCAAATTTGATGTATTCATAAGCATTTAAGGTAGGATGTGATCCTGAGAAGATAAAATGAGTCACTAGTGTTAGGATTAAAAGGGTCATGATCAGAGGTATTTAAATGGTTGGGCACAAAATTAGTGCAAGTCCATTAGATATAGTAAGGTAGTCGATGTGGTCAAAAGGTCCAATATAGGCTAAGTCACAAAAGGTGTGAAATGTAGGCCAAAATAACCAAGTCTAGGTTACTTGGGAGGGTTATTGGTGGAGAATAAGTTTATTGCCAATGGGTGTATGTTGGAAGTAAGGTGGTCATTGGGAAAAATTTGGTGGGGATGGAAAAATCCCCTAGGGGTTGACCATCAGTGGTCAAACATCATCCCTAAAAGGGTGATCATTAAAGGCCAAAAGGAGGTTTTATTTATTCATTTTTAAATTGAAAAAGTGGTTCTTTCATTGGTTTTCTTGTGTGAAAATGGTGATAGTTTGAGTGTGAGGTGAGTGAGGGTTTAATTAAGGTTGATTGTGTGGATTAAAGTCAGTGAGGATACAATGAGCTGGAGGTAGGGCATGGGGCTGAGTGGTGGAAGTGGATCTAAGGGCTCCACCATAATGATGATTATGAAATGAGGTAGGGGATGTATTAAATTTTGTTAGTTTTTGGTATTGTTACTCTATTATTTATTGTTGTGGCTTGAATTTATTTTAGGTTAGGGTAAGGGTTTATTATAAATGTGGGTTTTTAATTTTTGTGTAGAAATTTTTTAGAGAGGGGAAAAATAAGGTTGAGGATGGAGGGTAGGGGGTGGTTTAGAATGTTTTTATTGAGTGTTGTGAGATTTTGGTAGGCTATACCTAGTGTTAGGTCACCGAAAGTCACCACATAGTGACTATCAGTGGTTGTTATCAACCATCACCAATTGATAGTGACCATCAAATGGTTAGTGGACCATAAATGGTCCACCATAAAACTATTTATGGTTGATGGTTGATCGATTAACATTCCACAAAGAACCATCATTGGTCAATACTTGACCATTAATGGTTAGCATAAAGGTATGATAAGTTTTAGGTGTAATTAAAGGATGGCTTTATAATTAGTGAATGTTAGTTTGGAGTTAGGTGAGGTTAGGTTTTTTTGGAAATTAGGTAAGGTAAGATAACATTAAGGTAAGTCATGGTTTAGGTTGGATTAGGTAAAATTGAAGGGTAAAGTAAACTAAGGTATATATGTATAACCTTGCAAATGAGGGAGTAGTTATAAGTGTGAGATCGCATATTATAGTTCTTGGATGAGGTTTGTAGGATGATGATAGACCATGAGTGGGAACATCTGATAGTAGTGGGCCTGAGAGACATAAAATATTAGCAATGCATGCCCAAAGATGTGGCTCTATTGGTGGCCCTCATTGAGAGATGAGACTTGGACACCAACACATTCTTATTTTTGACTGAAGATATTACCATCCTACCAAAGGAAATAAACTAGATTATGAGGCTACTAATATGAGGTGAGTTGATAGAGCACATCAATATTGAGGAATGAGATTAGCTAATGGATGTGCTATATGTAGAGGATGTGGTGCATGTGAGGTGGCATATGAGAGGTCTCCATTATGCAGCCCTATAATAGAGGGATAGGAGAGCAAGACAAGTTATCATGATGATGATTTATATGACCTATTATGAACTACCAAAATCAAGTAAAAGTAGATTTACCTCTTTATTATTGGGCATTTTGGTAGGTATGATGATGGACTAGATAGTGTATGCATAGGCCCTTATCCTACTAGTTTAGATATATCAAGAGCTCTAGGGATAAAAGTCACATAAGAGGTATTCCATCAATATTGGGTTTGTGCTACACTATTGGGTGTATGATCACATAAAGGTGCTTCAACTAGGAGGATTGCCATGGCATGAATGGGTACAAATGGAATATAAAATTGGCTTCATATGATGGATGTATGTTACACTCTTACAGGACCAAGGGGAGGGACATAAGACCTAGAGTGGTACTGAGATAGGTTGATGTACTAGTGGAGGGTGATGTCATCTAGAGACTATATGTTATATTTATCACATGGGAAGGTCATATGAGGTAAATCCTATCATTTTAGATTTATATGTGGATTGAGGGAAGATAGGATCATAAGGTATAATTGATTCCTTTCGACAGGGTGAGGATATAGTTTGGGTTAATGCAAGATATCCCTAGTTCTTTATTAAGGTATAGGAGGGAGGATGTAGAGTTTTCATTACCAGTTCTAGAGATAAAGGATATAGAGTTTGATCAGGAGTAAATTCTAGTGAGGCCAAATATTGATGATGCAAGGATCACATAAGATTACCTTTCTTCATTCTAGGTACACTATGATGTAGTGGTGTTTAGTGTAGATGGTGGATAGGTTGGGTAGTAAGCCATGGATATTGATCTGGATGAGGGAGGTGGGGATCAAATGAAGGTGTATATACTTAATAGGCCAACACTCATCATAAAGAGATATCAGTCTAGGGAAATACTAACAATAACACATGTAACTCTAGTGGTAGTGACCCTAGAGAGAGATATGACTCAGAGCTAGGTGGTCATTCTGACATAGGAGAGGGATCAGGCTAGAGCCCAACTAGCCTTGGTTATGTAGGAGAGTGATGCATTTAGATTTGTAGGAGGGAGGGTACCAACACATGTAGGACCATCAATGATTGTTGCTATGGATGGGTATGTGGTGATGGTTGAGGATATTTGATATTATGTGGCTTTGGTATTTAGAAAACTTTCATATGAGCCTTGATATGGTGAGTACAAGGCATTGGTTATAAGGGGAGTTATTAGTGCGAGACCAGGTTAGTGGGTAGCCTCTATGGGTACATAGATAGGCTCTAGAAATAGGAAAACTCTAGGGAGTAGTAGTGTTCCTCCACCTTGGACTCTTGAGAGACTCTTATTTTGATGTAGTATATGATTTTGATACCATACTTCAAGATGATGTAGTGAGATGTGCATTCTCTTTTGAGAGATCATATTATATGTAGTATGATTTATGATTGTGAGATCATGATGTGATTATGGTTATCGATATAGTTTAGGGATTAGTTGATTATTTTATGTTTATGATGATGTTATTATGGTTATGGATATGGTTTATGGTGTAGTTAATTATTATATTTTTATGATGATGTTATTATGGTTATGGATATGGTTTATGGCTTAGTTGATTATTTGATGTGTATGGTGATGGTATTATGGTTATTGATGTTGATGATGTGGCTTATGATTAGCATTTATGTTTATGAGTAGATGTATGCTTTGTTAGAAATGTGGATGTTTTAAATTAATGAATACATGTGTGATGGATTACTATATTTGATGACTTGTTTATTGATGTGATTAGTTATTTAGATAGATGAGATGAGTTTTGATTGATGAGATGGTGTAATTTATTAAAATATTTTATTGCTAAAACACTTTAAACAAATAAGGTAAAATTTAATCACTAAATAAAACACAATATGTTTATGTAATGTTATTTAATGAATTGATTGTAATTTTAATAAGGTGAACTAATTTGAAAACACATGAATTTTGTTTGGCTAACAAAACTAGATGTTAGAGAAGATAATACAATCTAAAAGACATGCATCTAAATGGATGTTTTAACAATAAAGTTGGAGAAATAAGAAGGAGACATGATGCTATTTCATTGGTGAGAACCAAAACAAAAAGTAATTTAGATTGGCTTATGAACATAAACCCTTTGCATGCTTCACATTAGCATTGGTTGGATGGTTAAAAAGGTCCTTTATCACATAGTGTCAAGTAAGCTCAAAATCCCTTATTTCATAGAGGGTATAAAAAGGGGAGATGGATGAGAATGAAACCTTCATGTGAGCTATCTTTCTTATTCTATAGTTTTCCAAAGAGATAGTATAAATAAGACTATATCGTATAGGGTGTAGACTAATCAATGCAAGAATTCTACATATGAAAGCTGATTGCCGCTTCAAAATTTTATTTTTGCCTTTTTTGATTGTGATAATGGGTTTATTGATATTTTATTATTGTTTTTTAAATCCATCCTTAAAGGGAATGATCTACCTTACATTGAGTAATCTTGATAGGTTTGGTAGTTATCCTTTAATGGAGCAGTCTACAAATGCTAAGAATGAACCATAAGATATATATGATTTTGTTTTTGTTGTTTTATTGACATAGACTTGTTTATATGGGCTTAAAGGCTCACATTTATGAAGTAAAAACTAAAGCACAAGAAATTTAAAATAATGGGTAAGAGGATTCTTTGGTGGATAATGACCATGGGATTCCATCCTATTAGGGATGAAAAGTATCCATGAGAATCATGCCATGGGTAGATCCATGATACCCATATTTAGGATTTAGCTATAATTGTGATGGAAAATCACATGATTCTATGTTGTAACTAGTTATCCTCAAAGGGAGGGGATAAAGGTGATAATATCATAGAAACAAAGGATGATCTTAAACTACATAGAAGATGAGTTTGGTCTAATTTAACAAAAGAAAGGACGCAGATGTGAATAATTGAGAGGTGTAGGTTCTAGTTTCCCTTCAAGAGAGGATAATCAGTAAGCACCTGAACTATACTTGTGTTTTATGATATAAGTTCCAAGCTAATTGAAATTGAATTTGCCCTGATTTCTTTTCTCCATATTGATGACATGTTGTTTTCATTTAAGATGATATCTCTGATGTTGAACTCTCGTATTCTGAGGTGTTTTTTATAAGCACATTTGATTCATTCTTAATAAACATGAATATGGGTAAGCAAAACGAAATGATGCTCATTAAATATCTCAAGTCGGGCTAAACATTCTTGATGATAATTTTCTTAAGAAAAGATATCCTATAGGGATATGTGAAAAGAGGGAATTTATAATTTGAGAGGCAAGATATACTCTAATACTCTACTCTAAAGATAAGAAAGAAAGGTGTAACACCCATAGTGTTTCAAATGCTAGTATGATACACCCATAAGGTGAATGGAATGTGTAAATTCCAATTCTAACCAGATGCATTAACCATTTTAGTTAGCATTTTGTTAAAGGTTTTATTAGAGGATTTCACCTATCTATTAGATTATAGATGAGAGGGTGAATAGAAACTTAACTTAATTCCAAATTTGTCACAAATATTTTAGACTTTTTGATTCTTTAAATATTACCATTATCAGTGATTATCTTATGAGGAACACTAAAATGATAGATGATGTGATGGTTGATAAAATCAATAATTTTTTTAGCTTTGGTCAAGATGAGAGGAATAGCCTCCACCCATTTGGAGAAATATTTGATCATTGTGATGAATGATGTCATTGTGAAGAATGAGGGTTAATTTCACCAATAATATCTAATCTCGATTATGAGAAGGGCCATAATCCTTGGATACTTGGAGACTATAGATAGATGCATGATGTAAATTGGTGTGTTGTTGACATTTAACATGATTATTCACATAATCACAATAATCTTGATTAAGGGTGGACCAATAGTATCCAAGGCAAAGGATTCATTTAGTGATAGTGAGGCCACTAAAGTGTCCCCCATAAACCCCATCATGTGTTTCTTTGATAGCATGAGAGATATCATGGTTATGTAGGTAGTAGAAAAGAAGGCCATTGAAGCCATGCTTGTAAAGTATTCCCCCTAGGATGGTGTAATGAGAGGTACTCTAAATGAATGCTCTTTAGCCTTTCTTATAAAGATTAGAAGGGGTGATGAAAAGGTTGAGATAGTTAAATATTTACTTATACCAAAGATCTGATGGGGCTTCATCCACACTAAAGATGGAATGAGAGTTTTATTTAGTATAGGAAGGTTTGGTAAGATGATGGATAGTGATAAAAATATTAGAGTTAGAAGGTGTGGATGGGATCTAAAAAGTAAGGGAAGCCATTGTGTTGGCAAACTTATTCATAGATTGTGAAATGTTTTGGATACGGTAGTGGTCAAATGATGCCAAGAGTACATCAACTAGTTATTTATACTCTTTAAAAACATCATTATTAAATTTATAATATTAATTTATTTGATTAACCATGAGTTGGGAGTCACCAAAAATACTGATCATCTTGACTCCTAAGGATAAAATAGTTTGGAGACCTATCACTAGGGCTTCATACTTAGCCATGTTATTGGTACAATTGAAGTTAAGTTTGAAGGATAAAGGGGCTGGTTCAATATCAAGGGGAATAAGTATGATACCAACTCCCATACCATGTTGCCATTTTGATGTATTGAATAACATGGTCATTTGATATTTGATGTCTTCTTGAGAAAGGGTGGTAATGTAATCATCAAGAAACTCAAGGGGAGATGGTTTATTATCTACTAAGGGTGCTTCAGCCAATTGGTCAGCAATGATTTACCCTTGTATTGAATTTTGTTAGAGGAACTCAAGGTAAAAATTAGATAAGAGCATAATCCACTTAGCCATACATTATTTTTGGTATGGATTGGAGTGCATATACTTGAGTGGGTCGATATTGGTTATGACATAGGTCTTGTGATTGAGAAGGTAGTGGTGGAGTTTGGAGGCTATGAAAACCAAGGTGAGGTAAAGCTTTTTGGTATGGGTACATCGAGTCTCATACTCTATAAGCTTATGAATTATGTAGTAGACAACTTAATATTTATTCTCCTCATCTCGATGCACAAGCATGGCCCCTAAGGAGTGGTTGATGGTGGATATATAAAGGTAAAAAAGTTGATCATCTTTGGGAGGAACAAGAATAGGTGGAGAAAGATGGTACTCTTTAAGTGAATCAAAAGCCTTTTGATAGTCTTTATCCACTTAAAATATATATCCTTAATAAGAAGGTGATGTAAAGGTTAGCATCTATCAAATAACTAAGAGATGAAGTGATAAATGGATTGAAGCTTACCCTACAAACTATAGAGTTACTTGAGGTTGATTAGAGGAAGCATGTCAAGGATTGCTTTAATTTTAGTAGGATCAAATTCAATTCCATGAAGGGAGATAATGAAGCTAAGGATCTTTCCTAATAAGACCCTAAAAATTCACTTATTGGGGATAAATCAAACATGGTAATGGATGAGGCATTCAAAGATAATCTTAAGAACAAACAAATGATCTTTATGATATTTGAATTTTCCAAGAAGGTCATTGACGTAGTCCTCTATGATCTTATGAATAAGGTCATAGAAGATGCAATTCATAGCATGATGATAGGTTGCACCAACATTTTTTAGATAAAAGGGCATAACCCTATAGCAAAAATTTCCCTAAGGGGTGATAAAGGTGGTTTTATGTTGATCTTCATGGGAAATCAAGCTCTTATTGTAACCTAAGAACGCATCCATAAGAGATAACATCTCATGGCCAAATGTAAGATCAACAAGTTAGTTAATTCTTGGTAAAGGAAAGTCATCCTTTGAGAAAATAAGGTTAAGGTCATGAAAGTCAATGCAAATACAAATTACCCCTATTGATTTGGTGACAAGGATGACATTCAAGACCCATTTGGCATAATCAAGGGGTTGAATGAAATTTATAGATAGGAGATGTTGAAGCTATTCTTTGACAAGAAGGGATATGCGAGGGTACATCTGACAAAGATTTTTCCTAACTAGCTTGGCATCATGGTTAGTGACTATTTTATGGGTAGTGATGGAAGGGTTTATTCTTAGCATGTTACTATAATATCAAGCAAAAGTTATGCTACAGTCTTGTAGGAAGGAAGGAAAGTCTTGAAACTTCAAGGATTTTAGTGATTAGCTGATTTTAAAAATGCATGGGTTATCTTGAGTACCCAAATTAACATCAGTGGTGGATTCATGCAACATGGTGAAGGTTTTAAGAGGGAATGACTTATGGATGGAGGAATATTTTGTACCAAGATAGGCAAGAAGGGAATCATCATCCTAGCACTGAATGGTATTAATGGTAGGAGAGTTATCACCTACAATCTCAAGATGAATTAGAAGAAAGGTTATGGTCTCCCCATCTTTTTTATAAGTCAAGGATCCAAGGCTAATCATGTTGACAAAAAAATGTTGGATGGAGTGATTTTGGGATCCTCATATTTTGATAGTGAAGGGGTTGGTGAGGATGGAACTTCCTCATTGATGATGGCGATGATAGCCAAATTGGTTGGCTCTTTAGGTGGGGTGAATCTAAGATTGGATATCTAATGAGGCTTTTGGGTCTTATATGGAATAAACTCATATGTTCTATGTTCATAATGCCCTAGACTAAATCCCTTCTAAGCACACCTATAGAGGTATGTCTTGACAAACTCTAGTTTATCTAGATAGGAGAAATTAGAGGTGAATGGTTGAGGAGAAGAGGAGATAGAAAAAGTAGAAAGAGGTTGGTCAAGTCCCCCATAAACAATATTAGTTTGGAGATTGGGAGCCTTGAAAGGAATAATGGTTTTGATGTTAGGATCATAACTAAGATTTTGGTAAAGGTTATTTTACTCTTGGGGAATAAGGAAAGTGTACAAGGTCAAGAGGTGATATTCCCCAAGTGAGAGATGTTGGAATGTTGACTCTAAGGGGTTATTCATGGGGATTTAGGTAGAAGGGATGGATGAGTTGGTTGATGCTTGGTGAGTAGACGAGGTGTATCTGTCATTAGTTGGTGAAGATTTGGTGGATGGAAGGAAGAGAACATCATTGGGTTGGTATGTCATGTTACATGATGCAGAATGACTTAGATCAACTCATATGGTAACTACTTGGCCTTTGTGCTCAAATTTAATGCACTGGTGTAGGGTGGATGGTACACAAATCATGGAATGGATCCATGGGAATAAAAGAAAAATATTGTATTAAAACTCACCTTCTACTATGTAGAACTTAGGAAGTGTGTAAGGTTGTAAACTAATGTGGAGGATGACAATCCCTAGATTTATCACCATAGTGTTGTTGAAGGATCAAAATAACATTGTGGTTTTTGACATAATGTTCTCTAGTAATTTTAGCTAGTCATATGCATGGTAGGAGATGATCTTGATGCTATCTCCTCCATCAATCATAACCCTTTTGATTTAGGTTTGGTTAATGTACATAGTAATAACAAGGGGAGGATCTAAATTATCAAGATGAATGGAAGGTATTTTTGAATCCTTGAAGGTAACAAGGGTAAAAAGCTGAAGATCTTTGATAAAGGATTCTAGAGGTTATAGATATTCTAGTTGGACCTTTATGGACTGCAAATCCTCTATCATCATCTAGTGGTGATGGGATGAGGTATTGATTAGTTTATATAAACTCATCTTCACCAATATTTGGTGAAGTTATTTTAGAACTACTCTTTGGATTGACTCAGAAGGGTTGGATTGGGAGGAACCCAAGATGGACACCTTGGGTTTGGGTGAAGGTGCTTGGGTTTGGTCAAGTGATTGGGTGGTGGAAGAAGGATATGTACATAGAATGTATACTTTGCCTTCCCCTTATCTTTTTGTTGGGATTATGATCATGTGACCACATGTATGGTATGGATTTGGGGAAAATTTGGGCTAGAGGATTGGTTTGGCTCCTCATCACTCTTAGATGAGAGTGTGGGAGTAGGTAAGTATTGTATGGCTACTATCAATTCTCAAATTGGAGGTGGGATTAAAGGAGGTTCATTTATCAATAGGTCATCCTCATCACATAGATGGTGGACTAGGACTTGGAGAGATTTACAGTTCTTTGTATTGTGCCCAAGTGTTCTATGATATGAGCATACCATAGTGTTATTAAACCAAGATGGTTTAGGACTATGAGGGTTAAATGTTTTGATGGGTGGCAAGGTCAAGCAAGAGGCTTGTAATAACCTTTACAAGATGGTTGATTAAGACTTAATCAATGGTGGTAAGGGGGTGGAGGTTTTGGTTTTGGTAGTTGGGGTGGAAACCCCTTTCAGAGTGGGTTTTGTAAGGGGAGTTTTTGGAGGTATTTTATTGACAAGTGTTTTTGGAATATATTGTTTGGGGGATAATGGTCTAGAGGTAGAAAGTTTTGAGGTAGGATATTTAGAGATAGATGGTTGAGAGGTAGAAGGTTTAGAAGAAGATGGTTGGGATGTGGATGGTTTATTGATGAATGGTTTAGTGAAGATGGATGAAGGTGTTATTAGGATCAGAGGTTAGGTTTGAGATTTCTTGAGAAGATTCACCTTCTGACCCAATGTATAGGGGTGAGGTCTCAAGATAAAATAAGGATGTGGACTTAAAATAGAAGGCAAAGTAGAAATGGGAGGTAAGGTTTTGGGTTTTGGGATCTTCAGTGGATCCACTTTCTTGGTTGGTCTAACGTGGGGTTTATTTGATGGTATTGGTTGAGTCAAATCCAACTTTAATGGTGGGTGACCAAGGATCTGAGTAGGGAGCACACCTAGGTTTTTGATGGGCTTAGTTGGGGTGATAGAAGGAAATTGGGATATTTTGGGTGGAGTTGGTGTGGTTGGCTCAACTATGTTTTGAGAGGTAGAGGTTTCTAATGGTTTGGTTGGGATAATGGTGGGTTCAATAGTGGAAGTGGTAGGTTGGGATGGCAATCATATGGTTGAGGGTTATTGTTTGGTTGGATAAAGATGTACAAGATGATGCTAAAATGTGGCATGATCCATATTGGGTTGGGATAGGAATTTCAAGTTTTGAAATAGTCTAGAGAAAGGCTTTTAAATGGGTTTGGTTCCTTTGGCATTGGACTCAAAGGATAAGCCCATGGGTTGAGAGAAGGAAGTGGTGACCTTGTCCTTTTCCTCAATCAAAGGCTCCAAGGTTTTGGAAGGTGATTCCTCCATGGGAGGGGTATGTAAGGTGATATCTTCCTTAGGAATGCCTTCTAAAGGAAGAGGGGATTAATCTAAAATGGAAGAGAAATGTATGGTGGCAATGGCTACCTCCTTTGGTATGTCTCCAAAAGGAGAAGTTGGGAGCTCCACTACCTCAATGGGTGGAGAAAGGGGAATAATTTCTTCCTTTGTTTTGATTTCTGAAGGAATAGAAGGTGGATCCACTACCTCAATAAGTAGAGGAGAGGAATAATTGGTATAGGAAATGGTTTCCTTAATTATGAGCTCACTAAGGACCACATTAATAGTGTGGACCTCATGATTGTGAGAGGATTTTGCTTTACTGTTTTCATTATTCATGAAAGGGGCATGGTTGGGAAATGGTTGTATGAATATATCAAGTCACTGATTTGGGGGTGTATTAAGAATATCTAGCACAAGTTCTCTCTTATCAATCAACCCTTGGATAATGATTTAGAACATATTTCATCTACTAACATCATGCCCAATGGCATGTTGTAAGTCACACAATTCATTCTCTTTATACTAGGGAGGTACAAGATGAGAGGAATCAAATTATTGTGGGGTATTAATTGGAATAAGTTATATGATATTTACTTTCAACAAATTTTCCAACACTAAAGTATATGACTCCCCTAGTAGAGTGTATTGCTTTTAGTTACTACAGTTTTGGTTTTGGGTATTCTGGTTGGAAGAATTAGAAGAGTTGGGTTGGTTAACAACTAAACGAGGGGTAGTTTAAAGGCTAATTGCATTCATAGTTCCCTTGGTTTTGGTGTTATAAAGTTTAGTAGTTTTAGAGGAGGAAGTTACATTTGACTTGAAGCTAGATTTCTTATTTTTCAATTTCAGCTTCCCCCCATCAATGACTCTAATCTCCAATTTTCATGACATGGTGCAAGCTTCATCAAAGGTCTTGAAAGTTTGAACTTGAAGAATGGAGGATATATAGCTGGCATAAGACTAAGAGAAAAGTTTAATTATCTCAGGTTTGGGAAAAGAAAAAGAGATTTGGTTTGTCAAACCTCTCCAATGGGCTATGAAATTAGTAATCGACTCATCCTCAAATTACCAAATGGAGTAGAGTTAGGTAATGGAAACTTTCTTAGATATATTTATGGAAAAATGATCTAAGAAGGTTTAAGATAATTATGCAAAAGAAAAGAGGGAGTGCTTGGTAAGATCACTATACCAATCTAATGCTAGATCAGATAGGACATGGGAAAGGTGTGAAGAAGAACATCATCGTCATAAAAAATCAAATATCAAGAGTGTTTATAATATCTAAGATGTTGCTCAGGATCTTTCCTGATCTAAAATTTTGAAAATTTTAGAAGCTCCCATTAAGGAGGATAAGGTCAGATTAGGAAAAAGGATGAATTGATTTATTGCAAATCTGATCATATGTTAAGAAGTAATGAGCACCAAAAATAAATGAATCCAAAGTGGTCATCTTGTCCATTAACATCTTAACCAGATCAGTTTGCAATTGTACAACCCTATAGTTGTAGGGAAAGTTTTGTTGGGGTTAGGTAGGTATAACATAAGGGTGGCTATTGGAAGGTTGGGAAGTTACCACATATTGGTATGTGGACATGGGTGGTTGAGAGGATGCCATGTATGGGTAAGTGGATATAGGAGGTTAGGTAGAAGGTGGAGCCATATTGTTAGAAATATTTTCATTGATGTCAAAGGTTTAACATTATTAGTGACAAAGGCCCCATTGCATTTAATGGTGTTTTTTATATCCATATCTTGGCTAATGTGTGTTAATATTTAATTAATATTAATGAATATATTTTTGGTTGCATAAAGTCAAAAGAAGGGCCCATAAAGAAGTCAAAGAGTCATAGGGTAAAGAAAAAAGAATAATGGGATGCATTTTCCCATGAAGAGTCATCTTGAGGAATTCCAAGAGTCACCAAGTAAAGACAAAAGAGGAAGGGCACAATTTATCATGAAGGGACACTTTGGAATACAAAAAGTCACCAAGATAAAGACAAAAGAGGAAAGGACACATTTACTTATGAAGAGTCACCATGCGAATTTTCAAATGCAAGGATACAAAGGGTCATGCAAGTTTGGCACCATTTTCCATGAGGATTGAAGGGTCACAAAAGGTGAATACCAAAGGTTATTTTGAAAGCTATAAATAAAGGTTTGAGAAGCCATTTGTAATAGAAAATAAGAGAGCATGATTTGTAATTGTCATATCTATCTTAGAAGAGCAAAGGAGAAAAAAGAAAGAGACATTGTAATGTCCTATCATTTGTTAAGAAATAAACATTAAGAGATAGTATCTAGTATAAACAAAAGGGGTTGGTTCTCCTATGGGTTAGTGGTCACGAATATTTGTTGTGTTAGTGTTTAGAAAAGGGGTTGGTGATCCTGCAAGTTAGTGCTTGTGAACTTTGTAATTTGAGTTGGTGTTCACTCATATACTTGAGATTGTTCTCTATGTTTTTTCCCACATTGGGTTTCCATATTAAATCTGATGTTTCTCTCTATCTTGTGTGGTGTTTGTTATTTTAGTTTTATTGCATATCTTGAATGTATGGTTAAGTGGAATTTGATTAAGTGAAATTTTATAAGATTTATGATATAATGATTCACCCCCCCTCTCAGTATATCTTGTGCTTAATAATTGGTATCAGAGTAGGTTCTTTTTGAAAAAAATTTATAGGTTGAAGGTAAATTGGGAAAGCACGATGACTAGATTATATGGATATTTTTCTACAACTAAGGCACCTTTGTTTGATGGTCAAATTATGCCCTTTTGAGAATAAAGATGAGGACTTTCTTGATGGCCCTTGGATTCAACATTTGGTAAGTAGTGTTGGAGGAATATGAAGAGCCATAGACACTTGTAACTACTTTGATAGAAAAGAAGGCAAGCCAAAATAATGCTAAAGCTTAAAATGCTATTTTATGTGGTTTATGTGAATAAAAATTGGTTAAAGTTATGCAATGTAAATTTTCTCATGAGACTTGGGTCAAACTTGAGAATATTTACAAAGGTGATGAAAAGGTTAAGCAGGCTAAGCTTCAGACTTTCAGAAGACAGTTTGAGAGTTTGAGGATGAAAGAGGAATAAAATATAGAAATTTATTTTTTGTGAGTTGATCAAATAGTAAATCATATTAAAGGTCCTGGAGAAAAGTTAGAAGAGTCAATGATGGTACAAAAAGTTTTGAGATCTCTACCAATGAGATATGATGCAAAGGTTTTGATAATCGAGGAGATGAAGGATATTACCAAACTAAAGATGGATGAACTACATGGTATTCTTATGGCATATGAGATGTAGACCAAACAAGAGAAACCCTCAAAAAAGGAAGTTGATTTCAAGACATCAAAGAAAGATAAGGCTAAGATTCAAGAATCAAATGACAGATCCAATGATGATGAAGATGACAACGAATCTATTTTCATTTGTAAGCTAAAAAGGGGAAAATGTAAATATCAAGGAAAATTTCCATTTAGATGTTTCAAATGTGGTAAGATTGGTCATTTTGCAGATATATGCCTAGATAAGAATAATGATGACAATGAAGAAGGAAAGTCTACATAAAAGAAAAACTTCAAAGGCAAATACAAGAAGAGATTCAATAAGAAGAGTC
Source organism: Torreya grandis (assembly GCA_037957365.1). Lineage (NCBI taxonomy): Eukaryota > Viridiplantae > Streptophyta > Pinopsida > Cupressales > Taxaceae > Torreya > Torreya grandis. The sequence goes on along the minus strand of JARHVA010003742.1, from coordinate 1,723,919 downwards.
TATATTCTAAAGATCTTATCTCAATCAAAGATAGTGGAGTCAGTGACTCAGATGAAGAAGAGAATCTATTCATGACCATACATGAAGATGCTTCTACAAGAAAAAGTATAGATGACCGAGAAGAAGAACACAATGAAAGTGAGGATAAAGCCAAGGTAAATCTAGAAGAACTCATTTATGCCTTAGAATAATTAAAATCTATTGATAAGAAGAGTGAAATATTGAAGCACCAGATTGAGAAAAATGAAAAGGAGTCAGAGGAAATAATTGATGATCTTCAAGCACATTTTGAAGAAGCTAAAAGGAATGAAAAAGATCTAACAACATAATTACAAAAAGTAAGTAAAGAATGTGAAACGTATGTTCTTGAAATTGCCTCTTTAAAATAAGATATTGAGAAAGTAGTCAGTGATAAAGTAGTTAGTGATTTGAAATTTGAGGATATCACTAACATGTTGAATAAGATATTAGAAATCCAAAAGGAAATATCAAATGAGATAGGTAACATATTTGAAAATAAAAAGAGCTATGTTGAATATTTTACAAAAGAGTAAATAAAATGGGAAGAAGTAAAGAATATAGAGGACATCTCAAACAAAGAAGGCTGGAAGGAACAAAGTTATAAAATACAATCAAGACAGAGAGACACAAAGAGGTTCTATTTTCATGGTTATTGTGTTTATTGTAATGGATATGGTCAAAAGAAAATAGAATGTCAGAAAAGAGATAATAATTTTAGAAATAAGGAGAAGGAAACTCATGCATAGTCTAGTACAAGCTACAACTCTTTTGATCCTCTATTAAGTTTTGATGAAGAGGCCATAATATGTTACAAGTGCATTAATTTTGGACACATAGCCTAGAATTTTAGAAGTATGTTCGAGTCAATAAAGAAGGAACAAAGTTTCAAGGTTCCATTCATCAAGAAGAAGGTTCAGACATGTTCATGGTAGACGAAACAACCTAAAGATTCTATGTTAGTTCAGATAACTTTGCATGCAAGAAATGAAGAACAACCATGGTTCATTGACAATGGATATTTGAGGCACATGATAGGAAACAAGAGCAAGTTTATAAATCTAAAGAAGATCAATGGTGGCATAGTGAAAGTTAGAGATAAAACCACTACCAGGATAGCTGAAAAAGGTACTTTGAGTTTGGATAATGGTAGAACCAAGACTAAGAATGTATTATATGTAAAAGATCTTAAACATAATCTATTGAGTCTAAGTCAAATATGTGATTAGGGATACACATTAAAGTTTTATATAGAAGGTTCTGAGATTAGAATAAAATATTTAAATGAGTTGATTGTAGATGCTTAGAAAATAGGCAACAATTTATGTGTTATCAGATATCTTCACAAAGGCACAATCAAAGGACACATTCAAGGATCTGTGAGAGGAGTTGGGAGTAATGTCTTTTACTTATTACCATTAAGGATTAGCATCATTTAAGGGGGAGCTAAATGTTAGCTCTAGGTAGGCCCTTTGCCATTGATGTCAAATGGGGAGAAGAATATAAATAGGTACATGTACAGGTATAGGTGCAAAAATAGGTACAAGAAATAGGTACAGGTTGCTATAGTAAGGGGGAGTTACTATATGTTTTTAAAATGGTAGTATGTATAGATTTTAGGATGTGGTAGTTTTAGTTTGAGGTTTTTGGAAATATTGTCATTGCTGTCAAAGGTCTAGCATTATTGGTGACAAAATCCCCATTGCATTTAATGATGTTTTTAATATTCATATCTTGGCTAGTGTGCATTAATATTTATTTTATATTAATGAATATATTTTTGGTTGAATAAATTCAAAAGAAGGGCCCATAGAAAAGTAAAAGATCCATAGGGTAAAGACAAAAGAAGAATGGGACACATTTTTTCATGAAGAGTCATCTTGTGGAATTCCAAGAGTCACCAAGTGAAAATAAAAGAGGAAGGGCACAATTTCTCATCAAGGGACACTTTGAAGAATATGAAAAGTCACCAAGATAAAGACAAAAGAAGAAAGGATGCATTTTATTATGAAGATTCACCATGTGACTTTTCAAATGCAAGGATATGAAGGGTCATGAAAGTTTGGCACCATTTTCCATGAAGATTGAAGGGTCAGAAAGGGTGAATGCCCAAGGCCATTTGGAAATCTATAAATAAAGGCTTAAGAAGCCATTTGTAATAGAAAAGAAGAGATCATTATTTGTAATTGTCATATCTAGCTTAGAAGAGCAAAGGAGAAAAAAGAAAGAGATATTGTAATGTGCTATCATTTGTTGAGAAAGCAACATTGAAAGATAGTTGTGTGGTATACACAAAAGGGGTTGGTTATCCTATGGGTTGGTGCTCATGAATAGTTATTGTGTTAGTGCTCTAGAAAGGGGTTGGTGCTCCTATAAGTTGGTGCTTGAAAACTTTATAATTTTAGTTGGTGCTCATTCATATACTTCAGATTGTTCTCTATGGTTTTTCCCACATTGGATTACCACATTAAATCTAGTGTCTTTCTCTATCTTGTGTGGTGTTTATTGTTTCAATTTTATTGCATATCTTGAATGTAAGGTTAAGTGGAATTTGATAAAGTGAAATTTTATAAGATTTATGATATATTGATTCACCTACCCCCCCCCCCCCCCCCCCTCTTAGTATATCCCATGCTTAACACATATACCCATATGGGTTTGGAATATAGCTTGGGTTTGGTGAAATGGGCACTTGTTGAGGAATTGACATGGGTTGGGTTAGAGGTATGGTTGGGTTGATAAGTTGAGGATGTGTGGTAACCTTGGTACTAATGGGTGGAAGGGTAGAAGGTATGGGAACCAATAAGATTTGGAATGGAGTGGAGTTAGGTGGATTAGAAATAAAAGGAAAGGTTGAAATGGTAGTAGAGGGTACTCTAATGGTAAGTGGAGGACAAGTACCCAAAGTTTGGGTTACTCCTATATTATAAGAGTTATTGGCTGGGGTGGAAGGCATCTGGGTGTTGGTTGGTTGGATGGGTTGGTTTTGGATGGTGGTGTTGGTGGGATTGTTGGTAGAAGAAGATGCTTAGGTGACTAAGGGTTGCATAGAAATGGTGGCAATAGAGGTGCTACCCATAAAGTGGGATGGCATACCATAGGGTGGATTAATAGACATAATTGAAGTAGGGGTATGGTAGGATATGATGTTAAGGTAATGTTGGAGGGCTATGGAGTTATTATCTAGAAAGGTGGTGAAGGTTATATCACCTTGGGAAACCATATAAGGGATATTAAGACTTTTGGAAGGATGATGAGAGATCTCTACATTTAAGATGTACTCCATGGATCAAGATGAAGAGGAAGATGGGTGGTTGGGAGGTGGATATTGATTCACTTGGTTCTTTAGTTGTTCTCTAGTGAGAACCATTCAAGGAAGGAAATAAGGAAGATACAAGAAATCTCACAACTCAAAAGAGAAGTAATCAAAATAAAAAGATCTCAAAGAAAATAATGCATATACTAATGTGAATTAAAATACTAGGATAATTTATTATCTCTCTTTAGGCTTATGCCTCAATTTTAAAGAAGTTATGAATGACCAACTTTGGATTTGTTGAATGGGTACTTGAAAAAGACGTCTAAGGATGGTTTTAGGTAGTTAAAGGCTCTCAATATCTTTACTATAACTTGGTACATGCCTTGATATTAGGGCCTACCCCTCACTTTAATCACCATAGAGATAAGGGTGTCGAGTGTTTAGCTATAATATAAAAATTTGCTAGAGATTATTCTCAACCAACATACTGAGTTGGTTTTCCCCTTGGTGGTGAAATCTAAGTAGGATATTCGAGGAAAGGTGACCGATAGGTGATGAAATCCTAGTCGGGCCTTATTGTAATGTTTTGATGTTTAACTGAATGTGTGGTTTGGTGTTATGTGTGTGGAGAGAAGTGAGACTATGATTAATTTACTTGAAAAAATTAAGGTATGTGAGCTAATCAATATAAGAAAACAATGGATGCAAAGTTAATTTTAATCTAGAAGAAAATTTTGATGTCTTTTTAAATGAATATAAAACCACTAAGATGCACCTAGATATGATGATGATAATGCAAATCCTAAGCTTAGGATGAATAATTTTAATTTTTAGAAGTTGAATCAAAACAAGATAATGTTTACTCTTTTCTAAGAAAGTAAAACAAACTAGAACTTGCATTTTGGAAACAAAGAATGGAAATAAGGAATGATTAATTTTTAGATTCAATTTTTAAAAAAGAATGTAATGGATGAATATTCTCTAATGTAACTAAATGTCCCATAGCTATGAACAAAATAAAAATCTCAAAGCTCCCACTGGGAATGCCAGATTGTTTCACATAAATTTTGCTTTAATTTCTAAGAAGAAAGATGTAAAACTTAAAAGAAGGGTAAGGTAGAAAAACATTATATGTTGTGTGTGCATTTATATAGATTATTATGGAGAATCCTCTTTATCTAGGGAGGAATGACTTGTAGATAAGAAATCACTAAGAAAATGGTTGATTAGTTAAATATTAGGGTGGATTGCCTAGTGTGAGCTAGATCTAAGAAGTATAAGCTTCTTTGAAGGCTATCAATCCACACTTTTAAACAATAAGTTATGATATGCTAAAATTAGATGATTGAATTTAAATAATAAAATGTATTAGAATCAAATAAAATAAGTGATTAGAAAAAAATGAGTGATCTTGACTAAAATAAAAATAAGTGATCAAATATTCACGCTAAATAAATCAAACCTGATTCAAAAAATAGGTTAAAGTTTTGTGATGAGATAGAGCCTTAGAAAATAGGATTTTGGTATAGGCAGATGGGTCAAATACACTTGCTATTATGGGTGACACATAATGACCATCGATGGTTAAGGTAGGACCATAAGTGGTTAGGTAAATATCAGTGGTTCGTGACCATCAGTGGTTAAGGGTCAACCACTAGTGGTTGAGTGAGCATCGATGGTTACTATTAGACTTAGCTTTGGAAAAGAATTATATTGAAGGATATTTCCAAGGGGTTTTGAAAGGGTAAGTTGTGGGTTGTAAGATGGTTTCAAGATAAAGGGTGATACTTAGAGGTATTTTAGTTTAAGGATTGGGTGTTTGGAATAGTTTAGGTGGAAGAAGGGTATGGTGAAGGCGTGTCTAGAATTATAGGGAGAAAATACAACATAGAAAAGTGAGATGGAAGGGAGATAAAGAGAAATTAAATAAACAAATCTAAACACTAAACTTTTTATAAAAGAATATTGATACTTAACTTTATTTCTAGTTTGAGGAATGTATAAGTTGGTTTAATGATTCTTTTAGATCCTAGAGTGATGTTGGTAGAGTAATATTATCATGGATCTTGATTGATAAGTTATAAAAATGCCTTAAATCTTTATCTAGTTCATGGTTTACTAGGAAGCTCTTTGATTTGCTTGGGAGTAAGAATATCTCTTGTTACATGTTGATGGATCTTGATGATGATTTCAACCTTCTCTACCTCTCTTAATATAGAGGAAGGGGAGGTTATAATCAAAGGGTTTAAAAAATGGTTGATCACTCAGTCTAATTATGCATTGATCATGCGAACAACTAGTTAAATTTAAACAACTAGTAATTCATGATTGAATTATAATCAAACTATAGTTGACTCCTTTGAGCATGCAAGAGCCAAGGTAACCATCAATGGTTAGGTTAATCATTGATGGTCAAGGTTCGGACATCGATGGTAAGGTTCAAAGAGATAAAGTGGCTAAAAATTTATCCATTTGTTGTTACGGTTGGTGGTTGAGAAGTAAATATCCAAAGGGGGTCAAGGGGTGTTGCGATTATTAGAGAATTTAGTACACAATTTTTGAGTTTCTATAGTATCATAGGTTATCTTTTGTATCCATTGCACAAAAAGTTCTATAATCACAACATAAAATCATCCATTGCCTCTTCCCAAAATCTTCCATAGACACAACAAAAGATATTTTTCATATCCCTTTTCCAAAAAAATTGGCAACTTTATCCAAAATTAGCCATAGTTTCCAAAAATCTATAGTCAAAAGGTATAGTTATAATATCCATAACATAATAATTCAATCCCTTCTAATGGGTCTAAGTCTCATATGCCTATATTATTTATTCTTCAAAGCATGATTTTTATTATAAAGCACTAAAAATACCAACTATCCTACACTTATTAATCTTACAAAATAACTTCCACAACTAAATAATATGCTAAAAACTCCATTTTAGTTTTTAAAATATGCAAAATCTTACCATGAAAACATGTTATATGGATTGAACTGATCAATTTCCTTCTCATTGGATGATTATTACCCTTGAATTTTTTTGAGATCTACACATAATTATTTATGTCACTCACACAACTACCACAATAAATTTCATATCTAAAAAATCTAAAAGATTGCTTAATTAATCTAAAGAATACAATATCTTACCAAAAAACTATTCATGATGAACTAAAAATGTTATTTTTCTTCCCATTAGATAATTCTTACTCAAACAAATTTTAAAAATTTACATAAAACACTTTATTTCATATAAATATTCAATGGTAACTTCCAAAGTTGAAAATTTTTAGAATCTCATCCAAAATGTATGAAAAATATGATATCTAAACACAAAAACATGTCAAATAGACTAAATTGATTGTTTTCCATCCCATTACATGATTTTTACCCTTACAAATTTTCTATATATGAACGTAATGTAATATCTATTTAAAAAAACATAATTTCAATAAAATCCAAAACCCTTATGCACCTAAAATATTTTCTCCCAATAAACTAGAATTTAAAAATATCTACATAAAAAAACCTTTACAAAAAATTAAATGTGCATGACTCAAATCTAAAGCCCCTCAACCCTAGAAAATCTTAAGCATACCAAACTATCAAAGGGGTATAATCATATTATAGTAGTGGTTTAGAAATTCAAAACAAAAACAAAATAAGAAGAAACATACAGGAGTGGGTTTTGAATAAATTGAATTAAAAAAGGAATCTTTCAGGCTTAAAAACTAGATTTTGAACTATAAGAACCAAAAAAAGCAAGAAAAACATTTCCATGCCATTGAAAACTTATGAGTATGGTTTAATCACCCAAAATATCAAAAAATACTTTTCCTAAACACATATCCATGGTCACATAATGGGATTAGATCCATGTTTCCCAAATCTAGCTAAAGGAGAGATCATTATTTGTAATTGTCATATCTAGCTTAGAAGAGCAAAGGAGAAAAAAGAAAGAGATATTGTAATGTGCTATCATTTGTTGAGAAAGCAACATTGAAAGATAGTTGTGTGGTATACACAAAAGGGGTTGGTTATCCTATGGGTTGGTGCTCATGAATAGTTATTGTGTTAGTGCTCTGGAAAGGGGTTGGTGCTCCTATATGTTGGTGCTTGAAAACTTTATAATTTTAGTTGGTGCTCATTCATATACTTCAGATTGTTCTCTATGGTTTTTCCCACATTGGATTACCACATTAAATCTAGTGTCTTTCTCTATCTTGTGTGGTGTTTATTGTTTCAATTTTATTGCATATCTTGAATGTAAGGTTAAGTGGAATTTGATAATGTGAAATTTTATAAGATTTATGATATATTGATTCACCTACCCCGCCCCCCCCCCCCCCCCCCTCTTAGTATATCCCATGCTTAACACATATACCCCTATGGGTTTGGAATATAGCTTGGGTTTGGTGAAATGGGCACTTGTTGAGGAATTGACATGGGTTGCGTTAGAGGTATGGTTGGGTTGATAAGTTGAGGATGTGTGGTAACCTTGGTACTAATGGGTGGAAGGGTAGAAGGTATGGGAACCAATAAGATTTGGAATGGAGTGGAGTTAGGTGGATTAGAAATAAAAGGAAAGGTGGAAATGGTAGTAGAGGGTACTCTAATGGCAAGTGGAGGACAAGTACCCAAAGTTTGGGTTACTCCTATATTATAAGAGTTATTGGTTGGGATGGAAGGCATTTGGGTGTTGGTTGGTTGGATGGGTTGGTTTTGGATGGTGGTGTTGGTGGGATTGTTGGTAGAAGAAGATGCTTAGGTGACTAAGGGTTACATAGAAATGGTGGCAATAGAGGTACTACCCATAAAGTGGGATGGCATACCATAGGGTAGATTAATAGACATAATTGAAGTATGGGTATGGTAGGATATGGTGTTAAGGTAATGTTGGAGGGCTATGGGGTTATTATCTAGAAAGGTGGTGAAGGTTGTATCACCTTGGGAAACCATATAAAGGATACTAGGACTTTTGGAAGGATGATGAGATATCTGTACATTTAAGATGTACTCCATGGATCAAGATGAAGAGGAAGATGGGTGGTTGGGAGGTGGATATTGATTCACTTGGTTCTTTAGTTGTTTTCTAGTGAGAACCATTCAAGGAAGGAAACAAGGAAGATACAAGAAATCTCACAACTCAAAAGAGAAGTAATCAAAATAAAAATATCTCAAAGAAAATAATACATACACTAATGTGCATTAAAATACTAGGATAATTTATTATCTCTCTTTAGGCTTATGCCTCAATTTTAAAGAAGTTATGAATGACCAACTTTGGATTTGTTGAATGGGTACTTGAAAAAGATGTCTAAGGATGGTTTTAAGTAGTTAAAGGCTCTCAATATATTTACTATAACTTGGTACATGCCTTGATATTAGGACATACCCCCTCACTTTAAACACCATAGAGATAAGGGTGTCGGGTGCTTAGCTATAATATAAAAATTTGCTAGACATTATGCTCAACCAACATATCGAGTTGGCTTTCCCCTTAGTGGTGAAATCTAAGTAGGATATTTGAGGAAAGGTGACCGATAGGTGATGAAATCCCAGTCGGGCCTTATGTCAATGTTTTGATGTTTAACTGAATGTGTGGTTTGGTGTTATGTGTGTGGAGAGAAGTGAGACTATGATTAATTTACTTGATTAAATTATGGTATGTGAGCTAATCAATATAAGAAAACAATGGATGCAAAGTTAATTTTAATCTAGAAGAAAATTTTGATGTCTTTTTAAATGAATATAAAACCACTAAGATGCACCTAGATATGATGATGATAATGCAAATCCTAAGCTTAGGATGAATAATTTTGATTTTTAGAAGTTGAATCAAAACAAGATAATGTTTACTCTTTTCTAAGAAAGTAAAACAAACTAGAACTTGCATTTTGGAAAGGAAGAAAGGAAATAAGGAATGATTAATTTTTCGATTTAATTTTTAAAAAAGAATGTAATGGATGAATATTCTCTAATTTAACTAAATGTCCCATAACTATGAACAAAATAAAAATCTCAAAGCTCCCACTGGGAATGACAAAATGTTTCACATAAATGTTGCTTTAATTTCTAAGAAGAAATATGTAAAACTTAAAAGAAGGGTAAGGTAGAAAAATGTCAGGATCCTACTGCTCAATAAGAGCACACTTGATTGCCTTTGTATTAGCAACTAAACACAGAATTTAACCAGAATGATAAGTAACTAGAAATATGAAACAACACAGAATATGAGAGACAATACCCAATTGTATTAATACTCATTTAGAAGAAAATACAATAAAGAAGATGCCACACTTCTTCCCACACCTCTAGAGCTCCCACACTTCTAGGGCTCACCAGTAATTCTCCTTCAATAGTTCACTCTCTCAATTATGGTCACAACAATCAACTCAAACACAGAGTTGTTTTTCACCTCCACCAGTCAGTAACAACACTACCAGTATACCAAGTACACAACCATACTCCAAGTAGATCTCCCTTCTCTTGCAACAACCTACAAATCACCAAACCTTACTTACCATGTAGATGTCTCTACACCTTAAAGAACCCTTGTCCTTTCCTCACCAAGTGCTTATGATTCGTTAACCAATACCCCGGTGGATTTTCTACCAGAATTTGCACACTCAGCACCCCTTTGGAACTAGGAGGAGCTAATCTTGCTCTCTCTACAAGCACAATGGCTATCTAGCACTGTTGCTCTCTCACTCTAGTATAATTTTACAATACAGCCCATGAGTCTATTATATAGATCTCATGCATACAATAATTAGACATTCTTAATTACAATAATTAGAAATGCAGCTCCAAGACTAAAATAAGTCTTTACATGCAAACTAACTATCTAAAAATAGACCAGTTCTCGACCCACATGCAAACGCATGCACACACAAGTTGCCAATGTCAGCTCCTTCTTGACCGATGTTGGCCGACTCATAACCGACATCTATTGCTTTTGCACTATAATATGATCGATGTTGGTTGGCCTGACCGACATCGGTTCCTATATAACTCACTCTACAACTCAGCAACCCAGCAACCTCCTCCATGTTTGCATTAGTGAAGCTTTTAGCTCCACAACCTAATAATCTCCCACTTGGAGATAAACAGCTACACCTGTACTTATACCTGTACAACATCTAATTTGTTTCCTAGCTTGTATCCCTCTTCAAGTTTAATCTTGAAGACCAACCACCACATAACCTATGGTGTACCTCCTGTCATCCAAGTAACCTACCACATCCGAACCTACAAGCCCATGTAGTGAAGTCCCTGACCCTAAATAACATGAATCCCTACTACTGGTCCCTCTCAAATACCTGGGAACCCACTAAAATGCTTTTCAATGCTTTTTCCCTGAATTAGCTCTGAACTCTCTGATAACTCCCACTGCTTGGGAAAACTCAGGTCTACACTAGACCTCATGTGATTTTGAACACTGTTCTAAGCTCAGCTTGAACTGTCTAGCCCTTGGTGTGCTTACTAGTTCTGCATCCTACAAATTAACCCTCGCCAACACCTCCTTCACATCAGCGCCCTCTAGAGACAAAATCAACCTGTGATCTTCCATGTCTCTTATGTCAAAGAATTTCACTGCTCCCAAATTCTTCATGACATATCTCTGAACTAACTTTACCTTTAGCTTAGAAACTCCCTGCATGTGTGACCCTACAACAAGCAACCACACCACATACAGTAACATGATAATGTTGTGACCATTATCCAACTTGGTAAAGAAAACACAATGGTTACATTGACCTTGACCAAAGCCATGCTTTGTCATACACCTGTCAAACCTGTACCACTATCTTGCAGCATGCTCAAGACCATATACCTTGGCCTTCTATCTCACGTGTCCATCCACTCTCTTCTCTAACTTGGGAATCCATTCATCTGTCAGTGCTTTTATCCCAACTAGCAACTCTACCAAAACTCCTGCTTGGTTCTCTTCCAAAGAATTCATGCCATGCTCCCACTGTTTCCTAGATTCTACCTGCATTGCCTCTTCACATCTTCTTGGTTCTTGACCATCAGTGAGCAACAAGTAATATAAAGAAGGTGAACAATGAATATTAGGTTCACTTACCCTTTTAGTCCTCCACATGGGCATTTGAGACTCCTTGATAGCTTACTGTCCACCCAACATCCGTTCCAGTGACCGATCTCAGCCATCTCCCAATCTACACCCGACCGACGTTGGTTCCCCAAATGGCAACTCTACCAAAACTCTTGCTTGGTTCTCTTCCAAGGAATTCATTGCATGCTCCCACTATTTCTTGGATTCTACCTGCATTGCCTCTTCATATCTTCTTGGTTCTTGACCATTAGTGAGCAACAAGTAATATAAAGAAGGTGAATAATGAATATGAGGTTCACTTACCCTTTTAGTCCTCCACATGGGTGTTTGAGACTCCTTGACAGCTTGTTGTCTACCTAACATCCATTCTAGTGACCGATCTCAGCCATCTCATAATCTGCACCTGATCGACATCAGTTTCCTGTGACTGACCCTTACTACCAATGTCGGTTCTCGATGACTGACGTCGGTCTCCAGCTACTCGACACCACCAACTCTACTGGTCTACACATGACCGATGTCGGTACCTATCTGTTTGACATTGGTTCCATCTGACTAACATCGGTAACTATGTTTACCTATGAGTGATGACTTTTTACTCGTGAGCTCACCTTGGATCAAAACCCTATCCAAATTAACATAGCCCTGCTCAGAATAATCCAGTCCCCTCAGCTGATCTCTATCTTTCATCTCTTCCATGAACAACAAGGCTTTACATTTCTTAAGTTTATCAAAGACATTTGTCTTTTGCTTCAGAACATGCATCCCCTTCTTATACATGTGACCAAGCCTATAAAGCCACATCTTTGCAACAGAAGATGAATAAGTAATATAAGTAGATAGATAAAGGATACCTACTTTCTTACCACTCTCTAATTCAAGTGCATCCACTGTGAGAGTTACTGTGCATCTCTCATCACCCAACTTTTCTAAATAAATTAGACTCATCTCCAAGACTAGGTCCTGCATGACCTTCTTCAACACCTGTGTGTTACCTGTCTGCAATTTTAGCTTCACTTCCCCTTTACCAACCATGTGACAAGGCTCAACAACCCCTAAATAAATCTCTCCAAAGTCTCCCTGGACATACTCATGAAAAAATGCTCTATTTCGGGCTGCATGGAAAGAGGCAACAGAATCTATAAACCAAGATTCTACTTTATCCAGAGCATCCTGTGCAACAACACCTGCAACATCTGCTTCTTCATTCTCTTCATGCTAATCTTCTACCAACCATCAATCTTTCTTTACCTGCTCTTTCTTTCCATCAAACAGTAATTAACCATTTGTGCTATTCAGTTTCTCCATTCGTAGCTTACTTTCTTCTACCATTTCTATACTCCCACTCAATCTGAAACCCCTGAGAGTGACCTGTAATCAACAAAACACTTAACACACTTTAACCATCTATTAGTGTACTTAACCACCCTCTGATACCAACTTGTCAAGATTGGTACCAACCTAGTCCACCTACTCTGATACCAATTATCAAGATTGGTACTAGTTAGTGACCTTAGCTCATATACTAACTATCAGGATCTTACTGCTCAATAAGAGCACACTTGATTACCTTTGTATTAGCAACTAAACATGGAATTTAACCAGAATGATAAGTAACTAGAAATATGAAACAACATAGAATATGAGCGACAATACCCAATTGTATTAATACTCATTTAGAAGAAAATACAATAAAGAAGATGCTACACTTCTTCCCACACCTCTAGAGCTCCCACACTTATAGGGCTCACCAGTAATTCTCCTTTAATAGTTCACTCTCTCAATTATGGTCAAAAAAATCAACTCAAACACAGAGTTGTTGTTCACCTCCACCAGTCAGTAAAAATGTTGCCAGTACACCAAGTACACAACTATACTCCAAGTAGATCTCCCTTCTCTTGCAACAACCTACAAATCACCAGACCTTACTTACCATGTAGATGTCTCTACACCTTGAAGAACCCTTATCCTTTCCTCACCAAGTCCTTATCATTCTTTAACCACTACCCTGATGGATCTTCAACCAAAACTTGCACAAACTGCAACTCTCCCTGATCATACACACTCAGCACCCCTTTAGAACTAGGAGGAGCAACTCTTGCTCTCTCTACAAGCACAATGGATATCTAGCACTCTTGCTCTCTCACTCTAGTAAAATTTTACAATATAGCCCATGAGTCTATTATATAGATCTCATGCATACAATAATTAGACATTCTTAATTACAATAATTAGAAACGTAGCTCCAAGACTGAAATAAGTCTTTACATGCAAATTGACTATCCAAAAATAGACCAGTTCTCAACCCGCATGCAAACACATGCACACACAGGTTGCTGACGTCGGCTCCTTCTTGACCGATGTCAACCGACTCATAACCAATGTCGATTGCTTCTGCATTATAATATGACTGACATCAATTAGCTTGACCGACGTCAGTTCCTATATAACTCGCTCTGTAACTCAATAACCCAACAACCTCCTCCATGTTTGCATTAGTGAAGCTTTTAGCTCCACAACCTCACAATCTCCCACTTGGAGATAAATGGCTACACCTGTACCTATACCTGTATACCATATAATTTATTTCTTGGCTTGTATCCTTCTTCAATTTCAATCTTTAAGACCAACCACCACACAACCTGTGGTGCACCTCCTATCATCCAAGTAACCTGTCACATCCAAACCTACAAGCCCATGTAGTGAAGTCCCTGACCCTACATAGCATGAATCCCTACTACTGGTCCCTTTCAAATACTTGAGAAGCCACTGAAATGCTTTCCAGTGCTTCTTCTCTAAATTAGCTTTGAACTCTCTGACAACTCCCACTGCTTGGGAAAACTCAAGTCTACTCCAGATCTCATGTGATTTCAAACACTGTTCTAAGCTCAGCTTGAATTATCTAACCCTTGGTGTGCTTACTAGTTCTACATCCTACAAATTAACCCTCGCCAACACCTCCTTCACATCAGCTCCCTCTAGAGACAAAATCAACCTGTGATCTTCCATGTCTCTTATGCCAAAAAATTTTGCTGCTCCCAAATTCTTCATGACATACCTTTGAACTAACTTTACCTTTAGCTCAGAAACTCTCTACATGTGTGACCCTACAACAAGCAACCACACCACATACAGTAATAGGATAATGTTGTGACCATTATCCAACTTGGTAAAGAAAACACAATGGTTACATTAACCTTGACCAAAGCCATGCTTTTTCATACACCTGTCAAACATGTACCACTGTCTTGTAGCATGCTCAAGACCATATACCTTGGCCTTCTATCTCATGTGTCCATCCACTCTCTTCTCTAACCTTGGAATCCATTCGTGTGTCAGTGCTTTTATCCTAGCTGGCAACTCTACCAAAACTCCTACTTGGTTCTCTTCCAAAGAATTCATGCCATGCTCCCACTGTTTCTTGGATTCTACCTGCATTGCCTTTTCACATCTTCCTAGTTCTTGACCATCAGTGAGCAACAAGTAATATGAAGAAGGTGAACAATGAATATGAGGTTCACTTACCCTTTCAGTCCTCAACATGGGTGTTTGAGACACCTTGATAGCTTGTTGTCTACCCAACATCCATTCCAGTGACCGATCTCAGCCATCTCCCAATCTACACCCAACAGACGTTAGTTTCTTGTGACTGACCCTTATTGCCGATGTCGGTTCCCCATGACCGATGTCGGTCTCCAGCTGTCCAACACCATCGACTCTACTAGTTTACACATGATCGATGTCGATACTTGTTTGTTTGATGTCAATTCCATCTGACTGATGCTGGTAACTATGTTTTCTTGTGAGTGATGACTTTTTACTTGCAAGCTCACCTTGGATCAAAACCCTGTCCATATTAACATAGCCTTGCTTAGTATAATCTAGTTCACTCAGCTGATCTCTATCTGTCATCTCCTCCATGAACACCAAGGCTTTCTAGTTCTTAAGTTTATCAAAGACATCTATCTTTTGCTTCAAAACATGCATCCCCTTCTTAAACATGTGACCAAGCCTACAAAGCCACATCTCTGCAACAGAAGGTGAATAAGTAATATAAGTAGATAGATAAAGGATACCTACTTTCTTACCACTATCTAATTCAAGTGCATCTACTGTGAGAGTTACTGTGCATCTCTCATCACCCAACTTTCCTAAAGAAATTAGACTCATCTCCAAGACTAGGACCTGCATGACCTTTTTCAACACCTGTGTGTTACCTGTTTGTAATTTCAACTTCTTTTCCCCTTTGCCAACCATGTGATAAGGCTCACCAACCCCTAAATAAATCTCTCCAAAGTCTCCATGGATATACTCATGAAAAGATGCTCTATTTCAGGCTGCATGGAAAGATGCAACAGAATCTATAAACCAAGATTCTACATTATCCAGAGCATCTTGTGCAACAACACCTGTAACATCTGCTTCTTCATTCTCTTCATGCTGATCTTCTACCAACCAGCAATCTTTCTTTACCTACTCTTTCTTTCCATCAAACAATAATTGACCATTCTTGCTATTCAATTTCTCTATTTATAGCTTACTTTCTTTTGCCATTGCTATACTCCCACTCAATCTAAAACCCTTGAGAGTGACATGTAATCAACAAAACACTTAACATGCTCTGACCACCTGTTAGTGTACTTAACCATCCTCTGATACCAACTTGTCAAGATTGGTACCAATCTAGTCCACCTGCTCTGATACCAACTATCATGACTGGTACCACTTAGTGACCATAGCTCTGATACCAACTGTGAGGATCCTACTACTCAATAAGAGCACACTTGATTACCTTTGTATTAGCAACTAAACATAGAATTTAACCAGAATGATAAGTAACTAGAAATATGAAACAACACAGAATATGAGAGACAATACCCAATTGTATTAATACTCATTCAGAAGAAAATACAATAAAGAAGATGCCACACTTCTTCCCACACCTCTAGATTTCCCACACTTCTAGGGCTCACCAGTAATTATCCTTCAGTAGTTCACTCTCTCAATTAGGGTCACAATAATCAACTCAAACACAGAGTTATTGCTCACCTCCACCAGTCAATAACAACACTGCTAGTATGCTAAGTACACAACCATACTCCAAGTAGATCTCCCTTCTCTTGCAACAACCTACAAATCACCAGACTTTACTTACCATGTAGATGTCTCTACACCCTAAAGAACCCTTGTCCTTTCCTCACCATGTCCTTATGATTCTTCAACTAGTACCCCAGTGGATCTTCTACTAGAACTTGCACAACCTGCAACTCTCCCTGATCATACACACTCAACATCCCTTTAGAACTAGGAGGAGCTACTCTTGCTCTCTCTACAAGCACAATGGCTATCTAGCACTCTTGCTCTCTCACTCTAGTACAATTTTACAATACAGCACATGAGTCTATTATATAGATCTCATGCATACAATAATTAGACATTCTTAATTACAATAATTAGAAATGCAGATCCAAGACTAAAATAAATCTTTACATGCAAACTGACTGTCCAAAAATAGACCAGTTCTCAACCCGCATGCAAATGCATGCACACACAGGTTGCCAATGTCGGTTGCTTCTACATTGTAATATGACCGACATCGATTGGCCTGACTGATGTTGGTTCCTATACAACTCACTCTACAACTCAGCAACCCAAAAACCTCCTCCATGTTTATATCAGTGAAGCTTTTAGCTTGACAACCTAACAATCTACCACTTGGAGATAAATAGCTGCACCTGTACCTATACTTGTACATTGTCTAATTTGTTTCCTGGCTTGTATCCCTCTTCAAGTTCAATCTTGAAGACCAACCACCACACAACCTATGGTGCACCTCTTGTCATCCAAGTAACCTGCCACATCTAAACCTATAAGCCCATGTAGTGAAGTCCTTGACCCTACATAGCATGAATCCCTACTACTGGTCCCTCTCAAATACTTGAGAACCCACTTAAACACTTTCTAGTGCTTCTTTCCTAAATTGGCTTTGAACTCTCTGACAACTCCCACTACTTGGAGAAACTCAGGTCTACACCAGACCTCATGTGATTTTAAACATTATTTTAAGCTCAACTTGAACTGTCTAGCCCTTGGTGTGCTTACTATTTCTGCATCTTACAAATTAACCCTCACCAACACCTCCTTCACATCAGCTCCCTCTGGAGACAAAATCAACCTGTGATCTTCCATGCCTCTTATGCCAAAGAATTTTTTTGCACCCAAATTCTTCATGACATACCTCTGAACTAACTTTACCTGTAGCTTAGAAACTCCCTACATGTGTGACCCTACAACAAGCAACCACACCACATACAGTAACAGGATAATGTTGTGACCATTATCCAACTTGGTAAAGAAAAGACAATGGTTACATTGACATTGACCAAAGCCATGCTTTGTTATACACCTATCAAACCTGTACCACTATCCTGCAGGATGCTCAAGACCATATACCTTGGCCTTCTATCTCACGTGTCCATCCACTCTCTTCTCTACCGTGGGAATCCATTCATCTGTCAGTGCTTTTATCCCAGCTGGCAAATCTACCAAAACTCTTGCTTGGTTCTCTTCCAAAGAATTCATGCCATGCTCCCACTGCTTCCTAGATTCTACCTGCATTGCCTCTTCACATCTTCCTAGTTCTTGACCATCAGTGAGCAATAAGTAATATAAAGAAGGTGAACAATCAATATGAGGTTCACTTACCCTTTCAATCCTCCACATGGGCATTTGAGACTCCTTGATAGCTTGTTGTCTGCCCAACATCTGTTCTAGTGATGAATTTTGGCCATCTCCCAATTTACACCTGACCGACGTTAGTTTCCTGTGACTGACCCTTACTGCCAATGTCGGTTCCCCATGATCGACGTCGGTCTCCAGCTACCTGACACCACTAACTCTACTAGTCTTCACATGATCGACATCAGTACTTATGTGTTCGACATCAGTTCCATTTGATCGATGTCGATAACTATGTTTTCTTATGAGTGATGACTTTTTACCTATGAGCTCACCTTGCATCAAAACCCTATCCAAATTAACATAGCCCTGCTCAGAATAATCTAGTCTCCTCAGCTAATCTTTGTCTGTCATCTCCTCCATGAACACCAAGGCTTTCTAGTTCTTAAGTTTATCAAAGACACTTGTCTTTCACTTTAGAACATGCATCCCCTTCTTACACATGTGACCAAGCCTACAAAGCCACAACTCTACAACAGAAGGTGAATAAGTAATATAAGTAGATAGATAAAGGATACCTACTTTCTTACCACCATCTAATTCAAGTGCATCTGCTATGAGACTTATTGTGCATCTCTCATCACCCAAATTTCTTAAAGAAATTAGACTCATCTCTAAGACTAGGACCTGCATGACCTTCTTCAACACCTGTGTGTTACCCGTCTACAATTTCAGCTTCACTTCCCCTTTGCCAACCATGTGACAAGGCTCACCAACCCCTAAATAAATCTCTCCAAAGTCTCCCTGGACATACTCATGAAAAGATGCTCTATTTCAAGTTGCATGGAAAGAGCCAACATAATCTATAAACTAATATTCTACTTTATCCAGAGCATCCTGTGCAATAACACCTACAACATTTGCTTCTTCATTCTCTTCATGTTGATCTTCTACCAACTAGCAATCTTTCTTTACCTGCTATTTCTTTCCATCAAATAGTAATTAACCATTCATGCTATTCAGTTTCTCCATTTGTAGCTTACTTTCTTCTGCCATTGCTATAATCCCACTCAATCTAAAACCCCTGAGAGTGACCTGTAATCAACAAAACACTTAACACGCTCTGACCACCTATTAGTGTACTTAACCACCCTCTGATACCAACTTGTCAAGATTGGTACCAACTTGGTCCACCTGCTCTGATACCAACTGTCAAGATTGGTACCACTTAGTGACCATAGCTCTGATACCAACTGTCAGGATCCTACTGCTCAATAAGAGCACACTTTATTACCTTTGTATTAGCAACTAAACATAGAATTTAACTAGAATGATAAGTAACTAGAAATATGAAACAACACAAAATATGAGAGACAATACCCAATTGTATTAATACTCATTCAGAAGAAAATACAATAAAGAAGATGCCACACTTCTTCTTCCCACACCTCTAGAGCTCCCACACTTCTAGGGCTCACCAGTAATTCTCCTTTAACAGTTCACTCTCTCAATTACGATCACAACAATCAACTCAAACATAGAGTTGTTATTCACCTCCACCAGTCAGTAACAACGCTGCCAGTACACCAAGTACACAACCATACTCTAAGTAGATCTCCCTTCTCCTGCAACAACTTGCAAATCACCAGACCTTACTTACCATGTAGATGTCTCTACACCCTGAAGAACCCTTGTCCTTTCCTCACCAAGTCCTTATGATTCTTCAACTAGTTCCCTGGTGGATCTTCTACCAGAACTTGCACAACCTACAACTCTCCTTGATCATACACACTCAACACCCCTTTGGAACTAGGAGGAGCTACTCTTACTCTCTCTACAAGCACAATGGCTATCTAGTACTCTTGCTCTCTCACTCTAGTACAATTTTACAATATAGCCCATGAGTCTATTATATAGATCTCATGCATACAATAATTAGACATTCTTAATTACAATAATTAGAAATGTAGCTCTAAGACTAAAATAAGTCTTTACATGCAAACTTACTATCTAAAAATAGACCAGTTCTCGACCCGCATGCAAACACATGCACACACAGGTTACCGATGACGGCTCCTTCCTGACTGATGTTGGTCGACTCATAACCGATGTCAGTTGGCCTAACTGATGTTGGTTCCTATACAACTCGCTCTGCAACTCAGCAACCTATCAACCTCTTCCATGTTTACATTAGCGAAGCTTTTAGCTCCACAACCTAGCAAAAAACATGATATGTTGTGTGTGCATTGATATAGATAATTATGGAGAATCCTCTTTATCTAGGGAGGAATGACTTGTAGATAAGAAAGCACTAAGAAAATGGTTGATTAGTTAGATAGTAGGGTGGATTGCCTAGTGTGAGCTAGATCTAAGAAGTATAAGCTTCTTTGAAGGCTATCAATCCACACTTTTAAATAATTAAGTTATGATATGTTAAAATTAGATGATTGAATTTAAATAATAAAATGTATTAGAATTAAATAAAATAAGTGATTAGAAATAAATGAGTGATCTTGACTAAAATAAAAATAAGTGATCAAATATTCACGCTAAATAAATCAAACCTGATTCAAAAAATAGGTTAATGTTTTGTGATGAGATAGAGCCTTAGAAAATAGGATTTTGGTATAGGTAGATGGGTCAAATACACTTGCTACTATGGGTTACACATAATGACCGTCGATGGTTAAGGTAGGACCATAAGTGGTTAGGTAACTGTTAGTGGTTGGTGACCATCAGTGGTTAAGGGTCAACCACTGGTGGTTGAGTGAGCATCAATGGTTAATATTAGACTTAGCTTTGGAAAAGAATTATATTGAAGGATATTTCCAAGGGGTTTTGAAAGGGTAAGTTGTGGGTTGTAAGATGGTTTCAAGATAGGGGGTGATACTTAGAGGTATTTTAGTTCAAGGATTGGGTGTTTGGAATAGTTTAGGTGGAAGAAGGGTATGGTGAAGGTGTGTCTAGAATTATAGGGAGAAAATCCAACATAGAAAAGTGAGATGGAAGGGAGATAAAGAGAAATGAAATAAACAGAGCTAAACACTAAACTTTTTATAAAAGAATATTGATACTTAACTTTATTTCTAGTTTGAGGAATGTATAAGTTGGTTTAATGATTTTTTTAGATCCTAGAGTGATGTTGGTAGAGTAATAGTATCATGGCTCTTGATTGATAAGTTATAAAAATGCCTTAAATCTTTATCTAGTTCCTGGTTCACTAGGAAGCTCTTTGATTTGCTTGGGAGTAAGAATATCTCTTGTTACATGTTGATGCATCTTGATGATGATTTCAACCTTCTCTACCTCTCTTAATATAGAGGAAGGGGAGGTTATAATCAAAGGGTTTAAAAAATGGTTGATCACTCAATCTAATTATGCATTGATCATGAGAACAACTAGTTAAATTTAAACAACTAGTAATTCATGAGTGAATTATAATAAAACTATAGTCGACTCCTTTGAGCATGCAAGAGCCAAGGTAACCATCGATATTTAGGTTAATCATTGATGGTCGAGGTTCGACCATCGATGGTCAGGGTCAAAGAGATAAAGTGGCTAAAAATTTATCCATTTGTAGTTATGGTTGGTGGTTGAGAAGTAAATATCCAAAGGGGGTCAAGGGGTGTTTCGATTATTAGAGAATTTAGTACACAATTTTTGAGTTTCTACAGTATCATAGGTTATCTTTTGTATCCATTGCACAAAAAATTCTATAATCACAACATAAAATCATCCATTACCTCTTCCCAAAATCTTCCATAGACACAACAAAAGATATTTTTCATATCCCTTTTCCAAAAAAATTGGCAAACTTTATCCAAAATTAGCCATAGTTTCCAAAAATCTATAGTCAAAAGGTATAGTTATAATATCCATAACATAATAATTCAATCCCTTCTAATGGGTCTAAGTCTCATATGCCTATATTATTTATTCTTCAAAGCATGATTTTTATTATAAAGCACTAAAAATACCAACTATCCTACACTTATTAATCTTACAAAATAACTTCCACAACTAAATAATATGCTAAAAACTCCATTTTAGTTTTTAAAATATGCAAAATCTTACCATGAAAACATGTTATATGGATTGAACTGATCAATTTCCTTCTCATTGGATGATTATTACCCTTGAATTTTTTTGAGATCTACGCATAATTATTTATGTCACTCACACAATTACCACAATAAATCTCATAACTAAAAAATCTAAAAGATTGCCCAATTAATCTAAAGAATACAATATCTTACCAGAAAACTATTCATTATAAACTAAAAATGTTATTTTCCTTCCCATTAGATAATTCTTACTCAAACAAATTTTAAAAATTTACATAAAACACTTTATTTCATATAAATATTCAATGGTAACTTCCAAAGCTGAAAAATTTTAGAATCTCATCCAAAATATATGAAAAATATGAGATCTAAACACAAAAACATGTCAAATAGACTAAATTGATCGTTTTCCATCCCATTACATGATTTTTACCCCTACAAATTTTCTATATATGAACGTAATGTAATATCTCTTTAAAAAAACTTAATTTCAATAAAATCCAAAACCCTTATGCACCTAAAATATTTTCTCCCAATAAACTAGAATTTAAAAATATCTCCATAAAAAAACCTCTACAAAAAATTAGATGTGCATGACTCAAATCTAAAGCCCCTCAACCCTAGAAAATCTTAAACATACCAAACTATCAAAGGGGTATAATCATATTATAGTAGTGGTTTATAAATTCAAAACAAAAACAAAATAAGAAGAAACATACAGGAGTGGGTTTTGAATAAATTGAATTAAAAAAGGGATCTTTCATGCTTAAAAACTAGATTTTGAACTATAAGAACCAAAAAAAGCAAGAAAAACATTTCCATGCCAATGAAAACTTATGAGTATGGTTTAATCACCCAAAATATCAAAAAATACTTTTCCTAAACACATATCCATGGTCACATAATGGGATTAGATCCATGTATCCCAAATCTAGCTAAAAATAAGCAAAAGAAAATGATGAAGAAAAGTGTAGATCTAGAAACCTAAGTTTTAAATCATAATTCATGCAAGAAGAAATAGTGTCCATATGCACATAGATTCATCTCCATTAAAATTAGAATACAAAATATAATGATAAAATGAAAAATACTCAGGAAGAAAAGGATTCCAACCTAGTATGAAAAGCGTAGAAACACTAAATTTAAAAACACAAAATGTAAATGCAAAAAATGTAGAAGCGCCTAGGCCAAAACTAAAAGCATGAAATTTAAATGTGCTTCGTGCAAGTAATGTCCATGATTAATTATCATAATATTATATGGTGATGATTTTATAATCACTAGTAGTAATACTTCATTAATTTATACTACTAATAATATTTTAAATGAAAAATTTGAAATGATAGTTTTAGGTTTTTTTTCATTTTCTTTTAGGCATGCAAGTTTATAAAGAAAAAGATAACATTTAAATATATCAATCCAATTTTTCATATAATTTGTTAGATAAATTAAGTATGCTTGATTTTATACTCATTACTACTTTCAAACTTAGCGTACAATTTATTAATGATATGGATATTGAACCTATTAGACCTAATTCCCAAATATAATTAGTTGACTGTTTGAATGATCTAGCTCATAATCCCCCAAAATATTAATTTTGTTGTTGGTTTGGTTTCCCATTTTATGTTTAAACCCAAAACTAATCATTTTAGAGTTAATAATATATTTCTTCATTATCTTAAAGGTAATTCAACCCTTGGAAATTAACATACCTCAAATAACAACTTTAGTTTATTAGGTTACATACATTTTTATTGGATTGGTAATCCAAATGATCATAAATCCACATGTGATTATTGATTTGCATCCATATCTAGTAAAATTTTATAGAATATTAAGAAGAAATGAACTATCAATTTGTATTCTAAAAATGATGAATATAAAGGATGCCATCATTCTTCTAAAGAAGCCTTTTGTCTTAGAAGACTTATTATATATTTCAAACATACTTAAACTTTTTATACTTTAACATTTTGTGACAACCAAAGTTTTATTTCCTTAGAAAAGTATCTAGTTTTCATGTAAGGAAAAATAACACTGAGATACAACATCACATCTAGTGGGAACTCTTTGAAGGCAATACGTTTTTTTTTTTTTTTTGTCTTACTCAAGAACAAGTTGATATTTTCACTAAGTTGTTATGTAAAGAGAAAACTTTTTCTTTTCTATAAAATGATAGGATTAATGAATTTATCATTAATGGGGAGTGTTTATTAATTATACCTCCCTTCATTATTTAGGTTTTTTTTATAATCCCCAAATAAATAAAAAGATTTACCCTTAAGATTATCTTTTATTTTAGTTAATTTTATAATCGTAAGTGTAGTTTAAGTGTGTATAGATTTATTCCTATTTAAATTTTTAATTCCTATAATAAGGGAAAATGTGAGGAATCTCACCTATTATGTCCCTTTTTATTGGAATCATAAAGTTTCATGTCCTATATAACTCACATAGCACTTAGGACACACTTCTCCCTAAGCTCATGTAGATTAGGGACAATAGGCACATGCTAATAAGTTTTTCTAACGTGATAATGGAGTTACTTTGTAAATATTTTTGGATTATTCACTATAATTAAATATGTCACTTCTCTACACATTTTAAGTTTATTCTGATTTTATATTATCTTATTTAATCTAATCTCTTCATAGAAATTATAATATGTAGAATAGTGTTTGTCATCCATCCTTTTTTGATACACATGGGGGTTTACTTTGATTTAATATTGTACTTTGTTTGCATGAATTTATTTATAATTAAATTTTATTATTAAATATCTTTCATTGTATACTTTTATTTTCAAATCTAATATTACATCTCTTTCTTATCACATTAACTTCACTAATACATACATTCTAGTAAACCCAGGATGAATCTTACTCCAGATTTGATTGGGTTATCTTCATGTTATCTCTTTATTTTAAAATTTTACCTTATATCTCTTTATTATCACATCAACTTCATCACATTACATTTTAGTGAACTTGGTATGAATCTTACCCCACTATTAATTGGGTCATTTTCATGTTTTCTTGCTTTTAACTTTCAAGCCATTCTATCTTTTATTTTAATATCCATTTTTAAACATGTCACCTATTATATTTTTTATAGAGAGTTTCAAATCATTTAAAGTATATATGGTTTATCCTTTTGTGTCTTCCATGCACACCATCAAGGGTAATTCATTATAGTGTAGGTTTTTTAACCCTAACCTACACAAACCATTCAATGTAACTTGGCTGAAACCACCCAAACATATTCACGAAAATACATTACCATTTTTCACAAAGAAAGTGAAATAAATTATCCTTGCATCACTAATTCATCCTCCTATGATAATGATCCTTTCCAATATGAACATGACATTTTTTAATTTCATCTTAGTGATGACAAAACTAAATTTAAACCTTATCACCCTATTGCCAATCCTACCTTGGAATACTTAAGATGGATCACTTAATAAATTTTATAAAAATTTAAAATTCTACCCATTATGATAAATTTTTTAAATCCTATTATAATTAATAAAACATATATATAATGTCATCAACTTGCCTGAGGACATTTTAAAAATACAAAAAAATTAATCCCATCAACCCGGATGATGACATCCTAAAACAATATGAAACTCACCAAGACATTGACCAAGTTGATGATGTTAACCAAGAATAAAAAAGTAAAAACATCACTAATCATGCCAATGAATTCAAGGAAACATCATAAACATATAATGTCATTGGCTAGGCCAATGATGTCCAAAGAGAATCAAATTAGTCCAATGTCATTGGTAGGGGAAATATTAGTTTTGGAAAATCTAGATTAATTTAATTAACTCTTTTAAGAATGTTGATGATGTTCCAAAAAAATTATAAAATTTCACACAATTAGTCAAGTTGATAATGTCCATAAAAACTCTAAACCCTTTCTTATTAATAAAAAAAAACTATAGATTCCATTTTCACAAATGTCATTCAAAGTAATTAGAAAAATGAAAATAAATGTAACAAATACCTCAACTAGAAATTAACATTAAATCTAATGGTCTATTTCCTTACCTTATTTTATACTTTAGTTTGCATTATGACACCTACCCTTTTTTTTAATTCATAACATGGGCCTTTTATGATTACCAACCTCAACTTATCTCAAACCTTATGAATTATTACTATGCCCACCTTATCTTAGTTAAAACTTAAGGGAATATTATGATTCCCACCCTCACCTTGCCTCAAAATTATGGCATTTTGAAATGCCCTCCATCACTCTTCCTCAACTTTGAGGGAATATTTCAATTCCTGACATTTCTTGTTAGGATTCGATTTTACATTGTGGGTATTTACCGAGAGGTAAATAGTAATAAGTTAGTTTACCAAGAGGTAAATATTAGTTATAAGGTTGTTAGTAACTATATGGTTAATATAGTAAGATTGTATTACTTAGATTATATTATTTTTAATATTTTGTATAATTTAAGGTGAGAGAAATCAATAGAGAGAATATAGGAATATGATTCCTATAAATATGTAACCTCATGAATGATTTATTATTTAGAATAACTAGAATAGAATGAAATAACATTATTTATGTTAAAGATATTAGCTCAATGTGATCACCTTCAATTGACTATGCATGAGTTGAATTATGTGTTTGGCTCTTTGAATCTACAACAGTGGTATCAGAGTAGGTTAATGAGAGTTTAAAGGAATAATTAAGGTGCTACATTGATTATCCAAGAGTAGTCATCTATGTACAATTTTATCATGGCACTGGTAGTGTATGTTTGATTCATTATTGAGGATGACATGGATCTAAGAAGGAAGCATAAAACATTCCTAGTGGATAAAGCCATCTGATCTCATGGAGGGTTAATAGTTTACTCACCATATAGATTGAACATGTAACTAGATCCATTAAGCATGCAGTTAGACTATCCTGCATGATTTGATAATCAAATCCCATTTTCTTAGAACTCAACCTTACTCTCATCATTTTGAGGCTCATCTAGTATATGGACTGCATTTAAAATCTTGATGTCGATGTTGAATCTATGAATTAATGATTTAATAGGTGAATTTATATATGATTAGATCATACATCTACAAATCAAATATGTGTTCACCCATATGGTAAACTTGCTCATGTGTAAGTTATAGCTAAACCTAGCCATATGAAATTCCTCTAGTTGTATGCCACTCATAGTATTTATTCACTATTATTAATAGCTAGATGTAGACCTATTATTTTCCATGAATACTTGGTTATGTTCGAGATCACAAGGCCATAAACTATGAAGCTTCTTGGAGAGTCTTTTATTCCTAACCAGTTCACCATATTGGAGCATTGATATCTTCCCCAATTTTTTGACTTTGTCTACCATGTATACTCTTGCTAGCAAATAGCACCAACCAGCTCACTCCATGCATTGAGTTGATAGCTACATCCTTCATCGTGGCAAGGAAAGTGACATGTTTTTGAAGTCATTTTTATTTTATTTAAGTTTGGTTTCCATTTATTAGTCGTAAGTTAAAATATTTTTATTTGGTTAGTATTTAAGTTTTAGTTTTCATTTATTGATATTCTAGTTTAAGTTTTTTAATTATCATAGCTTAATAGTTTTGAAGTATTTCTTTCTCAAGTAATTAAAGTTGTCAAAAAATAAAAGTATTATTAGGGTCCATAGTGTTTGATAAAATTTTCAAATGTGATAGTTGAAAATAAGGTCATTTTGTTTACCTTATGACTTGTTAATGTATTTTCAATATCAAAAATGTCAAAATTTCACATTTATGTCTAGTCAAAGTCTTTTATGTCAAAATAGAGTCTTTATTGTTGTCATCAAAAATTCAAAAATGTTAGAGTTTCGCATTGAGTCCTATTTAGGTTAATATTAGGGTCTTGTTTAGGTGATTACTAGGAAACATTTTCATATTATTTGTATAAACACATTATCATTATAAGTCGACATCCTTAAAATTTCCAAAAATTGTAAGAAAGGCATATTGGTTAAAATAACTTATAAGATCTATATATTTAAGGTGCCGAAATAGGTGCAACCAAATTTGGATATTTCTAGAAAAGGTATACATATAATAAATTCTTTTATTAACAATATCTTTTAGAAATTATCTCAAGAGGCATCCAAGCTTTCTTGTCACAAAAAAGTAAGTTATTACATCTAGATAAATCTAAATTGTTTTAGTCATGCTTTGCCATGAGAACTTGGTAAACATGCCATTTCTAAAGGAACCAAGGTTGTCATTAGTTTCACCAGTTCTTGAGTAAGAAACTTAATCATTGGAGGCTAGAGGATACATGAAGGAAGTAGGTCTTTTAGTGACCTCTCATTAGTCACCAATGGTGGTGCTGCATTAATAATTTGGTGACATTTTATGGTGTGTTATTTTCATTTTTTAGTGTGGTGGTTACATTTATTTTTTAGCATGTGTGAAAAATAAGAATTTACATTGGAGAATGTTGATCTAAAAATAATTGTAAACATATGATGAAATTTTAGTGGTAAACCTATGAAAACCATTTTATAAGGTTAGTGGTGAACCTGAGAAAACCATTTCATAAGGTTAGTGGTGAACTTGCGAAACCCATTCTGTAAGGTTAGTGATGAACCTGAGAAAACCATTTTGTAAGGTTATTAGTGAACATGTGAAAACTATTTTGTAATTTTTTTGGTGAACCTATGAAAATAAATTGTAGATGTGTGTGAAGGAAGAGATGTGTGATGGCACATGTATGCAGAGAAGATCATGAGCACATAGAGGTGGCAATTTATAATCATAAAATGAGATATATTGTACCATGTAAAAACTAGGGGGGGGGAATGTTAGTATTATATTTTACATTATGGGTATTTACTAAGAGGTAAATAGTAATAGGTTAATTTATTCAGAGGTAAATATTAGTCACAAGCTTGTTAGTAACCATATGGTTAATATGATAAGATTGTATTAGTTAGATTATATTATTGTTAAGATATATTGTTAATAGGTTATAAAAATATATTATAATAGGTTTGAATAAGTTTAGGGTGAGAGAAATCAATGCAGATAATATAGGAATATGATTCCTATAAATGTATAACCTAACGAATGAATTATTATTTAGAATAATTAAAGTAGAATGAAATAATATTATTTGTGTTGAAGATATTGTCTCTATGTGATTAGCTCCATTTGACTATGTATGATTTGAATTTTGTGTTTGGATCTTTGAATCCACAAAATTTATTAAAAATTCTCATTCAAAAATAAGTAATGACAAATAATCTTGTATACATTAGAGCTCAACAAATCCAATTTTAATAAATTAAAAAAAACTAACTAATGCTTAGTTACTCAAGTATTATTCTTGAGGAATGTGTTTTGTTTATTATTTCATTTATCTCACTTAGTTAGGCATATATTATAATATGAATTTTATGTTGTATTTTTCTTAATATCTTTTTATCTTCCTTCACATTACTTGTTCTAGTATTGATTTATTACACCTCTTAGATGTTTATTACTTTATTACATATTTTGTCTCTCTCTCACCTTAGCATGCCTCTTGGATATATATTACTTGACCTCACATATTTTATCTATCCTAATTTACCTCACTTCTTGGCTCTACCCTACTTTACTTTTCCTCTTACCTCTATTCTAATTTAACTTGCTTCTAGACTCTACCTGACTTTACCTTGCCTCTTGGATCTATCTGAATTTACCTTGTCTCTTAGCTCTACCTTAATGTACCTTGAATCTTGTTTATATCATTTTTTACCTCTCCTTTTGGATATATTTTAATTTACATCACATCTTAGCTTTATCCTACTTTACCTCACATCTTGGATTTTTACTACATTAGCATTCATCT
This sequence comes from Torreya grandis, assembly GCA_037957365.1. Classification (NCBI taxonomy): domain Eukaryota; kingdom Viridiplantae; phylum Streptophyta; class Pinopsida; order Cupressales; family Taxaceae; genus Torreya; species Torreya grandis. The sequence continues at coordinate 1,693,942 of JARHVA010003742.1, read as the reverse complement.
TGGCTCTTTTCTATTCTAACATGCCTCTTGAATCCTTTCTCTTATTACTCTGTTCCATATCTCTTGGATCCTATCCATTACCACTAATTAATTCTTATTATTAGATCTTACCTCTTATTTTTATATTATGTGTCTCTTTTTTCCTACCCCTTATTACTATATCATGTACCTCTTGGCTCTTACCTCTTATTCTGATATTCTACAACACCTAGATCTTACATCCTATTACTATATTGTGTGCCCATTTTTATATCATATATTGTATACATATTGGTTATTACCTCTTATCCCTACTTTATTACACATCTACCTCTTGTTCCTACTTTATCATGCATCTTGGATCTTACTTCTAATTACTATGTTCTTCACCCCTTGGTTCCTACATCTTGTTTTATTATGTGCCTCTTGGATTTGTATATTTTAATTAAATTTAATTATAATGAATTAAATAATCATAATGATATAAAATAATTTCATAAGGAATGTCTAAAATGCATTAATCCTTCAATAATAATCTAGATCTTCCCTAGTGGCCATAAATAGTAAAAATGCATAAATAAATTTATTTAAAACTAAACCATGAAATGAACTCACTCAATGAATTGATTTGAAATCTAGAAGTGCACCTAGGTTGTGCATATCTCTATTCAAATTTGAATAAAATCTGAAGTGATCATTATCAAAAGATAAATTTGGTGCTTATTAGCCTAATATTAAAAATGCCTTAAGCATATTCAGCTTTTGAATATGCCTCACTTATATAGATAACAAATTTATTCTATTTCACTAAATTTGTAATTCACCTAGGTTATTAATATGAATTTTTATGTGAGGTGCATCTCTTGATGTCATATAGTCCTATGTCTTTGTTTTCCTAAATTCACAAGTAAAAAGTCTAATTTGATTTTTCATTTCTTGACTTAATTTTCCACAAATGATTGATAAAGAACAAAAAATAAATTAATGGTTTGGGAAACGTAAATGTAGTTATAAATACATATCTGTCACATTGTAATCAAAACCAATGTAGTTCTCTATGACATGTAAATATAATCTTGAGTAAGGGCTTTTCCTCCTCTTCCATATATGTGAAGATGAAATTACTTGAACATTCTCCTATACCCTATATTAGTACAAGTGGATGATGTTAAAATGGCTTAAATATGTTGAAGCATCAATATGTTACCTTTATTTTCAAGTTATATCAAAAAATAAAGTAATGAATGCCCTAATTTGAATTATGGAGAAGGATCCATTGTTCATTTTCTATTTGGATAATTTAAAAATGACTTGGGAGGAATTGGTATATATAAATATCTATAATACATGGCATGTTCTATGGATGAAAATAAAAAATTATGATAAGTTAAATCCATGGCATGGAAAATAAGGATAAATATTAAATGACTCACAAAAACACACAAGACAAATTTTATGTCACTGCATCTGCCCAAAACAAATTTGGTGGAATGCTAAATTTGTTCCAGGAGAAAAATATGCTTATAATATGGAAAGAAGCATGGAAAATTTATATAAAAAAATATTTGATTAGGTAAACCTAGATTTAAGGGACTTAGAACCATGAGAGAGAAGTACAATATGATTAATAGGCCAAACCTAGGGTTGAAGAGCCAAAAATAAGAAACTATAGGAAAGTGAAGCAAAGGTCCCAAGACCAAAGTGGAACTAGAAAAGAAGAGTGTTTTAGTTACCCAAATACAAGGGTTTTAAAATCTCGTAATGAGTAGAGTAAAAATAAGTTGTTATAAAGTTAATTTTGAAGGGTGAACACCCTTTTTTGTGTCTTCTTGGAGGGCACCCCAGGATGTTTGCCAGAGAGGAAAGTCTTCCACCATTCAGGTCCTCTGCATAACCATGCCAAGTTTCAAAATTATTTAGCTTAGTAAGGGCCCATGAGTACTTATTCATTCCCATCTTCCATATTTTGAAGTCCAATAACTTGAGACCAATAGGATGGATGTAACAACAAACATCTCCAAAAAGGTGGATAAAACTAGAATTTGAATTATTCAGATCCAAACTAATGAATAAATGTTTTTAAGATAAAATTTTCTAACATACACTATGATTTTTGTTAGCCATAATATAAAATCTAGGGTCACAAGCTCAACAAGTTGGATGTGACAACCCATCATCCAAGGTTTATAATGGTTCGAGACCAATAGGGAAAAAGTGTTTATTTTGGAATCCAAGTCCAATTGGGTAGGTGTGATAACCCTCTTCCCCATAGAGGTGTATTGAGTTTAAATCAAAAAACTTGTTGAAAACTAAAATCTTGAGCCCAACAAGGTTGAGGCCCATTAAGGAAGTCAAAATGGTCTAGAGACAAAAAATTTGACCACTATTGAAACCATTGGTCCAACTAGCTTGTGTAAAAAATCCCATCATTATTGATTTAAAATTAAAAAACCCATGTTTTACCAAGAGGAAACATCACATAAATTTGAAAAGGTGGGTAAAATAAAAATTTGAATTCTTGAAAAGAAAACCCAATAGATAGATCACATCAATCCTAGTGATGAATGACTGCCCACATAGTAAGATAATGGTCAAAATGATATAGCATGGAAATTACAATGCTCCCACACCCACATCACTCTTTTACCAGGGCATCCAAACCAAAAAATGTGGGACTAATCTTAGGGCCAAACCATGAATAAGAAACCAATGAAGGGGTTCAAAAGACCAAGCCATGGTGGAGATAGATCTCTGACCTCCCATAGTGATATTGATGTCTTTGCTAACCAACAAAACACAAAAATTCATAGTGGCCTCATCAAGAAAAAAGAGAATAGATTGAATGCCTCTCAATTTGAATGAAATATTCTAATTTGAGTAGCTACTACCATAACCCAAACCCTCCATGTCCAAAAAGGGTGAAGCCAAAAAAGCCTGTATCACCACCTGACCTCCTTTTTTAGAATCCACAAAACACATCATCTAAGAAAACAAGACAAGCACCGAAAACATCATGAGATTATCTTAAATTCTAATCCTAAGAAAACATATAGAAAGTGCTAGAATAGACCCAAAATCCAAAGAGAATTAAGCTTACAACAAGACCGTGAGACTGGTAGAGATAAAAGGAGGTCCATCCAACTAAGGGCCTAAGGATCAATCATTCAAAAACTGATTCTCTCCAATAAAATACCATGGTAGATGATGTTATGATCCTTGGGTCCCAATTGAATATCCTCCTCAAGTATAAAGAGTGGTAAATAGCTTCCAATGAGTAGATCATCTTGACCAACCAATCCACCATAAGTTTAAGGCCTTTATTAAAGGATGCTACAATCAGGAGTCCAAGTTCCTTTGGGTCCTTATTTGAACTAACCTAGGAAAAGCCTTAATGCCAATAAATTTTAGCCTCTAAGTTGAAAAGTAGCTAAATTTTTTAAACTTTTCAAACGATAATGGTTCATCACCAAAAACAAGCCTAGCCTCAAAACCCACCTCTACCATAGGCTCACACAAATATGATTTTCTCAAGGGAACATAATAAGCTTCAGATTGTAGGGCTTGAGAGTATGGGGTTAGCTCTAGTCCTAACACCTTTGCCACCCACACCTTGTGCTAAGGAACTACCTCTCCTTTTAGGATGTTTTAATGATGCATAAACAAGGCACCATTCCTTTTAATTTTCATCCATATTTTAAATCACTCTCTATATTCCACTTCTACCCTTTTCTAAAACCTAATCTTTTAAAGGAAATCCTCCATTGCTTCCTCCATCAACACCTCATGCTCCTCCTCTATTAGCTGAGACTCCAACTCTCCATCAGAATCCACTTCCTCATCATATTCTAAAATATTTAAGGCATCTTCCTCATCCTCTTCTAAGACCTCCAAACCCTTCAAAACCAACATATCCTCCTCCAAACCTAGATCATTCTCTAAACCCAATAGATCCTCTAGTAGGTCCTCCCTCATTTAAGGTTTTAAAATATTCATAAATTAAGTTGGAAAATTTACAAATTAGACTCAAGGATGAAAATAATTAGTGAAGTTTTAATATATTTATAAGGATAAATAACTAGAGAGAGGCTATTAAGGGTAGGAAAAGTTCTAAAAATAGGAAAATATACATAAATGGACCAATTGTGAAAAAATAGGTAAAAGATGCTATATAAAATGGTATTGTGCTAGGATTTAATGTCTACATAATAACCCTACTTTTATATGTTTATGTGATTGAATTCATGCATGCATAAAAGTATAAAAACATAATAAATTAAAGCATGTACCTTGAGCTTCCTATGGAAGGATGAATGAATTGAATGATACTCAAGATAGGCTTTGTACCCATAGATTTGTAATTTGTCATAAAATATGACACACTTGAAAACATTAGCCAATTGAAACAAGAATTCAATGTTTTATTAAATATAAGATATAAATGTTTTATCAATAATAAATAAAAGAGCATGGTAATGAATACACCTAGTGGTTAATGAATCAAGTTGCCATATTTTAAAATATAAACTCATTCTACTTATTAGATTTATTCTAATTATTATTTTTAAAACATTTTAGAAAAACACTACACATAGCTAACATTTCTTAGTTATTTCTAAAAACCTAACCCACTTATTTATCAAATAAGTATACATTGCCATTTCAATCAAAATTTTATGCCTTCATTTCAATCAATTTTACTTTGTTTAGCTCCATCTTGAAAAATATATTTGAAAAATATTTAAAATACTTTGATATATGCCTCCATTTTGAGGTGAGGAATTAGAAAAACATGTTCCTCTAATCACTCATTTTAAAATAAATAATTATAAACACCATGTGTCATAATAATATATAGCTAAGGCCTTGAAAATCCTTAAGCATCTCATAAAACAATTGTAACCATCATAACACATCATCATGCAAAGATCAATAGATATATGAACCACATGTCTATATGCCATCACATAAAATATATAACATGTAAAGATAAATGGTAATGTGTGTCCTCATATGATGATGAATTATGGAGGGGAAAGTGATATTCCCCAATGTTATCTACATATGAGTAATGGGTGAGGGTGTTGTGTGTGTATGTGTGTCTTTTTTCTAATTTGAGGACATAAGAAAGGGTAAAATACCCCCAATAGACAATAAATATAGGAACAAATAGCATACAAATATTATGCCCTAAATTTATCAAACATTCCCCTAGAAGGTCTAAATATAAAAATGAAAAATATATTGAAGTAATGTTCCCCCATAGATGCATAACAAAGATGATGGAAATATAGGCACTAATAAATTTTATTGAAACTAGTAATGTGCATGATAAATTTCATGGCACTAAACATACTATAGTAATATGTATTATAAATATCATGGAAATAAATATGGTAAATCATAAATCAATTGCACACAAAAGTATGTAGCCACACATAATTTATTAAATAATCATGCAAAGATACTCAACCCTTAACGCATGATATCATGACATGGTGTAACAACTAGATGGTCCTGCTTAGATAATAATGCAATATGACATTAACAAAAACATACACAACCACATGTATACTAGTAATCAAACACTCATAAGCAGACAATTTAACCATGTAAAATAACTAATGTAACAACCATATTTAAGCATGTAATGTATATATCCATATAACACACAAGATATAAGTAATAACATGATATTATGTGATTAGTGTAAGTATCTCAATATAATAAATGAAAACTAAGAAAATATATCATCATAAAAATAATTTATATAGAGATGCCCCTAAATGTAAGGCATGCCACTAAAGTGATAATACCCCTTATAATGTGGGAAATAAATTATTTGTGTAGCTTATAAAAGTCCATAGTAATATATGTATATCCTACATAACACTTACTCAAATAAATACAAGAGGAACACTATGTGACACGTGAAGATGAAAAAGTCTAGTATTTTTTTTATTTGATAAGGTAAAAATCTTGGTTTTATAGGGACCAGGAACCATAGTTAAAAAATTATAGTAGAAAGTATCAAGCCCCACATAGTGAGAGACAAAAAAAAGATATAGTAATAGTAGCTAACTATCCATGCAAAAGGTAAAACAATAGAAAATAAGTAGTAAACTATTCTAAGAGTGGGGATCCCTCCAAAGGTACCTTTGCATCCTCAATCACATTTTCTTGTGCGACTTTTTTTCTCTTTATAATTCTAGCCCTAGTTTTATGTTTGGGCCCTTTTGCATCCTCCCTAGGCAGGATCATTCTAGGTCTCTTATACATCCATTCCTTCACATGGGTCTTCTTAGTGGGGGTTATTCTCTACCTCCACAATGTGTTGATTCATGGGGTTACTTTTATCCTTAGTTGTTTTAGTAAAATATTAGATCATTTTAGCAACCTCATTGTTCACAGAATTCGAATCCTAGATTAGGCTTATTACACATATCCTAATCTTATGAAACTTATTATTAAAATTTTCCAACTATTGTTTGTTGGTTTTGATATCTTATACCAAGGGGTTATTTACTTTCCTTACCACATCCCTTGAGGTTCCTTCATCTAGGAAGAGGGGTTTAGGTTTGAGAATATAGAGTTTCAAGGAAGGATCCCAAGCTAAGCTTTTGGAATTGGGGCTAGCATGGGAAATAATGGTTATTGGGAGGTGGGACCTTGAGGCAGGGTCTTCCTCAAGGGAGTCCTCATTAGTAGATTACCCCTATAGTATAACCTCCCTACCCTTAAGGGTCTCACCATGATTTACCAGTAAGAGGATAAGGACCTGGTATAAGATGGGATTAGCTTCATTGATTTGGTGTATAAGAGCAGTGCTCTCTAGGGATTTAAGGAGATAAGAGGGAAGGATAATCTTATAACACTAAAAATGATTTATAAAGAGAAATTGATGGGAAAAATTAAGGGTGTACTTACCTTTAATAATTAGATACTTCATTATTTGTTGGCAGAATTTGGGTCATTTGTGCAGAAGGAAACCCTTTTTATATGTCTTAATGAACTTGTTAGTTTGAAAAAACCTCTATAGAATCTCCTATGTTTTTGAATGATATTTATATGATTTTTTCCCTTTTCATGACATCCTTGTGTCTTATCCAATCATCTCTTCCATTACCAAAATTTTGACTCCTCTTAATTCCATGACCCTCTTAATCCACACCATAATGAATTCTTTTGCTAAGTCTAGGTCATTTTCATTTACCCTTAGCATAAATTCTATGAGGCCTCCTCTATAAAGCTTATTCCAAACCTTATTCATGCTTCTAACTTCTGATTAGGAAGTCAATTCAAGATGGTCCCTATCTCTACCCATCTCAATAGTAGCCTAAGAGCCAAAAATAGAATTTGGCAAACCCTGGTAAGGCTTAGAGCTAATGGTTAAAAAAACTTGTAGTACATGTTTCCTTCCACCCTTTATAATTAATTCTCATCATGTTGGAATGATGGTGAGTCATAATTTTATAAATCCTTCACTTTAGAAGTAAATATTGAGTGTGTGACATCCATGTCACTATCCTATCCCAAGGTGCAATCATTTTGAATGGTTGATATGACACTTTTAGGGACGTGGCTTAAAAACTTTAGTATAGGTAGATATGCATCCATCAATAAAACTTTTTTAAATATTTGTATTTTATAAATGTTTTTTTTACTTTCAAAATTTTATATTAAAATTATCTCATGCAAAAAAATATTCCAAGGGGTGCACACAAGAATAAATAAGTAATATTTAAAAAAATGAAAGTAGAAGTCAAGGGTACATTTAATAGAAAAATGTAAATAGGTAGGTGAAGGGGTTAAAATTAGAGGAATAAGAAGAGGAGGATTACAAAAAATTATACCTTCCCTTAGAACTCAATGCATGTGAGGATAGGAAGTCCTTATATGTATTATGTCATCATCAAGGGTTCTATGTAAGTAATTAGAATGGGATAAATAATCAAAGGGCAAGGGCCAATACAACAAAAAATCAACAAAACTCAAATTGATATAATAATATTGATGCAATAAAAGGTAAGTGCCAAGATGTCAAATCTATAAGATAGATGAAGAAATGCAATTAAACTCAGTGGATAAAATTACATGAAATGTAAGTTTTACCTTTTTTTAATTTAACAATGTAAATGTTGTTTAATAGGTATAAAATTTTGAAATATTTGAGTGATAAATATGTATAGTTCACAAATAATTATGGTCATAACTTGCTAAATATAGTAATATGTTGTTTTTGGAAAACACCAAGAATAATATAACTTAGCTTAGATATGGGTTCTTAATCAATCTGAAAGTGTAAATCAATATAAAGTATGATTATGATATCTTATATCTAGTTGGACAAGCTCACACTCTCTAGATAGAAACATGGGATGATCACAACCATTGACTACAAAATTTTCCACATTGACTATGAATAAATTGTAACTATTTCACCACATGCACCTATGTTCACTAACATTTATCAAATATTAAAACAACTAAAATATCATAGATACCTACAATGTAGAACCCTAGTGCCTACAGAAACTAATTCAATTTTGAATAGGGGGAATTGGTAAAAATGGTTTGAGTTAGATTGAACTTGTAAAACCCCCATTGGCTCACCAAACATTGCACTAATTTTTCAATACTTTAAAGAGGGATCAAAATCTATTGTAATTTTCCCACTAACATGCATGTGAAAAATTATGAATGCAAGTTTAGATTTTCCTTCTCATATTTCACCCTTGGTACAGTCAACCTTTCTAAACTTTAAATCTAGCTTTAGCAATTCTAAAAATACAAAGTATGGAGTTATATCCAAAATTACTTATAGTAGATTTATATTTATATAGGTTTTGATTTCTAATTAGGAGAAATAATGGTGTACAAAACCAAACCCAATAAGACTTAATGGACAAAAATAAAGATTCTAATGAAAGGTTACCAAAAATAAGTCTACAAATTACTCTTGGATAAGTTTACATTTCACAGATGGGTCTACAGACATAAACATGTCCAAAAAGCACACAAATAGATAAAGGGAAGGAATCTAGGATCCCCTTGGAAATATTAAAGAGATGATTAAAAAGTGGACAAGTGACCACAATAATGCATGATATAGAAATGGAAATACCCAAACAAATGCACCAATATATACATCCTTTTTCATCCATAGTCTATATGTGTAAAGTTGTAAAAAAATAAATTGAATACATGTTTGTACAAAAATTGGGTGTCTACATTTTCCCTCCCTTTATTTTGGAAATTAAATTGCTAGAGTAAAGAAGATATGTATACCTGAGTGTGTGTGACACATTTTTATTTGTCTATAAACATTTATTGTGTTACATACTCGACAATAAAAACTAATAATAACACATGTATTAATCAATGTTTGTATATGAAATATGAAAGTTTGAAATTGAGATTAAAATTTAAATATTAAGGAAGGATTACACCTATATGCATGTGTTATTATGTTGGCTATGAAGAATGATTATGCTATGAATATTGGAGATGCCATGGGTCACTAGCTAACCCAACCAAGCAGAAAAATGATGCTTTTAGTATTACTCATTTCCTATCTAAGGAAATGAATAATTTGTTAAGTGGAAATGAGAGACTAGTAGGTCATTGGGTGTCACTAAACCCATTCCCATATTAACTCAACTAACTAATCTACCTCTAAGATTTTAACCCAAGATAAGAGGTTGGAGAAAACTATGCCCCTTTGTTGAGGAACTTAGAGAGATGAATCCTCATGTTGAGTCATTAATGAATTGATTTTGATCAATTCTCAATTTTGAATAATTAATCAAGACCTTGAATTGGTAAGATGCATAGTCAAACTCTCATAAATGGGAAGTACTCAATGTACTAACCCAAAATAAGGTGGAGCCATGATGGTTCACTAAAATTGATTCCAAGGTCATTGAGTGTCATTACACTCTAATGTACATCACTAATAATATAAATTGGAAACACATAATGGGTTATTTATTATTAATGTTGAGGTTGTTGATTGTCTCTAGACTCGAATGTACATTACTAGTAATAGAATGAATCACACCACTACATAAGGATCTAGATTCTATTTTCATGATCAAAAGAGAATGAATAATATTCACACCCCCATCATGCCAACAATGCAAATAGATTTGAATTGAAATAATAACTATTTGCCTTTGATTCTATAAATTTTATTGTAGTGCATATATGTATGAAATAGTATCATTATTTTTAAACTTAAAAAAATGTATATATGTGCATAAATCAACATCATGTCATTTGCACATGTAATAAATGATATATGATTCCATGCATCTATATGCTTAGTTATAATTGTACATGAAACTTGTAATTTTTTTTTACCTATTTGAATATACCCATACACATGCATTCAAGTGTCTATGAATCTATAGTCAATTATTTGTAAATTGAGTGCATATGCAAGCCATATGCCCCCATAATATGTACTAATGTGCCGACATTTATCATTTATTTGATTTTTGGATTAATTTGAAACCAATACTCTGTGATAGAATCTGATTTTTGAATTTGTTTAAATCTTTTAAACCTATATTATATATGTGCATATGCCTCTAAATATGTATATTGATACTAATACTAATAATGTATAGTTATTATATTTTACTGATGGAGTACACTTGTATGGCATATGCCTCAACATTTGTACTAGTGTGTACAATCTCTCATAAATTTGTAAAATTTGTGTCACAAATATGTAACATATAGATAATTTTAACCATTCTAAATCATGCATAGTGTGTCAAAATATTTTCTATGCAAGTTTATTTTATATAATAATCTTGATGTATGCCCAAATTTCAACGTGAGGGATGAAAGTATCGAATGAATCATAATGAAATAAACCTAATATTAAATTAGTTTGATTATTTGTAATTTGTTATATTTAAATATCTTTTAATTTTTTATCATTTTGACATATTGGTATTTGACCAATCTTTTAAATTTGTGAATGTCTTACTATAATTTTATAAATGTGTTTTTATGGGTATCATACAATTATTTTTGAAGGAAATCATTATAGAAAAGAATTTAGGGATAGTAAGGAATATGTGGTATAATTCATGTATAATAAAAATAAGCACTCAATTTGGAATTTTTAAATTGGTTTCTAGGAGTGATAAAAATATTACCATGTGGAATAACCCATTGCTTGTATTCCAATGCATCCAATGTGGAGTAATTTTAATAAGTATCATTTGATATATCATGTGCATAAGTTTTATAGGGATTATTTTTAAAATTTTGAAAACAAAATTCAACCCATATAAATATGTTCATTAAAACTACATTTTTAATTCATTTTCATATTTCTAAGTTGTGATTTTGAGCTTTGGTTGAGGAAAAATTCTGCATAAGAGAGATATTAAACTAACTTGATTTGAGCAAGTAGAGGTTGTTTTGAAGTCTAAGGAGGATCACCACTAGTATGTTATGAAAACCCATATTTTTGAATTTTTTTGTTTGGTATGGGTAAAGGTGAGGATTTTTAAAGGACCCATAGCCTTTTACAAATGAGAATAAAAATATAAAAATATCATTTCTTATGAAATGACTCTACTAGTGGCACACATCCAACAAGAGACTAAGTCCCCAATAGAAAGCCATGAATTGCAATTATTAGTTAGTAAACCTTCAAAAAAACATTGAAAAACTAGGATATCTTGAGGAAATGAGGAATTCCCTACTTCAAACCTTCATCTACAACAAACTCATAATGTAAACAAGGAAAACACATAACATTCATGAAACTAGCTCACTGAAGGATGGACTTAGAGATCCATGAGCTTAAATGAGGATTATAATCACCTTGAGGTCCACTAAAGGTAAAAACATGAACTCTAACCTCTAGGGGAAATATCAAACTTAGCCATAACTAACCTATAGACAAAATAATGGGTCTTTACTAGATCCCTTAACTAAAATAAGGGTTTGGGTAGGAATCCCCAACTTGTAACATGAAACTTAAAGATATAAAATAACATAGTGCCAGGACCATAAGCATGAATTGTAAGCCCAATGGTGACCAATGTTTATGGTCCCTTTTTCTTTGATGAGACCAAGATCATACATCAAAATCATCTTGAAATAAGCTCACATGGAAGATATTTTCCTTAGGCATCTTAAGCTATGTATATAAAACTAAATCAAGGAGGTTGATATGAAAATCACTCCCAAAGAGAAAAAACCTTAAAGCCATAACATATGAGGGAGAGTACCTTGATACACAACAAAAAATAGGGTCATAAAGACCCTAAACTTGTATCCAACAACCTATGATACCCAAAACTAGAGATTTGCCAATGGCACCTTTAGACATATAGAGATTCCATATGAGAAACAAGAGCCATAGGTCATTTAAAATTTAAACAGGGTTAAGCCAACAATCCAAAAATACCAACTCATTGGTTTTCCTTAAAATACAATATGCACCATATCTCAAAAAACACATCTAATAACACATGTCTAAGAAACCACTAGATGCTCATATCTAGAAACCCACTTGATATTATGGATAAACTCATTGAAACTATTCCAACCACTAGATGGACATGGGATAAGGCATATTAAAGGAATCAATACTAGAACACAAAAATAGGCCTAAGGAAGTTCAAATTAATAAAAGATAAAGACGAGGAGTGGTTGACTCTCAAAATAGAAAATTATGATAAAAATAAAAAAATAACTTAAAATCATAAAAAAATTGAAATTTTTATAATGTTTAAGCCATTTTTTATTTTTGTCATAGTTTTTCTAACTTGTCTATTTAGTTACGGTCCTGTCCAAACCCTATGTGGACATGTCCAAAAGTTTTTTAACATTTTTTAACTTGACTACAAATATGTAGTTTTATCTTCAACCACAAATGTTTCCTTAATACTTATGTTATTTTAATATTGATATTGTATTTATTTTACTTTTTATATTTTTAGAGGTTTTATAAGATTTATGCCTTATTTTTATGATTTTAGGTTGGTATGTGAGTTTGACCATTTAAACATGGACATATGATGGAAATTGTGTGAACATTGCCCTTGAGTGATGTAGAGATAGCCACTCTTAATGTGGTAGGAATTGATTATGTTGGACAATTAGATATGATCCAATATGATATGCATATGATGAAAACACTAACAGAGTGTTGGGACTCCAATACTTGCATTTTTTGGCCCTCCATGGGGGAGATGACTATGACACTTGAGGACGTATGGAGGATATTGTAACTTTGCATGGTTGGCACATGTGTGGCCTTATTTTTAGATGAGGGGTAAGCACATATATGACAATATCACTAGTATGTAGATGGGCATGCTAGGGGGCTCAATATTTAACCTAAAGTACTACTATGTTTTTATTTAAGATCATATTATCCAATGTTACTTATGTGTGGAAATTTATCTTCAGATTACTAAAATAATTTATTACTATTGATGGTGGTAGTGTATTAATTTCATATAGGATGTATATTTTTATTTAGGATATAGAGGAGAATGGTACCATGAACTCTTGGGGTTGAATGATCTTGGCTCACCTATATAAGGTCTTTCATCAATTCACACAAGAGAGTTTTGGTGGTGGATTGGGCTTAGCCACAATGTTAAATTGTTGGGTGAATGGGCATATTTATGTTATATGGCCCATAGGTGTTCTTTGTGGTGAGTGGGCACATTTGCATATGTTTTTATATAGATGGGATAATATTACACATTTTATTTGGAATGGTACTATGGAGTGTCTCCAGATAATTCATTGATTATCATTAAATTTTATTATTTGGAGACCTTATATAGTGTTTTAGGTTGGGTTGAGGATGGATTGTAGTTGGGGTGGATTTGTGTGTTTTTTTGGTTTCATGATCATTGGCTAGATTATTATGAATAATTTAAGTGTGATCATGTCAAAAGTTAATTTATAATTAGAAGTTCTCGAGGCACCAATTAATTATATTTGATATGTTATACTTGTAGACATGAGGGTGAATAAGGCTTACCTAGTTCATCTAAGTCGGCACTTATTATTTTAACTAAGGTGGATCTTATTACTATGATTCCAAATGTAATTTTTTTTTAGTGTGCTCTAGAGTACACAAGATGTTTTATGTAACATCGATGGCCTATGTTTTTTTTTTTTGTAGTATAAGTGCCCCCAAGGCACATGGTGATGGAGTAAATGTGAGTGTGGAAATAATTGTTAGACCTACTAGTATGTATATTTGATCAAAAAATATTTGCATTTTTATTAGTTACTTTGATAGATTTATCATTGATATTATGTATTATTATTTTACATGAGATTATGATTATCAAAAAAACATCATAGAGGTGGCTCTTTGAGATTTGACTAGACATGTACCGATGAGGTTGTTCCTAGTTGTTTAGTTGAACATGCCATATACATATCTAGTGAGTTTGCCCTCTTGTTGAATTGAGATATGATAATCACTATTGCATATGTGGTAGTTGAATCAAAGTGATATGGTTTTATAGATAATCATGATGTGTTTATCATTGAGTAGGACCAACTTAAGGTAGATTTTATAATTTAATAGATGCCCCCTCCAGATCTAGCTAAGAATTTGGGTTAAAACTTATTATTTGAGTATGTTCAATTATAATGTGAGCATATAAATTTTCAAGAATGAGTGGATATGTACAAGGATTGTGAGAGAAGGATTCAATCTCGATTGCATCTTTGAAAAGAGGACAATGGGACCTCTTCATCATGAGCATAGTGTTAATTATGAGGGATGTTGATAAAGATATTGATATAGATGGCTAGGAGCCAATTACTGAGTGACTCTATATATGTTTAAATTTTTATGTTCAACATTTTTTTATATGTTGTATTTTAGTTCTCTTACTTATATTATACTTATGTGAAATGGATGTTGCATATGTTTTAAGATTTATTTTCATTTTATAACTGTAAACATGTGATTACATTATTGATTTGTACCTTCATATGTTTTTTTATTATTTTATGTTCAAATAATGTGTTAACTATATTATATTTAATTTATGACACGTGTATAATTTAACTAACTAAGAATCATATAACGAGTTGACCACACTAGTCGAAATTAAAAGTGTGCGCCATATTTATCATCACATATAAATACCTTTTGATATTAAATATGTGTCTCTATATTCTTAGAGATAGTCACACCTATATTTGTTACATGTGATACTTGTGGTTGATATATATGCTCTTTTGACTAATGTGAAGCATACATTACATGTTCACATCTTTGATTTGAAACTTGGTATTTTTTATTTAGAACTCATGTTGGTGTAAGGCAAGATGTAACTTTAGCATGGATTATAATTTCCTTAATTATTATTTTATAGCTTTAAAATGTTAATAAAATGCATTTTAAAGTAAAATATAAACTTGTATTATCATTATTAACTATTACATTCATTATTTTTGTAAACATGGTTATCCCAAAATTGCTTTTCCTTGTGGATAGTATGATGTACAATGAATATTATATTCACTATCTTGAGTCCAAAATTTATTGATAAAATAATATGCCTCATGTTAGATCCTTGTGTATAATAAAAAATCTTGTTCGGTGTATCCTATACTTTGAATAAATTTTATTGTGCAAGTATTATTTTATTTCATATTATATAAAATAATATTTTATCTATATGTATTGTTTACAAGAGATAAAATGACCATAAGTTCCTTCTTAGGGATGTTCTAGGATATCTTGATCTGCATGGAATAAAATGTAGGAGAAGATGAAAAAGTGCATTTTTGATCTTGTTTTCCACTTTCCTAAATGTAATAATCCCTTTATATGCAAGTTATGTAATCTTTAATTTTAATACATAAATATTGATGTCTATTAATACAATGATAAGTATGGTTTAAATTTATGTAGTCAATATGATGAGGTGGATAATAATAATCATGAGGGAGAGTGATTAATTTCCTATCCAGTAACATATGTATAATATCATGTGGTCGATCTTTAAAACTATCAAACTTGAGAGGTTGCCTCTTATTGAAATTGTATTTATTCACATTAGGTGGTGCTTTGTAAATTATTTTTTTCACTTTATTGAGGACCTTAACATGTTATTCCTTGATTATAATCATTTCCATAGATTAATCCATATTATTAGAGAATTTAATTAGATTCTTTTATTTAAAGTCTAGATCTAATTCCACCCTTTTATTGGTGACTTCTTTCTTTTGTGAAGATGGTTCTGATTCATTTACATTAGTAACCTTGTGTGTTGCATAATTGATATCACATGAATATTTGAACACATCCATGTATAAATTATTAAAATAAGTATAAATTTTATGTAAGGATCTTTTTTTCATGGGAGACAAAGGACCCTTATTGAAGATGAATTATTTTTAGAAATTTGAGGCTTGATAAGCTGAAAAAACAAAGTAGTATTAGATTAGAAAATGTAATCTTTGATGAATTCATCATGGTCATGTTTTAAACCTTATATATGTTCAAATTTGAATTTAGGCATTGTGTTTGTGATAAACTAAGAGGAACACATCTTCTAATCATTTGAAATCAGGTAAAGAACCACTAGGTAGACTATAAAATTTAATCGAGGCATTCCTTGTGAGGTTTATGTGAAAGATTTTAGAATAATGTGTCCATCATTACCCCATTATCCAAAATAAAGTTTATACTTATTTAAATGAATAAAATTATCTCTATGACTAATAAATAATTTTAGTATAGGAATAATAAAATCCATTAAATATGGATATTCACATATAGATCATGTATGGAGTTGTCCTAAATAACATTATCTTTAATATTAGTAAAACATGATCTAGTTTATAAAGTGAGATCAAGTACATGTCTTTGGAGGTCACTAATTGCATGTATCATGTACAAAATGTGACTAGTAGGGATAGTATTGGTTTAGAAAGGCTCACTCATTGGTTGTAATTGACCAACTAATTTAAGCATTGGTATTATGGAAACATGAATAATATCATTGTATGTCTTAAATTTTCATTCAAAAACAAAATTAGTGCATATTGTAGAATCATTACATATCTTATGACATAGATTTTTTATATAAGGGGACATAATATTACTTCACATTATATTCTTTTGACTTAGGAGAAGAGTGAGATTCATCAAAAGTAATGTTATTTTGATCAAAGGAATCCAAGAAGGGAGGTTAGTATAGTGTTAGTTTAAGTAATAAAAACTCAAATAAAAACACACTAACACTTACACTCCTAGCCTAGAACTTGGGGAGATCTTAGTAAAAAAAACAAAGTGAAAGCATAATTAAAACTTAAAAGATACAAAATCCTTTACCTTCCATGGGATCTCCAAATGATTTTGTTGAGTGGTTTGCTCAGCTTGTGCATCAAGAATTCTTTGGCAAATGAAGCTTATTGGCTCCTTCCCTCCTTGGCACCATTGGATTTGATGTGGCTTGTGATTTATTGGCTTAATATTTTGGAATTATAATAATATTGATATGAGTCTCATGGCACAAATCCTAAATAATAAATTTACAATATCCAAGCTTAGAAATGAAGAGGCATGGCATTATATTTATAACCTAAGGATTTAACTCTCACCCAAGGTGAGTTAGGGTTGAGTTAAATCTTGGTATGGGTTAAAACCTAACATATGTTAGTCAAACATAACCCCAGGTGGGTTAATAGTTGTTAAGTAATTAATATTTTCAATGAATAGGAATGGATCTAAAAATTAGATATTTTAGGTTATTTTTAAAGAGCTTGACAACTCATAAAGGCAATGATGAAAGGCTAGGATACTTTGAATTTTTGAATTTCCTTTTTTAGTTATTCATTAATTTAAAATGATTAATTCACCTATGAATTTAATTTGATTTATCTTATCAATTAATTCTTATTATCCATTTAGCTCTAACAAAATTTGATATTTGCTCATGTGCCTCACTTAATAGGTTCATAGGCCAAATTGACTGTTGTAATGTTTCAAGGTGATTAGGGATGAATTTATGAGAGGTTATTTTTTAATACGATAGGATACCCAAAATAGGGATGATTATATGTTTTTATAAATGATGCATAAGCAAATTTAGGGTGTTTAGTGATTCATAGGCTTAATTTGTAATGGTTGGTAGGAATCAGTCTAAAGTTTGATTGAAAGCTAGTTGTGACCTATTTTAGGTGTCTAAAATTTACCACTATTTTGGAAGGTATTACAAGCTATAGGCATAGTAACATATTTTAAAATAATGAAAATTTATTATATACATATGATTGTAATGATAATGGATGAGCTATAGATGCCCCGTTGAGGGAACAGTCAACAAAAAGGGTCAACGATTGGTCCCTCAAAAGGAGGAAATAATGGGACCAAAAGGATAAAATGGGTAGAAGAGACTAATTTTCCCATGAATAGTTATAATCAGTGGCATATGGAGATACCCAAATTGGGTATCCAAATAAGGATTATTTTCCCATAGACAGTTATAATGATTGGCATTGGTGGGACAAAAATGGTAATGATTTGCCAAAAGGAAGTTATAATCATTGAAAATGGCTTAGGGTAACAAGAGAATGATTTTCTCAAAGGTGGTTATAATCATGAAAGGTAAACAATGATTTTACCACAAGCAATTATAATCATTGGTAGGATAAAAAACATGCCTCAGTTGGGTAGATAGAGATAATGGTTTGCCCAAAAGAAGTTATAAGCATTATCACAATGAAAATGTGCCCCAGTTGGGTGGATAGAAAGATAATATTTTACCCAAAGGTGTTTATAATCATTAACCTCCAAATATATCAAAACATAATGATTTGACCATAGGTGGTTATAACCATTGGCTTAGTGGGTGGAATGATAGACAATGATTTGCCCAGAGGTGGTTAGAATCAATGGTATCATAAGTAGGATGGTATACAATGATTTTCCTAGAGATGATTGTAATCATTATACATTAATTATGGTAAATTGATATATAAGAGAAAGATGAATTTGGGCAACTTATTAGTATGGAGATGCATGTCTTAACTAGCAAGGATTAAAATTCTTTTGTGATTTAATTACTCTATTTATGGAATGATTTGGGTAGATCAAGAATTTTTAGGTGCCAAGGAGATATATCATGGCCGGATTACTTTGTAGACTTCCCAAGCTGATTTTTGTTATAGTATGTTAAGGGAGGCATCATGATAGAACATCATGATAACTTAGATAAAATATGCATAAGGACTGACACACTATCTAATACTCAATTGAAAATAATGCACTAATGATAAAAACCATGATAAAAATGTTAACATATGAATATTGATGGATTCAAGAATAATGCACAAGAAATCACCCAATGAACATCCCTAGACTGAATTGAGGCATAACAAGAAAACAAAAAAATAGGCAAACAAACAAACAAACAAGAAAAGAAAGAACCAAAAAAAATAAAGAGAATAATAAGAAACACAAACAAATAATGGTTAAGTACAGGGTTAACACAAACAGAGAACAAACAATGATGAACATTTCCCCTAGACCATAGGAGACACCATAATAAACAAACAAAATAGGGGAATATAAGAAAGGGAAAGGGTGGTTGAGATGATTCCAAATGCACTAGGCAAGTGGATGTTGCCTACATAGTTCCATGGACATAAGGTCTAAAAAATTTTTAAGGAAAATGTAGTTCTCCCAGGATATGGGATAGAATAAAATGATGAGAAATAAAATATGATTGATGTTGTAGAGGAATATGGGATTAACTCATAAAATGGTGAGATCATGGGAGGCAAGGCTAGTAAGGATTAGGAAACTAAATAACTAGTGGTTTCTTATGAAATAGCTATGGTTACCAAAATCTTTTAGGCAAATAAGTGGTCGATGTAGAGATTATTTTTGGATTTTTTAAATAATTTAAAAATGATTTTGGAATTTTGGGATCACCTCAACTCAGTGGATAATGATGAGATACTAAAGGGTCCAATATCACAAAATGGCAAGAGCATTCAAACTTGAAAGTACTCACAAAATGGTGAGAGCGTAGTAAAGGGGTGACAAAGATAATATCAATGGGAATCAAGTTCTGCCTACATAGTCCCATGATGGGACATCAAGTCACTATAGTTATACCTTATAATGGAGAAATCTAACTAGGTAGAAATAAGTTAACAAATGAGGAAAAGTAGGCAAATGGAATGGTATGACATAGGCATGGCAAGGCGGCACTTCAAGGCATGATAAATAGGTGTTATTCCTAATTTACCCATAGGTAGTTATAATAAAAAAATAATGACATATGTCAATGATATTAATTTTCCCATATGAAATTATAATTAGTAACACAATGATCATACTATTATTTTACCAAAGGTGGTTATAATAATAAATAGATGGTATAGAACAAAATAAGGAATGAAAGATACAACTACAAAACCACTATCATAATGTTCTAGAATATGACCTCTGTCTATAATACTAAATCAACTATTGAAACTTGATCAGAATCTTCATACTAAAGGCAAATGTGGAAGCAATTGAATGGAACCAAGGTCAAAGGGAAGGGTAGGGAGGGTAAAAATAACTTGATCAATAGAAATGGTATGGTAGAACGGTATATGATATAATGGTATGGTAAAAATAAGAATGTTGATATTATGGTACAATAAAAATGTGCCTCATAAATAATGTATTAGGTTCTCAAGTGAAGTAATTATTAAGGTGTATAATGTTCATCAGATCATCAATTTCATCTCCATCTAGTGTAGTAATATTATATTCTCTATATCCATAATTTGAATAATGATAAAAGGGCCTATCCAGTTGGATTTAAACTTACCCTTGTGTTTCTTCTTGATTGTGGTATTCTATTAGTTTTATTTAAATACAAGATCACCAAGTTCAAATTATCTATAGATGACCTACTAAATATAGTGGCCACAAAGTTGGTTATGTTATTCTTGAAGGTTATTAATTACATCCATGTATTTCTCATCAAGTAACTCTAACTCTTGCATGCAAGCTAATCAATAGTCTTCATCATCTATGACATGCTTCAAAGAGATGTGAAAATAAGGTGACTCAACCTCAATGTGAAGAATGACCTCAATGCCATAAATAAGTGAATACAGAGTGGCTCCTATTGGAGTATGATACTTGGTGTAGTATGCCTAGAGGGTGAGGAATATTTGTAGGTGTCAATCATGGCCAACATCATTGACAATATTTTTAAATATGTTGATAATGGTTTTGTTAGATGTTTCTATTTGGTTGTTACCTTATGGGTAATATGCTATAGAAAAATGTTGAGTAATTTTGTACTTGACATAAAGCGATTTGACATCATTGTTCTTAAATGATCTATTATTATCAGATATAATTTCAGATGGGATACCATAATGGTAGATGAGATAGTTGAGTATGAATTTGGAAGTTTGTTTTCTAGTCACGTAAGTGAGGAGTATAGCTTCAACCCATTTAGTGAAATATATGATAGTCATAAGGATATGTTTATGGCCATTAGATGAGGTAGGTTTATCTTCCCAATGAGATTGAGGCCCCATGTTGTAAATGGCCATGGTGTAAGCATTAGTTTTAGAGTCTTGGTCGAGACATGAATCAAATTGGCATGCATTTAACATCTATCACACTTTTTAACATATGCAGATGCATCTGCATCCATCATTGGCTAATAATACCCAGTACATAAGAGATTTTTGGATAATAAAATCCTACTTGTGTGGGATCCACATATTCTTTCATAAACTTCCCATAATGAAAATGTCAATTCTACCCAAGTTAAACAACAAATCAGAGTTCCACCAAAGATGTATTAGTAAAGGGTTGGTCCAATTAAGGTATAACATGTGGCATGGTGGATAAAGGACTTAGATTATTTATAAAATAGGTCAGGTGGCATAATGTGGTCATGAACATAGGAACAAAGGTTTAAATACCATATAGAGTTGGGACCAATCATATCACATATCGTTATGATGGTTGAAGGTTCATGAACTGACACTAGAAGATTTTCAATGAGGAATTGATATTCTTTTGTCATGTTTGTATAATGAATCAAAGATCCAATGGTGGCCATGGCATCTATTATTGTATTACTGGCCCTTGGTATATGTTCAAACTATACATTGGTAATATGTTGTTTGAGAGTGTCGACCATGGCCTTGTATGGCACTAGATTGTCATCCTTGGTCTAAAAATGGTCTATAACCTAATTGATGATTAACTGAGTATCACAATAAACCTTTAAATGTTAAATATTCCTTTATATTTCCTACATGAAGTTCTTCATATTTATCTATGTTGTTAGTACCAGGAAAGCTGATCCAAAATGATTTATAAATAAAATCCCTACCCCTAGTCCATGTGTTGTGAATCATCCATCAAAATTTAGATTTTAGTGCTACTCCTCAAGAGGTGTTTTAATCATGGTCATAATAGACTCATTTAGGAATTGGAATGTTAGTGTTTCTAAATCTACAAGGGGAGCTTCAACAAGTTAATATGTTAGTAATTATCCCTTGATGGATTTTTGGTTAACATATTCTATCCCAAACTCACTAAGAAGCATGATCCATTTGGCCATGTAGCCTTGTAAATATATTTTAGATAGTAGATAATTTAGAGGATCTACTTTGGAGATAACCATGGTCTTGTTGTTTAACATGTAATGATGCAGTTTTTGAGCCACAAAGATCATAGATAAATAGGCTTTTTCAATGGGAATATAATTATTTTCATACACTATGTATGACTTAAATAGTACATTGCATGTTATTTTCCATTATCATCATACTGAGCTAGATGTGCCCCCATGACTTTGTCTATGGTGGATAGATACAATAAGAATGGATTTATCAACATTAGTGGCAATAAAATAGGCAAATTTTCAAGATCATCCTTCAAACATTGAAAAGCTTTATGGCAGTCATCATCCCAATGAAATATAACTCCTTTCTTTAGTAAGTGTGTAATTGGATGACATTTGTTAGACAACTAAGAAATTAAATGTTTGATAGACTATATCTTGCCTTGTAAATTGTGGAGCTACTTCAAATTGGAAAGTGGTGGTATCTTTGTAATGGATTGTACTTTTGTTGGATTGAATTCAATGCCTTTGTAAGACATAATGAATCCTAAATTTTTTCCTAAATTAACTGTAAAACACACTTCTTAGGATTGATTCTGAATTTGTATTTACATATTCTCTCAAATATCTTTCATAGTGTTTTAAGATGATCAACCCTGGTCTTTGATTTTCCTAGTATATCATTGACATAGTCTTCAATAATGTCATGCATCATATCATGAAATATAATATTCATGGTTCTTTGGTATATGGCCTTAATATTTTTTAGACCAAATGACATAACCTAATAATAGAGTGTTTGTTATGGAGTGGTGAACATTGTCTTATATTGGTCTTTTGGTGTAATCTAGATCTAGTTGTATCCTAAAAATCCATCCATTAGCGAAAGAATTTTGTACCTAGTTATGGAGACAATACTCATGTCAATTTTTGGTAGAGGAAAGCCATCCTTAGGGTAGGCATTTTTTATATCCTAAAAATTAGTGCAAATTTTGATTCCCTATGGATTCTTACTGATTATCACAACATTTGAGATCAAATTTGATTAGTTGATCAATTTAATGCATCTCACTTCTAAGAGTTTTTCTAACTCTTTATTTACTAATACAACAATGTGAGGATTCATCTTGCATAATTTTTGTTTGATAGGTTTGGCATCAAAATGTACCATAAGGTGGTATAAAACCAAGGTGGGGTCTAAACTGGGCATGTCAGAATAGGCCCAAGTGAATATGTCAACAAAGTCACTCAAAAGGGATGTAAAGATGTCATGTTCCTCTTCAATGAGGGATGCACCTAATTTGATCCATTTTAGGTTATCTAGAGTCCCAATGTTGACCTTTATAGTGTCTTCCACAAGAAGGGTTGAACTATCTTCTAGAATGGTTAGCAAAGATTGAAATTGTCCATTAATGGTAGAGTCCTCTATTTGAACTAGCTCTTTAATTTTTCCTAGGAAAGATAAATTTGAATATCCCAATGGTAAGTATGTCCATATGACAAACACTATTAGAAACTCTTGAATGATTTGATCTAAGGCATGTTTTTTTTTAAAACTAAACTCGGACCCATAGGTAAGTTCATCATTGGTGATCTCCTGACCTATGTTTGAGGAAGGTTGAACATTCTCATCTAATGGTACTTGAAATAGATTTTCACCACTAGATTGGCCTTTCTCTTTACATTTACCCTAGTCCAAAAGCATCTCAAATAAGTTTTCACTCTAAAACCTCAATGTTTTATTTAATTATTTGTGGCTAAGGATGTTCACTCATTATCCAAAATAGGATACATGATCTAACTTGATTGAGAACCCTTATTTGTGGTCTCCCAATATAACATTGTCCCTTTGGCCTATATAATTGTAGAAGGCCTCATCATTCTCAAACTCATCTATATGCACTGTGGATTCTTATTGGTCCCAAGCTATAAGTTGAGGGTGATATAGAGGAAGAAAAATTTGGTGAATAACTAGTCTAAGGGTACAAATGGTACGAGTGTCAAATAAATTGGTATTTGCAAAGTCTTTATAAGGCCTATGATCATACTTTGCTTCACTATCAGTATCATCATCACTGTTCATTAGCATTAGAACATTAATAAGATATGTGGGGTCGCCCCTAAGTGGTTTAAATTTAAGACCATAGGTTTCTTTATATTGAGTGGGAAAAAATGGGCTCAATTGTTCCTTGTTTATTTGGCTTGAGGCCTCCTCCTTGATAGGCATGATTTTCCATGATCCTGTTAGGAATAGAATACTTGGCACTTTTATAATAGTTGGCCAATTTGTTATTGTATAACCATGATTCATCATCTATAAGAGGGTATTGTTCTTGGCCAGTGGATGATGGGAAAATGATAATAGCTAGACTATATAGTTTGTCTTTTCCCTTTTACTACCATTCCATGCAAGGTGGTTTGGCTTTAGGTCTTCCATAGGACTTGGAGTTCTATGGAAGCTTGGCAGTGTGGAATGTATCATAGTTCAAATATTCTCCTGGGCTATTGGTTATGAGGGTAAAATTATTAAATGTTTTAGGAGGTAGCATGTGGGAAAGTGAATCAAGGGAATCTAGGTCAATATAATTAGCCTCTAGAAAATCAACAAGAATTTATTTCCCTTTTGTCCTTTTTGGGAGCTAGATTCAAGATAAAATGATAGTTATAGCTCTTGTACTAGGCCTTAAATGCATGCAACATTTATAAGGCTATAAATATTTGTGAATAGTGACCTCCATACCTGAATGAGAGAATTTGATACACTGGTGCAATGTTGAAGGGATTGCATGAATATCATGTATCCAAGGTTTACCCAAGAGCAAATTGTATGACAAATTGAGGTCTAGCACATGATATAGTGTATCATGGTTCATGGGCCCAATGATAACTATGAAGCTGATGGTACCTTATGTTTCCCATTCTTCATTATAATAGGCTTTGATGGTGATCATTTCTAGTTGGATATTAGATGTTATATACCCAAGACGTTTTATGAGCTTTAGAGATAAAGTATTTAGACTTGATCCATTATCTATGAGGACATGTTTAACTTTGTGCCACATTATGACAACTTCAATGTACAATGGATTTTTATGTAGAGGGCCAAGCGATGATATATCACTTTGGTCAAATGTTAATTATTATCCTAGGGCTAGATGTCCAACCAAATCTTGAAATTTGTTTGGGGATATGTCATTGAGAACTTGAGATTGGCCAAGGAAATCTATTAAGATGTTCTTATGGATTGTAGACATACAAAACAAATCCAAAAAGGAAATTTTTGCAAATGTTTTTTTAAGTTATTGCATAATATCAAATGTCTTATCTTGAATAACAAAAAATGTCTTGTTGTTAGCCAAAATGGTGAATTGGAAGGGTGTAGTGGTAGATGGCTATGGTTCTGGTATGGTAATCTTTGACCTTTGAGTATTGATTACATACTCAGGATTAGAGACATGATCATTATTTCTAGAAAATGATGGTGGTGAGGGGGGACCAAATAGGATAAGTCTTGATTTTTAGTGCACTTATATGTGGTCATAAGTAAATGATGAGTTATTAGTATAAGGTCCAAAATTAGTAATCCTTACTAGTTGGTACACCTATATATAGTCCTAGGTCAAGGAAGAATCACTAGAATAGGTTGGTTGGTTGAAATTGATTAGCAATGGTCTTGTTTGATTGATATTTGGTCTTGTATTGATGAAGATGGTGTAAATGTGACCTCTTAAAATATGGCCTACAACTTTGTTGTAGTCATGTTCAACTACATGGAAAGTCTATTGGTTATTGGCATCATTCTAGCCTTGGTTCCATCCATTCAATTGACATTGGTTCTAGTGTTATTGGTATTGTTTTTGTCTTGGATGTTGATATTGTTGTTGTTATTCTAGTCTTTTTATTATTTTTGTTGATTTTTATATTGTGGAAAAGGGTTTCGATAAATGTTGAGGTTTTGATTAGATGTAGAATATCCATGATCCAATGTTATCTCCCCATTCTATAACATTTTATGACTAAGATGTTTGATATTCACACAATGGTGTAGATTATGTCCATTAACCTGATGGTACTCATATAATTCATTTTACCTATACCAATCTAGATAAGGAATTCCCTCAAGATAGTAATTTAGAATAGGCCAACTAATTAGATTAGCAGTGGCTAGCTTACAATACATGAATTTAATTGGTTCTCCAAGGTCATTAAAACATGACAAGTAGGCACAGTTCTCCCTAGAGTAGGAGGGGTTTTCAAAGGCAAAGGTTGTTGCATTTGTTGTATTAGCCTTGGTTGTTGTGAAGGCTACACTTATTGAATAGGTTATTGGTTAGGATTAATTTGCATTTTTGGTGTAGGTTGAACAGATGGTGTTTTTATCATTTGGACATGTCATGACTTGATTACTCCATTTCCAAAAATAATCTTGTTAGTTAAATTGCTTTAGTTTTTGATAATTATTGGCCTAGGTTGGTGCCAAAGCTCACACTTGGACTTGGTTGTGGTTTTGATTTTGTTCATTTCTTTGGGTTTGAATTTGATTTTGATTTCATGAGGTAATCTTGATAATCCCTTTGTTAATAATTTCCCTTTCAATCAACAAACCTTTATCAATGATTTCCTTGAACATGTGTACACATCACATCTGCAAATGGTAAGATATCTCACTATGTAAATTCTTGGTAACACAATAGCTAATTGCTTGTCTCATAGACTATGGGTGAATTGGATTTTAAGTGCTCTCCATCTCTATAGATAACTTATGAAAATTTCATTGATCTTCTATTTGGCTTGCATCAGATCTACCAATGAAATCTCATGTTCACTATTGTAAGAGAAATGCTATATAAACTAGTTTAAAAGGTCATCAAAATTAGATACTAAGTTATTTGGTAATTTTAAAAACCATTCCAAAGTGTGTCCTGCTGGACTCCAAGGAAACAATAGATGTCATTTTAGGCCTCTAGTTGACAAACAACAAATAATTTGTTTAAATAGGCTTTAGGGTCTCCTTTACTCTTGTATTTGTCAAAATTTGGTGGTTTGTAACCTGGAGGAAATGGTATTTAAAAATACTCCATGTTGAATGGGTAGGAACACACATCATCTAACTTAAAATTCTTAGTCTATTTCCTAGATTGGATGGTGTTAATTGCATCCTTAATTTATTGTAATTCTTATACTAGAAAACTAGATGAAACATTGGCTTGAAGTGGAGGCTTAGTGGTCAAGAGTGGATTGCTTTGATTAGGGTATAGCAGAGGTATGGTTTGCTATGGAATGTTTTTTTGGTTATGGAATTGACCAATAATATGCATTCACATATTAGGATATGATTATTTAAATTGCACATGTTATGGTGTGATATTCTGGTTAGGATTTGGTATATAGGCCTGATTTTGTGGAAATTATGGCTAGGATGGAAGGATATGGATTTGAGTGAATTATTATGCCTATTGAATTTGAATAGGGACTTGCTACCGACTAGTCCAACCTAGTTGAATAAGAAGAACTTGTGAATCAAGGCCCTATCATTGATTTTGTGGTACATTAGGAATAAAAGGCAATTTTTGCCTAATTAACACTTGTGGAACAATATGACCTCTTAGTTGCATGAATCCTTATTGTGGGGTAGATGCCTGTAGAGTATTTAACATTTATTGCTAACCAATAGACATATTCTATTGATTAAAATTTATTTGTGATTGTAATGGTATGTTGGCCTACAATTGAAGAGGTACATTTATCACTACTTGGTGAGGTAAAACATTGGTTTCCCCTATTGAGGTGGTAAAATGTTTTTCCTCTACTACATTGGTATACTAGACTATTCCTATTATTGTGGAATGTTAGTCATCACCTATTGTGGTGGAATAACATTTGTCATGTTTTGTTGAGGCATGACATTAGTTGTTTCCTGAATACTTAATCCTTATGGTTGCATGATTGAGGAAACAACTAGTTGAGGATTAGAGGTAGTTGTTTATGGTTGGGAGGTATAATTTCCTACCTCCTACATTTTTAAACCACTTGTGGTGTTAACTAAAATCACTATTTGTTGTGGACTAGTTATTTATGAAGTTACAACACTTTGGTCTGGATTAGATGACACTTGCATGTTATCCACTATGTTTGGCTCATTCATATACATATAATCAGAAGATATTTATTTAATATTGGGGGAATTGAAAATGTCACTAAATTAAGTGTTTTGCATGAATGGATCTATACCTGAATTTCCTTACCCTGTCAATTTAATTAAGAATCTTGTTGAAGGAGCCATCTTGATAAGTGGAGAATTTGACATGGTCATGTTATTGAAATTATGTGTTAAGTTTGAATAGGTCTAGTATGTTGTCTACATATATATAAAATGGTCCTCCATGAGACCTTTTCTTGTGACAAGCATACGTGGGTCATGTTGACTATTTTTACCACAAGCAAAAATAGGTCAACCCACTATAGTAAAAAATTTGATATAGGGGTATATTAGAATGTTATATGGTGTGTTATAGTTTACTTTGTCATTTGATACCATTTAAGCTTTGTCATAGTCCAATTTAGACCTTGTGTCATTTTGTATCACTTAGGGGTCATTTTAGAGTCATTTGTAAAGGTGGCATAGTTTTTCCAAGGTGTTTAGGCATTCTAAACTACTTCTCAATGTCCCTCATGTCATATTCCTTGTCAATAATCTAACTTCTAATTGAAACTTTTAAGTTCCTAATTGAAAATCAAGAAAACAAGTGAAAAGAGGGAGTTTTGGAAGTTGTACAACCTATGGGAAAGAGTGGCATGTGGAAAAATATTATGCAGTGACATTTTAGCTTCCGTAACTCCATTTTCATGATTGATATACTTTGGAAGTTCCAAAAATGTGCCAAAACCATTTCTCTTCTCCATCACTCCACTAAGTAAGCAAAACTGGTCAACATGTCTTTTGATGGTATGGCTAGTAGGAGGACTTCTAGGTCAAATGATCTTGGTGCTAGATAATAAATTTTTTTTCTTCATTTTCATGTTTGGAGTTGGAGAATTGGTTGCATATATTTTATGAACCATTCCTAATAAGTTGTCTAGTTTTGCATGCTAATCCCCACACCCTATAGGTTTTGCTTTTGTTTGAGCATGTTTGTATAATCCAACTGGTGAAATGGTTTTAATAATATGTGAACTTACTTCTTTCATGGTTTATATGTTTGGTTTCATGTTTACAAGTGATTGTGTGACTTCAAACCTCTTAGATTATAGGAATATGCTAGTGAGGTTGTAGTTAGGTTTCACCAATTATAGAGGGTTTATTTCTCTACAATGGTTTCAAAGAAATGTGTGGTGTTGTGTTTCATGCATATAATGTATTCTTGACCCCCTCTCCTTCTAAGATTACTCTCCAATATTAGCATCATGAAGGTTGAAATCAAAATGTGAGACATAATCATCTCTCTATTCACTTTCACTTACAATCATGACATATAAAGGTCCTAATAAAACTCATGGAGGTATAATGAAAGGTTTAATGTGTTTTAAATCTTATTAAAACATGAGATAACAATCCAAACCCTCCAAATGGTACATAAGTAAATATGATGACTAATGCAAACTACACACATAGTCATACACCATGAATGAGCACCTAGAAGAGGTTAACCAGGTTAGAGTAAGGGCACTTAATCTTGTTTGAAGCATCTCAAGGTTGTAAACATTCATTTTAACACCTTTTATAAAATTTGGAACTAATTACAGGCCTATACACCATGCATATTGATTATCTCAACCATACTACCCTGTATATTGAAATGTCCACCTATAGGTGGCACTGATAGAGACTTGGGATTATTTCATAAGGATGTTCAAACATGTTTTAATACATTAATTAGGTTTGAATAATATGGGGATTCCTTGAAAATAATGTATAATCTTATTTAAAATATACATTACTCAAGTCTTACATTCACTACATTGTCTACAACATCAAGGCATACCTATAGGTGTCTTGAAGAGATAACCATGTTGAGGTAGGGAATGCAACTTGTTTTAATGTCCCTCAAGATAAGGAACTAAAGCTAGTTATGTAAGCATGCATCATATGCATAGTCCACATCCTATCTACATTGCCTTATATGTTGTTGTGTGTGCACTTAGAAGCTCCCACAAAGATTTGAGAATGGTCATGGAAGATTTTGACATGTTTGAAACCTTTGTGAAGTTTGGGAAGTTGAATAATGCTATAGTAATCATGTTTGAGGTCATTTAGAGGTAGACAAGATTGAAATCCTTTTTCAAGATTGAAGGACTGAGTTTTAGGTACATGCTCCCTAAAAACACCAAAATAAGGCCGTAGCCACTTTTGGTGCTATCAAATGATAATGTGACACAAGTCTAGATAAATCTAAAGGCATTATATCTTGTATCCCTATTCTAGGGGTATAACCTTGCAAAAGATAATGGGTGATTTGTTGGAGGAACATGATGTTTAGAGGCCTCCATTCTTGGCATTTGTTCACTATAGACATTTAGTGTTTTCTATAGTATGTTGGATCCCATATGACCTCATGATCCAAGGTGACCTAGCAGGAGTATATATGCATGATAGGTAATTTTATGAAGGTAATTAAGGTACTAGTGTTTCAAATAACATTAAGGTGAGATGGAATACAATGCCTTCATCTTGAACACCACTTACATGTCATTATTGCTATTAAGGAGAGTACCTATAACTTGACTATATGTACCTATAGTACCATAAGTCAAACCTTGGAGATTACACCTAAAAACATGAGAATTAGCTAACTTTAGTTGGTTCAAGGAACTTATATGGATATTATGAGGCTTAACATAGGTTTACAAGATTGGTATTCACCTACATGCCCCTTTTTGTCTCAACAAGGTCAACTATAATTGACTGTAGTAGGCAGTGAACAAGAACATGGTGCTTAGATGATGGCCTAGCCTAAAAAAGATGAATATAAGTACAAATGAGTTGGAATATTACATTTATGAATCTAATAAGGCATTTAATCATTGGATTAAAGGTCTAATCATGAAATTATATACCTATGTGTGTCACTTTCTAAGCAAGAAAGTAGAGTCACAATTGACTCTCAACTAGACCAGTCAAGAGAGGATATGCAATGGAGACTTTAGTATAATGGTGAAGTGTGTTATGAATGATAACATCTAAAAAATTAGAGTATCCATCTCAATAAACTCTCATATAGTGTAAAATAGGACATGGAGAGGTTTTCAAGGATAACCTAGAGTCATACTTGACACCTTGCACATAGTGAGTTACTTGGTAGTCTACCTTGAGAGTTTAATGAGTTTTGTAGGGGATATTCATGTGATAAAGATATAAAACCTTGTACAGATCATCCACACAAATTGGATAAGCCTCTCATGTGTCTACCTTTTCTTAGGTAATATGGGATATGCCATATGTTCTATCTCAGATAGAAGGCACTCCAGAATGACTAAACCCTATAGGTGAGCCATGAAAGTGATGAGAGGGTAAGATATAGGTTGACTATACCTTGAATAAATATGTTTATAGTTGTTTAATATATGGACCAACATGAAAAACCATAACAGGGGATAGAAACTCAATAGGGTACTCCAAACCCATACGGATGTAATCAAATCTCATTAGGCCTGATCTAGGCCTAATACCTAAAATGGGATCAACATAATTTCTATTGATAGTAGAGAATTTAAAAACATTAAAAAACTTTCATGAAGATGTGTATGGAGTGTTTTAACTATTTGAATGTAAAGGAGACCATAGGTAAGGCATTTATTATCTTAGAACCATCATAGGGTATACAGAATGAGGAGCAAACATGAAGAGGCTAACTTAAGATGCTCACACCTACATGGAGGATTAACAAGGGAACCTAAGAGGTTGGGATATGTTTAAGGATGTATTAAAAAAATACTTTGTTGAATTTTTTCATAAATTAAATGTTTAACATTTATGAACAAAACTTAAGGGTCAGAAGTGTGATCTAGGAATTTGACTCAAGAGAGGATGGTTAGTATGGTGTTAGTTCAAAAATGAAAATAAAATGAAAGAAACACACTAATAGCATAAAATATCTAGTCTTAGACACTATGGAGAGCTTAGTTTTTAAAAAATGACAAAAAAAAAACTAAAAATTAAGAAATAAAACACAATAATTCCTTCACCTTCCTTGGATGCTCCAAATGCCTTTGTAGTAGTGGCTTGCTCGGTTTTATGCTCATGAAGTCCTTGGAAATGGAAGCATGGCTACCTTCATCTCTCCTTGGCACCTTTGGCTTGTGGCTTGGATTGGCTTGGAATAAATTTGTCATGGTAACACTAATTTTAATGGCTATTGGAATCATTTGTGCATTATAACTTTGCATTATCAAGACTTAGAAATGATGTTCATGGCCTCTCTATTTATAGATTTTTGTAAATGTCTAAAATCAATCTAAATCATCCATCTTGAGATGAAGATGTGTGGTTGAGGATTAATCCAATTTTCATAATTAAGTTTTAATTATCCTCATCATGACATTGTAATAAGGGGAAATTAAGAGGCATGGAGGGCATCATCAAAGGCATTGATGAGGCATGGAGGGCATGAATCATGATATTTATGGCATTTATGGCCCAGGGATGTCTTCTTAAGAAATGAGGTCACCTAATAGAATAGATATTCAATATTAATTTAAAAAAATTATTTTTCAACAATTTTCCATGAAATTCTTAATTAGGCCTTGATTTGGATTAATTATCTCTTAAGCATGATTAAGCACTTTATGCACAAATTATTCAAATTGATCAAAATGCCTTATTATTGGTCTAAAATTTGATTTGATTGGAATTGGAAGTCACTATCAGATACATTGGATCCATGTTACTATTTATGATGTTACCAACAATAAATAACAAAGGCACGTGTCTTGTGCAATAGATTTGATAGGAAAGAGCAATCTATACCACCTAGGTGCAAAATTGGCATTTTGAATTGAAATGATCTAATCAAAGTTAGCTAGCCCATAAATTGTATTACCTCATTTAGGGATACCTTGGCCAAAATAGGCAATTTAATATTTCATTTACACATCATTTAGCATGTTTTAGTGTTTTTAGACCAAATTGTGCATTTTGGGTGAAAATTGGCCAAAAGCCTGATTGGAAGTTATCGATGGCTAGATTTTGGTGTCTACAATTTGCCCCTTCCAAAAATAAGTTTTCAAAAAGTTTCAATGAAATTATTAATTATGCCTTGATTTGTATTAATTATATCTTAAGCATGATTAAGTACTTTTTGCACAAATTACTTAAATTGATCAGAATGCCTTATTATTGGTCTAAAATTTGACTGGATTAGAATTAGAAATCACTATCAAATGTGTTGGATCCATATTCCCATTTATAATGTTACCAATAAAAAATAAAAAATACACGTGTCTTGTGTAATATATTTGATAGGAAACAGTAATCCAGGGCACCTAGATGCAAAATTAGCATTTTGACTCGAAATGATCTGATCAAAGTTAGTTGGCCCATATATTGCATTACCCCATTTATGGATACCCTAGCCAAAATCAACACTTTAATATGTTATTTTGACATCATTTATCATGTTTTAGTGTTTTTAGGCCAAATTGTGTTGTTTGGGTGAAAATTAACCAAAACCCTGATTGGAGGTTATCGGTGGCCAGATTTAGGTGTCTATAGTTTGACCCTATTTAGGAAGGTGTTGTAAGATATAAGCATAGTAACATCTATTCAAATAATCAAAAGGTATTGTATGCATATAAATGCAATGATGATAAACTAACTATGTGATGTCCCCTTGAGGGAATGGTTGGCACAAGTAAATTGGCAAACAATCCCTCAAAAAGAGAGGAGCAAAATAAGGGGACCAAAGAAAGGAAAGATGATGGGATGAAAACACAATGATATTGAAAAAGTAGTCAAAATCATTGAGAATTCAAATGGGATGGTGTACAATGGTTTACCCAAAGGCATTTATAAGCATCATACCCTAATAGTGGCAATGTGGTATGATAACACAATGATTTACCCAAAGGAAGTTATAATCATTGAGAAGATGGAGGTACCCCTATTAGGATAGATAAACAAGATAATAACATGCCTCTATATGGGCATAAAAAGTAAAGTGATGACAACATAATGATTTTCCCAAAGGTAGTTATAATCATTGAGAAATACAAGTGGGATGGTGTGTAATGATTTTCCCATAGGCAGTTATAATCATTAGAACCCAATTATGGAGAACATGATAAACTTGGTCGAGGATGACAATAACTTAACATAGAGGGTAATGATGAATTGGGACAACCTACTAGTAGGGAGATGCTAATTTTGAACTAATAAAGATTGAATTTTTTTTGTTTAATTACTCTATTTGGGATATGATTAGGATGGAATAAAGATGTTAGTGCTGAAGAGATGTCACCATTACTGAATAGACTTCTTGAATATGAGGTTTGTTGTAGCACATGTCAGTAGGCATCATGGTATAAGATCATGAGGACTTGGCCAATATATTCATAAGGAATAACTCCCATAATCTAATACTCAATATAAAATGAAGCACCGATGATAGAAATTATGATGACAATGTAAACATATGCATATGGATGGATTCAAGTATAAATGTGCGCAAGGAATCACCCAATGAACATACATAAACTAAATCAAGGCATCAATGTTTAAAAAAAACAAATAGGTAGACAAATAAATAAAAATAAGTAAAAATAGACAAACAAACAACACAATAAAAACCCTATCAACATTGCCCTTAGAAAACAGGTGACAACTTAAAAAATGAACAAAATGGGGGAATAAAAGAAAAGGAAGGGGGTGGCTGAGCTGTCTCCATATGTACTAGGCAAGTGGACGCTACCTACATAGTTCCATAGATGTAATATCTAATAAAAAAATTTAGGCCAAATGTAGTTCTCCCAAGGAATGGGAAGAATGTGATAACTAATGAAAACAAATAGAATAGATGTGAAGAAGAGGAATGGTCTTGAAAAATGGCAAGTACATGAGAGAAAAAGGCTTAAAATGATGGGGAAACTAAGTGATAAGTGATTTACTGGTAACTTAGTAAGGGTTTTTAGAATCCTTAAGGCAAAGAAGTGTTCAATGTTTTTTTAATTATTTTGGAGTGTCTCAACTCAATCAAGAATGATGAGACACTAAATAATTCAATCTCACAAATTGGTGACAATAATTTAAATGAAGGTTGCTCACAAAATGGTGAGAGCATTCAAAATTAGGTTACTCACAAAATAGTGAGATCGTGGTGGAGAAGAGTGACTGAGCTAACCTCAACAAGTATTGAGCACTATCTACATAGTCCCTGAGTAGGACCTCAAGTCACTGTAGTTTCACACTTACAATAGAGGAATTTGACTAGTGTAGTAGTCAATTCAAACAAAATAGGAACAGTTGGTAAAAAGGCATAGTATGACATAAGAAGTGGCAAGTTGGTATGTCAAGGCTTAATGTTGCCCCTAGTTTGCCCATAGGTGGTTAGAACTAGGACATAATGTCATAGATCAATGGTACTAATTTTCCCAAAGGTGGTTATAATTAGTAGCAAGACTGATGGTAAGAAAAGAATAACAAATGAAAGATGCAACTACCAAAACTTTTGTCATAATATCCCAAAATACAATCTCTATCCAAAGTACTTAAACCAACTAAAGAAACTAATTAGATACCTTAATGCTGAAACTACATAATGAATGGCAAAAACCCAAGGTCAAATGGGCTAGGATTTAGAACACACTGGGTCAATACAATGGAAGAAAAAAGTGGATACAATGAAGAGATAGATAAGGATGGTATTTATACAAAGAATAATAGTGACAAAATGGCATAACTAAAATGGTCCTTATAGATAATACACCTTATCACTTAAGCATAGTACCACTTGAGATGAATAATATTCATCAACTCTAGAAGTTCATCACTATATGGTGTGGCAAGCCTATATGCTTATGATCCATAATCTACAGTGATGATGAAAGGCCCTATCTAGTTTGGCTTGAATTTTCCTTTATTCTTTTTCTCAACCATGGTATTCTTTTAGTTTTCTTTAAGAACAAGATCACCAACTTTTAATGCTCTATACTCAACATGTCAATTATAGTGGCCTTTGATTTGGTTTCTAATATACTTGAAGATGGTTAAGTGTAGTTATACATTTTTCATCAAGTAGGTCTAGCTCTTGTAGGTGAGCTACTTGATAGTCATGATCATTTAGGACATGATTGAAAGAGATGCATAGGGAAGGTAATTTGACTTCAATGGGAAGGATGACTTCAGTACCATAAACAAGTGAGTATGGAGTAGTTCCTATAGGGGTATGATGATGCGTATGGTATGCTCAAAGGGAAGGGAATATCTACAAGTGTTAATTATGACCAACATCATTGACAATATTTTTGAGAATATTGACAATGGTTTTGTTGGATGACTCAACTTGGCCATTACTTTGAGAGTAATATGCTATAGAAAAATGTTGTGTGATGTTATATTTAGTACATAGCTGGTCTACATAGTTATCTTTGAATGATCTTGTATTATCAAATATAATGTTAGAAGAGATACCAAAATTAGGTGGTTAAAAATGAATTTTGGAATTTGCTTCCAGTCACATAAGTGAGGGGTATAGCTTCAAACCACTTAGTGAAATATTTAGTGGTAGTAAGGATATGTTTATGGCCATCAGATGAAGTAGGGTTGATCTTCCCAATGAGGTCAATTCCCCATGTAGAAAATGGCCATGGTGTTAACATCAATATCAAAGTTTTTGTTGGGGCATAAATTAGATTAGCATGTCATTGGCATTTATCACCATTTTTTACATATGTAGTGGCATATGCATCCATTGAGGGCCAATAATAACTAGTATGTAAGAGCTTTTTGGATAGGACTTCCCTACTATAATGAGCTCCACATACTCCATGAACTTCTCTTAACACTAGTGTAGACTCTACCAAATTTAAACAAAAAAGCAAAGTTCCATAAAAACTGTGATAGTAAAGGGTGGATCCATGTAGATTATATGAGTGAAATGATGAATAAAGGCTTTGGTTTGTTTTTGAGATAGATTAGGTTGTAAAACTTGGTCATGAAGGTAGTTGTAAAGGTTTGAGTACTAGATAGAATTAGGACCAACAATATCACAAATCATGGCAATGGTTGAAGGTTCATGAGTTGGTGATGACAAATTCTTGACAAGGAACTGATACTCTCTAGCTTTACATATTTGTTGAATAAGAGAGCCAATAGTAGTCATGGCATCTATAGTTTTGTTACTAGTCCTTGGTATATGCTCAAATTAATTATTGGCATTTTATTGTTTAAGAGGGTCTACCATGGCTTTATATGGAACCAACTTGTCATCTTTGGTCTAAAAATGATCTATGACCTGATTGATGATTAATTGAGAATCACCATAAACTTGGAAATGATATATATTCCAATGCACTGCTTGTCAAAGTCCTACAACAAGTGCTTCATACTTGGCCATGTTGTTTATACAAGGAAAGTTTATTCTAAATGGTTTAGGGATTAGATCCCCCTATGGTGTAATAAATAATATGTCTATCCTTGATCCATGTGTAGTAAATGAACCATCAAAATACAATTTCTAGGGCTGATCCTCAAGGGGTGTGTCAATGATGGTCATTATGGATTCATCAAGAAATGAAAATGTGAGTGGTTGTGTGTCTATGAGAGGTGCTTCAACGAGTTGATCTACAAGAACTTATCCATTGATTACCTTTTGATTGACATACTCTATGTCAAACTCACTGAGAAGCATGATCCATTTAGCCATTCTACCTTGAAAAGTTGTTTTAGATAGTAGATACTTGAGTGAATATACCTTTGAAATTACCATGGTCTTATTATTCAACATGTAATGGCACAGTTTTTGAGCTATGAAGACCATGGCTAGATAATATTTTTTAATAGGTACATAGTTATGTTCATATGTAACCAAAGTATGGCTTAGGTAGTACACAACATGCTCCTTTTCATTCTCATCATGTTGAGCCAAGAGTGCCCCAAGATCATGGTTGGTCGCTAATAGGTATAACAAAAATGGCTTTCTTGGCATAGGAGGTAATAAAATAGGTGGATTAACAAGATAGTCTTTGAGTTATTGAAATGTTGTTTGGCAATGATTATCCCAGTGAAATGCAAATCCCTTTTTCAAAAGGTGTGTAAATGGATGACACTTATCTACTAATTGAGAGATGAACCATCAGATTGAATAGATCTTACCGTGCAAACTATGGAGTTGCTTTAAATTAGTTGGTGGTGACATCTTGGTTATAGCATGGAATTTAGCTAGATCAACTTTAATACCTCTATGAAACATGTTGAAGCCAAGTAGCTTGCCTAAAGTTACACTAAACACACATTTCTTTGGATTGAGTCTAACTTTATACTTTCATAATCTTTCAAATATCTTATCCAACATAGTCTTCAATAATATCATGCATCTTATCATGGAATATGATAGTCATATCCCTTTGATATGTATCTTTCACATTCTTAAGGCCAAATGGCATTACCTAATAACAAAATGCTCCCCATGGAGTGGTGAACATTGTTTTATTTTGGTCTTTTGGTATTATTCTGATTTGGTTGTATCTTGAAAAGCCATCCATGAGTGAAAGCATTTCATAACCAGCCATGGAGTTGATGATCATGTCAATATTAGGCAATGGAAAATAATCTTTAGGACAAGCTTTATTGATGTCTCAAAAATCAATACAAATTTTGTTATCTTTAGGCTTTTCAGTAATAGGTACCATATTAGAGATCCATTCTGAGTTGTTGATGGATCAGATACATCCTGATTCTAAGAGTTTTTCCAACTCTTTCTTTTTTAATACAAAAATTTAAGGATGCTTCTTACGTATCTTTTATTTTCCTTATTTGGCATTAGGATTAACCATAAATTGGTGCAAAACTAAGGTAGGGTCTAAACCAAGCATGATAGAATAGGCCCATGCAAAGATATCTACAAATTCTCTCAATAGAAACGTAAAGATGTTACATTCCTCCTCAGTGAGGGGTGCTACTAATTTTATCTATTTTAGGTCTGATGGAGTCTTGATATTTACCTCTATTATATATTTAACTAGAAGGGTCAAACCATCTTTTAGGATAGTAGGCAATGACTTGAACTATTGAATTATGTCAGGGTCCTCTTTTAGGACTTGCTCTTCAACTTCTCCTAAGCATGATGAATCTGAGTCCCCTAATGGGAGATCTAACCATGTGAAAAAAATAATTAGAATTTCTTGAAGAATTTGATCAAATACTTATTGTTGCTCAAATTTGAACTCTGATCCATAGCCAATTTCATCATTAGTGTTCTCCTGGTCTAAATTCAAAGAATAATGAACACCCCCATCTAATGGCACCTAAAATAGTTTTTCACTACTAGACTATCCTTTATCTTTACTTTTTCCCTAGTTAGACAGTGCCTCAAAGAGTTTTTCACTTTGGGACCTCCATGTTTTAATTATTTGTTTTTGGCTAAGGGTGTGCACTTGCTCTCCAAAATAGGCTACAAGATCTAATGTGATTGAGAATCTTGATTTGTGATCTCCCAATGAAACATTATCTCTAAGGCCTAAAAAGTCACAGAATGACTTATCATTC
The DNA here is from genome assembly GCA_037957365.1 of Torreya grandis. Lineage (NCBI taxonomy): Eukaryota > Viridiplantae > Streptophyta > Pinopsida > Cupressales > Taxaceae > Torreya > Torreya grandis. The sequence continues at coordinate 1,653,655 of JARHVA010003742.1, read as the reverse complement.
TGGAACTCATCAATCAATAGACTAAATTCTTGTTGGTCCCAATCTATCAATTAGGAATAATATAATGGTAAAGGGTTATGATGAATGGCCAAGGTAATGGTACAAATGGCATTGTTATCAAAAAGGTGGGTTTCAGTTAGGTTATCAAAGGTGAGGCTATGATTGGACTCTACTTTTATGTCAAGATAATCATCACTAGTCGTTGGTGATGGAATTTGAATGAGATACATGGGGTCACCCCCAGGTGGTTTAAATCCAAGTCTATAAGGTATTTCATATTTAGTCATAGAAATTAGCTTGATGGTTCCTTATTGATTTGATCTGAGGCCTCTTCCATCATAATTGTGATGCTCCATGATTTTGTTAAGAAGAGGAACTTTACGTTTTTATAAAAATCAGATTGTTTGTCATTGTATTTTATGATTCATCTCCTTCAAGAGGGTTAGGTCCTAGGCCAGATGCTAGTACAAATGTGATAGGTCCCTTGTCTTTGTTCTATAAAATTATTTGGTGAAGGATCAATAAGTATGGCCTTTCCTTTCTCCTACTTTCAACATGGATTCATGCCATACTAATAATTGTAGTTTTGAGATTCAGCCTCAAGATATTTGTATTGTTCATATGGATGTAATTTTCTTGGAATATTCACTTATATCCATGAGTGGGAAAATTTGATGCATTGGTGTAGTGTTGATGGGACTGCATGAATATCATGTAACCAAGGCCTGTTTAAAAGTATATTGTATGATAACTCAATATCAAGTACATGGAAAAGTGAATCATGGGTCAAAGGCCCAATGATAATTGGCAAACTAATAGTGCCTTGTGATTATCTTTCTTGATTATCATATGATTTGATAGTTATTGCTTCTAGCTAGAGATCTACCATTATGTACCCAAGAAGCTTGATGAGCTTTAAAGACACTATGTTGAGGCCGGATCCATTCTCTATAAGGATACATTTCACTTTATGCCATATTATATAAACCTCTATGTATAATGGATTATTATGGAGTGGGCTAAGGGAGGACATATCACTTTGGTTTAATGTGACTTGTTGGGCTAGATCTAGGTGTCCAACCAAAGCTTGAAATTGATCATGGGATATGTCACTAGCAATAGTGGATTGGGTCAAAAAATCATTCAAGATGTTTTTATGGATTATTTACATTAACATCAAATTTAAATTATAAATTTCTGTTGGTGTCTTTTCTAATTGTTACATAATATCAAACTTCTTGTTTGGTTAGTAGTGAATGGTTTATTTTGAGGTTGAATAGTTGGTTGAATACAGGCAAAGTGGTAGATGGTTATGAGCCTAAGATAGTAATCTTTGACCTTTGAGTTGTGATTATAAAATTACAATTAAATACTAGACCATTATTTCTAATTGATGTTGGAAATGGTGTGGGACTAGACAAGACAAGTCTTGATTGCTAGTGCACTTGTATGTGGTCACATGGCAAGAATGAGTTGTCAATATAAGGTCCAAAAGGGGAAGTCCTAGTTTTTTGGTTTGCCTATATGCATTCCCAATTCAAAGAAGGATTATCCATATAATTTGACTAAATTTTTTTGTTTAGCAATGGTGTAGGCTAATTAGTGCTTGGTCTAGGATTAATGGAGATGGTATTAATGTTACCCCCTATAATATGACATACAACCATGTTGTATTCATATGCAATTACATGGTAGGTTTATTGATTATTACCATTATGACCTTGGTTTTGTATATTATTATATCAGTTTGGGTTTTATTGTTAATTTTGTTGAATCTACTGGTTTAGCCTTTGATTTTGATACTATAAATTTTGTTGTTACACTGGTCATTATTATTATTGTTACTAATTATTTTAATACTACTGATTGTTATGTTAGGGAAAGGGGTTTTGATAAATCCCAAGAGTTTGATTGGAATTAGAAGCACCATCATATAATTTTATCTCTCCATTCTCTAACATATTCTCAATTAAATGCTTGATTTGGACACATCTTCGTAGATTATGCCCATTGACTTGATGATAGTCATAGAATTCATTTTCATGATACCAATCAGGATAAGGAATGCCTTACAAATAATGCTTTGGTATAGGCCAAATAATTAGATTAGTGACATAAAACTTGTGAAATATAGACTCAATATGTTCTCCTAGGTCACTAAAGACATGGCATGCAAGCATGATTCTCCTAAGAGGAGGGGTTTGTAATGGTAATGGTTGTTATATTTGTTATACAGGTCTTAGTTATTGTGATTTTGGTATTGGTTGGAGAGGTTTCTAGGTAGGAGTAAGTTGAAAAGGTGGTGTAGATGATGTTTTCACCATTTGGACATGATGGGATTTAGTTACTCCATTTCCCATAACATTCCTATTATGGTTGAACTACTTTGATCTTTCTTGGTTATTTGCCTGTGCTGATTGTGATGCTTATACTTAATTGGGATGATGATGTTGGTCATTTCCATGATTGATACCTTGATTTGATTTGGCAAATTAATATTGATGACACCTTTATTTATTATCACCCATGCAATCAACAAACCTTTATCAATGATTTCCTTGAATGTATGTGCACATTGTAGTTCTAGATGGTAAGCTATCTCACTATGCAATTTTTTGGTAAACATAATGGCTAATTGTTTATCTAGAAAACTATGGGTGAAATGGCTTACAAGGGCTCTCCATCACTATAAATAACTTTCAAAACTCTCACCCACTTTTGTCTTTGCTTACGTTAAGTCCAATAATTAAATCTCATGCTCAAGATTATAAGAAAAGTTTTACACAAACTTATTAGAAAGATCATCAAAATGCATTACTAAATTTTTGGGTAACTCCAAATACCACTCTAAGGCTTGTCTAACCAAGCCACTTTGAAATAATAACAAAAGGTATATGTCATTATATGCCACTGGTTGACATGAGACAAAGAATTTGGTCAAATGAGCCTCAAGGTCACCTTTCCCTTTGTATTTATAGAATTTTGATGGTTCATATCCTAGAGGAAATGGCATTTATAAATACTCCATGTTGAATAGATAGGAACATATGTCATCTAATTTGACCTTTTTATTTTGTTTACCTTCTTGAATGTTAGTAATTTCATCCTTCATCTATTGCAATTCTTGGGATAGGAAATTGGAAGGAATATTGGTTTGAGGGAGAATATTGTTTTGGATAGATGGTTGGGAGGTCACAAGAGGGATACTTTGACTAGGGTATGATGGAGATACCTATTGGGGTACATTGGTTTGGTTGGGGAATGGACTAGGAATATGCATATATGGATTATGATGTACTTGAAATTACACACTTAGTTGTGTGATATTCTAGTTCAGGTTGGTGATAAAGGTTTGACTTGGAGGGTTTTATGGATGGGATAGAGGGATAGAAATATATTGTGCCTGATGTGGTTTAAAGTGTTATGGACTAATCAAACCTTGTTATTGAGTGGGAACTTGTGGACCAATACCTTGTCTTTGAATTTGTGGCATATTTTTAACCAATGGTTTTTGAATAGGTACTTGAGAAACATGGGGACCTCCTTGTTACATGAATCCTTATGAGGAAGTGAAAACATGTTGCAAATTTGGCATCTATAATTGACCAATATTTGCACATTATTGACTAGTTATTTCCTAGTTTTGAATTGGAATATTAGTCTGTGACTAAAGATGTATATTCATCATTGCCTGGTAAGGTGGAACATTAGTTGCCCTTGATTGAGGTGATAATGTATTTGTCCTTGTTGTGTTGACACACTAGATTGTACCTATTATTGTGGAATACTACTTGTTACTAGAGGAGGAAGAGTAGGGTTCATCACATTATGTCATTGAGGTGTGACATTAGCCATTGTTTGATTACCTAATCCCATAGGTTATAGACTTGAGAAAGTAGTAGGTTGAGGTTGGGTTGTAGAAAATCCTATTCCCTCATATGATGAACTATTCATAGGATTGACTATAGGCACATGGTGTTGGCTAATTGTCTGTGCATTAGCACCACTTTGATCAGGATTGGATGTTGTTTGCACATTATCCACTATGTTTGGCTCACTATTTTGTGTAGAGGCTGAAGACACTTCTTTAATAATGGGCATATATGTCAAGTTATTTATCAAGTTAATTTGTACAAATGGGTCAGAATTTAGCTTCTCTTGTCCATTTAACTCTATCAACACTCTTGTTGAAGGAACTAGGTCATTAAGAGGCTTACTTACCATGTTCATCTAATTGAAATCATGTGCTAGATCCAGGTAGGTTTGATATAATGTTTGCATTTGGTTAAATTGATTTTCCATGATGTTTTTGCCTTGATAATATATATTAAGATCTTTTTATGTTGTTTGGACTAGAGCCATAGGATTGATAGAAGAAGCCTGTTGATCTTAAATGATATTATGGGGTACTCTTACTAGACTTGGTAAATTTTCATTGGGGAAGTATACTATAAAATTAGCCCCTAACTCTATGGCTCTAACCAAAATATCATCTTTATTCTCTAACAAATGTCACTCAAACAAAAATGGATCATATGTGGAAGCTGTATTAGTAGAATATGACTCTTGAAGTACTAGCTTGTCCACTACAGGTATTGTAGCTAGGTATTATGTGGTTTGCTCTTGGCCTTGTTCTGAATAAGGTGGTGTGTTAACCAGATAGTTAGCTAATGGATCTTGGCTTTGTGCCCTTGATTAATTATTATAAGAGGGATAAGAATCCATCTCATAAGAAATATTATTTGCATAGGGTTCTTGCACCATTTCTTCCTATGAAACTATATTATTAATCCCTGGACTATACATGAGCCCACTACAAGTGTAGGAATACATGTTGGGATCCATAGTCAATGATTTTGTGATAAAAATTCAAAGAGTTATACAAACTCTAAAGAGAAAAATGTCTAAAATAGATGATGTTCCAACTTGGTCTAGATTAGTCAAAAGGATCAAAAGGTTTATGCAAAGTTTTTTTAGGAAAGAAAATAGCGTGAAGTATTTAATGTTTCATTGTTCACACAAAGATAAGCAAGTAAATGGTCCTAAAATCAAAATTCCAAACTCTAAGATTGAAGTGTTTTAAATTATTCTAATATAGGAATTTAAAAGTTGCTAGGTCTTTTGGCCAAACATAGTGTCAAAAGCTGGGATCAAACAAGGCATGCACTAAGACTCTTGGCCAAATGGCATCAAAATCTAAACTTTGAAATAGATGAAAGGTTTAATCTAATGGATTCGAAACACTTCTGACAAACAATAGGCATTTGAATCTTGGATATGAACTTGATCAACTAGGTATAATGTATGAAACAAAAGAAACTTTTAGAGAGTTTATTTTCACACAAAAAATGGTATAAAACTTGGTTCTTTTGACAAACAATCTAGACAAAAGTGAATAGTATAACTATTTTAGACAAAAGATCACAAAATTACACTTGGATTGGTCTAAAAAATGTAGGAACAAATTTGGAACTCTATGAAAGAGGGTCTATGAAATAATTTTCAAAATGCTTTGGGTAGCGTAATGATGCTATACTACCCAAAAGGTGTGAAAAAAAGGTTTGTTTCAAAAACTTTCTAAGGCAAAGACATTTTCCTACACTTTTGATAGCATAACACTAATTTTATTGACTCAAGAATGTTGTGGTGCATAGACTCAAAGTGTAAGTGTTTAACACAAAATATACTAAGTCTATCAAGTGATGACAATGATTATTGGTTATAAATATCCTTCAACCCAAATTGGAAATTAAACCTAAGTTCCCTCAAGTCTAGTGAAAATGGAAAACCCACTTAATACATCAACCTTGTGAACTTGTAAAGGTGTAATTATGAATTTATATTATAAGTGAAGGACTTAAAAAACTTTGGTCAAGGTATAGACTCAATTGGGTAGCATAACTATGCCAAAGTGGATGATATGATTCTCAAGCTTTTGATGAACTTTTGAATAAGGAAAATCGATGACCTCACGTAGGTAGCATAATGCCTCTTTTTTCAAAGGAAAATTTGGACCATGTGTTTATTTTGGATTATTTTTTAACACCAAGTTTTGACTCCAAACAAGGCCAACTAATTAACCACTCTTAGATCCTAAACTGACAAGGTTGCTTGGTATTGTTGGAATCCATCAATATATGTCATTTGAGAGGATTTTAAGTGTTCATCAAAAAGTAAATTCAAATTATATAGTATGGTTTTTAAACCCCCTCCTTCTCTCAAATGATAGTACTATGACATGAACCTTGAGGTTCACCTTCCACCAATAATACTTTCATGGCAAGTGGGGATTTGTCTAAGATCTAAGTTTTTTTTGAATGATCTAGGGGAATCAATTACATAATGAATTTCATGCCAAATAATGCAAAAGAAAAGCATAAATTTTGGGTCTATATCACTTGGCTTATTGCAAAAAGGTCTAGTCCTTTTTACAACCACTACATCCTGATATTTGCTTAGTGTAATGCGATGTCCAAAGTGCCACTATGTCTCATGTGCAACTCCAAAGGATCAAAATGAAGTCAATTCTAGGAGATGAAACCCGAGGTCAAAGCCTCCATAAAAAACTTGTGGGACGTGATGAAGTCCCCCTTGCAAGCCAAGTTTTCATAAAAATAAAGAAAACATGAAAGTAGAAAGACATTAGGGTCATTTTCAAGGTCACCCAAACTTTGGTGAGTTTTTAGGGAGTACTTTAGATGACTTTATTTCTAAGCCTTGGACTAGGATATTTTTAATAGGAATGGTACTTTTCATTCCAAGATTTCCCTGTAGGGGACAAATGAAAGAGCATATATGCAACATTCCTCTTTTGGTCAAATAAAAATTTAATCTAAACAACTATTACAAACAAGAATTGATAAGTGTGTTCAATTTTAAGCCCAAATGAAATTAAGGCAATGTTCATTTGATTCCTTAGTCTTAGTTACAAACTTTGAAATCATTCATCATAAACATCTAAAAAAAATTAAACACCAAAATAAAGTTCCTAATTGATTTTTAAGCATGCAAAAGGTGATCTAAACATGTTTTTGTCAAATGTCAAGCTTGGTCCTATAGGAAAAAATCTTAGCATGTCCTTTAGATTTGAAGATCTTTTTGTTATGAAATAATGAACTTTGGAAAAACATCTCTTAGGTCTATGTTTTAATAAAAACATAGTGACCGATGTTGATTTATATAACTGATGATGGTGACATTTTCTAACTGATGTCAGTTATCCAACTGAAATTGGTTATGCCAATGTAACCGATGGCAGGTATAAGACTAATTTTAGTTTTACTAATCAAAATCATGTAAGATATATAATTGATGTTGGTCTTACTTTCCAACATCGATTATTGTATCAAAACCATGGTAAAAAAATGGCAAAATAAAGTTAGAAAATCAAATTTCAAGAGTTTTAAAGGTCCAAATGAATATTTTAAAGTTACAAAATGATCTTATTCAGGTGTGAAATGCATCTAGTCCCAATGAGAATTCCATAATGTGATATACGAATTTGACTCAAGAGAGTATGGTTATTATGGTGTTAGTTCCAAAATGAAAACAAAATGAAAGAAACACACTAATAGCATAAAATTTCTAGGCCTAGACACTAGGGAGTGCTTAGTTAACAAAAACAAATTATAAACACAACTAAAAAGTAAGGAATAAAACACAATAATTCCTTTACCTTCCTTGGATGCTCCAAATTCCTTTATAGTAGTGGCTTGCTTAGTTTTGTGCTCATGAAGTCTTTGTCAATGGAAGTTTGGCTACCTCCATCTCTCCTTGGCACCTTTGGCTTATGGCTTAGATTGGATTGAAATAAATTTGGCATGGTAAAACTAATCACAATGGCTTTTAGAATCATTTTTTCATTATAACTTTGCATTATCAAGACTTAGAGATGATGTTCATGGCCTCTCTATTTATAGATTTTTGTAAATGTATAGAATCAAATTGAACCATCCATCTTGAGATGAAGATGTGTGGTTGAGGATTAATCTAATTATTGGAATTAAGTTTGTAATTATTCTCATAATTACATTGGAAGAAGGGGAAATTAAGAGGCATGGAGGGCATCATGGAAGGCATTGATAAGGCATGGAGGGTATGATTCCTAATATTTGTGTCATTTATGGCCTAGGGATGTCTTCCCAAGAAATGAGGTCACCTAATGATGAAAATATTCAATATTCATTTCTAAAAATAAGTTTTCAACAAGTTTCCTTGAAATTATAAATTAGGCCTTCAATTGGATTAATTAACTCTTAAGCATGATTAAGCACTTTGTGTACAAATTACTCAAATTAATTAGAATGCCTTGTTATTGGTCCAAAATTTGACTAGATTGGAATTGGAATTCACTATTAGATATGTTAGATCTGTATTCCCATTTAGGATTTTACCAAAAGCAAATAACAAAGGCACATGTCTTGTGTAAGAGATTTGATAGGAAAGAGCAATCTAGAGCACCTAAGTCAAAATTGGCATTTTGACTTGAAATGATTTGATCAAAGTTAGCTAGCCCATAGATTATATTAACCCATTTAGGGATACCTTTGCAAAAATAGGCACTTTAATATGTAATTTTCACATCATTTAGCATATTTTAGTTCTTTTAGACTAAATTGTGCATGTTCGGTGGAAACTACCCAAAAGCCTGATTGGAGGTTATCGATGGCTGGATTTAGGTGTCTACAGTTTGAGCCTTCCAAAAATAAGTTTTAAACAAGTTTCCATGAAATTATTAATTATGAATTGATTTGGATTAATTATATCTTAATCATGATTAAGTAGTTTGTGCACAAATTACTTAAATTGATCATAATGCCTTCTTATTGGTCTAAAATTTGACTGGATTGGAATTAGAAATCACTATGAAATATGTTGGTTCCATATTCAAATTTAGGATGTTACCAAAAAAAAATAAAAAACACACATGATTGTGTAATATATTTGATAGGAAAGAGTAATCCAGAGCACCAAGATGCAAAATTGGCATTTTGACTCAAAATGATCTGATCAAAGTTAGTTAGCCCATAAATTGTATTGCTCCATTTAGGGATACCCTGGCTAAAATGGGCACTTGAATATGTTAGTTTCACATCATTTAGTGTATTTTACTATTTTTATCACATTTATATCTAATTTAGGATAGAAATTAGGACATAAGATAACCTCTTATGTCCATATCATGTTTGATCTAAGCTCTTAAATGCCTCTGCTAACACCTTCATCTTAGCCACTCCAAACTAGCATAGTGAACAAGATAGTGAGACGGTGAAAAATCTATGTGGGAGGCATTTTAAGGTATAAATGATGAATCTAATGGGATTATGTATCTTTAAAAGTGTCATAAAATCCTATGTATGGATTGGATTGGAAACCTAAAGACAACTTTGATGCCGAGTGTGAGGAGTGAGTGAAAAAGGAGTGATTATGATTACATGAAATGATAGCTCATGTATTTAATAATCCTAATGAGTAGGGACATATCCAATGCATGTTAGAGATTTTTTTTTTAACCCCTCCTTCTTAGTGTAATTATCTCATCTATCCCTAGTCTATTGTAGGACATTCAAGGAAGGCCGAATGATGAGGACAATTTTTAGGCATGTAAATAAAGAGTCCTACACCACATTTCAGGTGTTTTATGCCTTTGAAGTATATTTGGATTATGATAAATTTCATGTTATGTCTCATTATTCATTATCTTATATATTAAACTCCTTTTCTCATATTGACACATGTTTTAGTGACTATTGGACTTCATTCTCTTCTATCATCTCTCAAATTCTATAAGTAGTAGCCATTTTGGCTCTTGTAGGCTAATACCACACCATGTATGGTAAAGCCCTGATGGTTTTAAATTTTTTATTTACATTTTAACAATAAATTCAAGTCTATTTTTGAGTTTTTGAACATTTTTATAAGTGTGCAAAGAGATGTATGGTGATGTTAAGTGATAATCTTCTATCATTATTTTTCCTTATCTTCTCATGTTTATGCAAGATTACTTATTCTAATAGGTCACATAGAGTGTATTTAGTGTGATAGGACCCTTTATATTGTATAATTTTTCTTAGAGTGTGAAATATATCCTCTAGTTCACTTACCTTGTGTTGCCTCATGCATATCACCTCTATATTGAAGCACTTATGTTAGAACCTATTAGGACTTTAAAGTTAGTTTGTAGGTGTTTTTTCTTAGTGAAAAAAGTATGATTATCTTGTGGAAAACATTATAATATATCACTCCCTAAGATTTTTTTCATTTCATGCAGACTTTTATTTTTTTCCCACAAGTAACTAGTTAAGTAGGTTATAAGCATTTCAAGGTATATTCAGGGAGCTAGCCCTTAATTCTAAAGGTCTACTTATGTTATTGGTAAACCTACATACCTATAATTATGTACATGTTGCCCAAATATAGAGGAGGATTGAAAACCCTCTTCTATGGTTAAATATTTGGTGACAATAATTATAGTACACCCATTTGGACCCTTTGTCTTCAAAATAACTTTTCAAGGTAAATGTTGGTCTTAATAACATCAACTGTAAATTGGTGTGCTAATCAACATTTGGTGACTCCATTCAAGGTAAAATCTAGTTCAATACCATTATTTTTTGATAAATTTTCTCCCATACTTCATGGTCCTTACTAGGTCATCATCTTGTAGAGTTTTCAATCTTATCAATCTACCTTTTCAGCTTGAACTTCTTGAAGTTCAATACCCTCAGCCTAATCTACCCTTTGAAAACCAAGAAGATTTTACTAATAAGAAATGAAGAACTTTAATAAATAAAATCCATCAAGGATAGGCCACCTGCTTTACCTACCTTTAATACTAAAAACCCAATTCATCTTGAAGCATATGATGTCATTCCTCTTAATTCCATAAAGAGTGTACCCATATTCAATGGTGAAGGTCATGCCACACCTAGTGAACACATCATGGATATCTCCAAATTTTGTAGTTTTCACAATAAAAATGAGGATAATATTATAATTAGAATCTTTTCCATGTCTCTTATATGTAAATCACTTGATTTTTATATGACTTTACCTGGTGGATGCATCACATCATGGGTTGACTTCAAAGTGTTACTAATTTCAAGGTTTGAAGTTGAAAATGACCATACTTCTCTTATACATCAGCTCAATGTGATAAAAAGAGGCCCCAAGTAAACAATGGATGACTTAAATGAGATGTTTTTAAATACTTGGTATATATCACCTCCTCCCATGAGGCCCCCTGATAGCTTTGTGTTCCTTACATACTTGAGATCTATTAGTATTGATATTTCCATCATACTTCAATCCATGTGTGGTTTCACTCTTCATAAAGTATATGAAATTTCCATTAGAGTTGAGGATGACCTCATTTAAGCAATAAAATTGCCTCCTAAGGTGTTTATTCCTATGCTACCTAATATACCAGCTATTGTTCCAAACTTTTCACAAGTTCCTAATGCTAATGCCAATCTTAGGAATGTTCCTAAGAAGGTAGATGAACCTGATCCATATGCAATAATTCAAACCTTATAAGTTGAGCTTAGGAAAGATAAAATGAAAAGAGGTGTGAATCAAAACCCATGTCCTTATCAATAACAATGTGGTCAATGATATGGGAGAGGAAGAGGTTAAGGGCAACCTAACTTTAATAGGCTTATCAATGTGTACAATCCTAATTCCATTACTAATGCAAGAGACATAGTACTAGTGCATAACAACTTGGTGCAAGGAGAATATTTAAAATGATGTTAATTCATGGATTCCAATGAGGGTGGAGATCAAGCTTTAGTTTCTCAAAGATGAGTCACTCCTCCCTTATTAGTTGAACATGAAATCATGATGTAAGCAAGTGAAGATTGGCAGCTTCAAGGAGAAAGCCTCACTAACTTCTTGGTGGAAGATAATTTTTTGCTCAATCAAGGAACTTCTATTACAAACAACACTAGGGACAAGAGGAAGGCTTTAGGAGGTGATAATATCATGCTTAAAATTTCATCTAATCCTTTTTCAATGTATAAAAGCATGGATGCAAGCATGGCACTCTCAAATACTCCTATACCTCCTTCAAATGAGAATGTGGTAAGGCCTACTCAAGTTGATTCAATTCCTCAAATTTCAACAACTTATTTGCCTCCAATAAATAAAAATAAGGTAAGCACTTCTATCCTAAACATAGTGGACTCATAGAATTCCAAAGCATCTATCTCTTTATGGTATGTCCTCCATATGCCTGGATAAAAAGTGCTATTATAAAAATAGCTATCCACTATTCCTAATATTCCTTCACCTTTAAGTCAAATTCATGGTCATGTATATCTTAAAAATTCCCCTAATACCATTGTTAAAAAATCTACTAAATCTAAAAATCCTCCATCTTTCTACCTCACTCTCATATTGGGTGACAAGTTAGTATGCAATTGCATAGTTGATAGTGGTGCTTCTACATCAATCATGTAGAAAGTTGTAGCTGATAAGTTGGGCCTAAAATATGAACCCCATTTAACATGAGTTATTCATCTAGATGATACACCTATTAAGATAATAGGATAGATAAAAAATTGAAGGTTTTTCTCCATGGATGTCATAGTTTTCCCATCCTTCAAGACATTGTTGTGGTTGATCTTCCTACTCATTTTGATATTTGTCTTTCAAGAGACTTTACATCAAAGATAGGTGGATATCTCTTAGTTGATTAGTCATTCTTGGCCTTTAGGACAAGGTATGGAACCAAAGTGACCATAAGAACTTAGACTCTTTCAAGGTCTCACTTTGAGACCTATGTTGAAATAAGCTCTAACTTGAATTGTGTGATCAATGAGAAGGAGGATTCTAATGTGTATGATGGTGCTTCTAAAATTGAAGGCATAGCTAACTTTTTTTTAGATGAATATGGTGTAGATGCTTATTAGCATGTTATTTATGCATACTTTGAGAAAACTAACCTTGGAACCTATATCATCCATGGAGAAACATTTAAATAAGTCAAGGTAAGTTTCAAACATTCTTTTTCACAAGGTGTCAAGAGTAACTAATTGATTTATGCAAATGATGATAATGGATTGAATAATTTGATTGATCACCATAGTGGGAATAATGATGCCTTTTTGCCTGCTATTGATGTAGTTGCCTTTGATGATGAAACTAATGAGGAAGAGGAGGATGACTTATGGCAAAAATTGAATGTCATATGTCAAGAATTTGATCAGCTAAGTAATGATATTTCCCCTCCTAAGAAAGGTATATCTGATGTATTTGTTAATGATACTAATGAGCAAGCTCTTAAAAGGTTCATCAAGCATGAAAGTAAGGACCTTACTATTTTTCAAAAGCTTGTAGTCCTATAAGAGTCCCATGGGTTCAAGGAAGATTTGGTTATGTTCAACAAAATTTCTAAAGATCCATCTAATGTTGAGTCACATTTAGAGGTATTGAAACATAAAGGAGAATATATTGATGACTCCATGTATCATGCACATGCTGACCTAAAATAGCACATATATGAGGTAGTTGTCATACTTTCTAGTCTATAGTTTGAGAAGTGCATATTAGATATGGTAGTGATCAAAAATATTGTATTTCCAATCAATGTCTTTGGAGAGCATAAAATAACATTCATGAAGGCTCCAAATAGTCCACTTTTAGGACTAAAAAGATCTAAAGGTGGTAGGCTTCTTGATCATATACTTATGCAAGTGGTTGATGATAGGAATGCTTCTCATGCTAGATTGCCTTTATGGAGTGACAAAGATGCAAGAGGAACTATGTTTGACCCTTGGTGAATTATGGTAAGATATTTCACCTTAATATTGAGGTCTTGTAAATAATAAATTAGGTGTGTGTGTGTCTTTCTTTTAATTGTGTTGTGTTCCATAAGTGTTCTAGTTGAGCACATGTTTGTTTCCCTTTAGTGTGTCTTGTTTTGTGTGTTGTTTTTTTTTTATTTGGTGTGTTTTCAAAGTCAAATCATGTGTAAAACTGGTGTATAGATAACTTCATGAACCAATGGATAGTATTAGGCTACTAGTCTTGGTAAAGCAAGCATACCATCCTTGGGAAATTAAAAAAAATGTTGATTATCTTGACAAGTCAAAATAGGTCAACCCCCTATAGTAAAAAACTTAATGTAGGGGTCTATTATCATGCTATATGTGTTTTATATTTTAATTTATGTCATTTAATATGATTTTAGCTTCGTCATAGTCTAATTTATTCCTTGTGTCATTTTATGTCACTTAGGGGTCATTTTAGAGTAATTTATGAAGGTGGTATAGTTTTCTAAGGTGTCAAAGTGTTATAAAATTCTTTTAAACGTCCCTAATTTCATATTCCTTGTTATAAATGTGAATAATAATTGAAACTTGTAGGTTCCTAACTAAAAATCAAGAAAACAAGTGAAAAGAGGGAGTTTTAGAAGTTGTACAGCTATGGGGAAGAGTGGCACATTAGAAAAGCTTATGAAGTGACATTTTATATTACCTAAATCAATTTACATGCTTTATCTACTTTTTAAGTTCCAAAATGAGCCAAAACTATTTTTCTTCTCCATTGCTCCATTAGGCAAGCAAAAATGGTCAATGGGTCTTTTAATGGTATGGCTAGTAGGAGGAATTCCAAATCAAATGATTTTTTTGGAATATATTAAAATTGGTATTATTAATTTTCATGTTAATATTTGGAGGAATGGTTGCATATAATTTATGAACCATTCCTAAGAAGTTGACTATCTGGTTTTGCATGCTAATCCCCATACACTATAAGTTTTGCTTCTATTTGAGCATGTTTATAAAATCTATTTGGTGAATTTTTTTTCAAAGGATGTGAACTTCCTTCTCTCATGGTTTATACGTTTTGTTTCATGTTTTTAATTAACTAGATGAGCTTAAACCTCTTATATTATAGGAGGAATATGTTAGCGAGGTTGCAATTAGGGTTCACCAATTAGAGAAGGTTTATTTATTTGTAATGGTTTAAAATAAATGTGTGGTGTTGATTTTCATGCCTCTAATGTCTTATTTACCCCCTCTCCTTCCAATCTTACTCTCCAAGATTAGCATCATGAATGTTACAGTCAAAATATGAGACACTATTAGCTCTTTGTTTATTTTCATTTATTATCATGGCATATAAAGTTCTTAAGAATGTTAATGAAGGTATAATAGAAGGTTTAAAGGTGTTGTATGTATTCTTATAGCATGATATAGTATTCCAATCCTTCCAAATGGCACATAAAGGAATGTGATGACCAATGCAAACTACATACATAATCATACACCATGAATAAGCACCTATAGGAGGTCAAATAAGTTGGATTAAGGACACTTGACATTTTTTAACGTATTTTTATGTTTTAAAAATTAATTTTAACACCTTTTAGAAAGTTTGGAACTATTTTCAGACCCATACACCATGCAAATTGATTATTTGAACCCCACTACCCTATACATTAAAATGTCCACCTACAAGTGTCACTCATAAAGACTTGGGATTATTTAATAAGGATGTTAAAACATTTTATGAATTATAAAACCTATAAAATTATATTATACATCTTTAAAAACTCTCATATAGTGGAAAATAGGACATAGAGAGGTTTTCAAGGATAACCTACAGTCATACTTGACACCTTGCACATAGTGAGTTATTTGGTAGTCTACCTTGAGAGTTCAATAAGTTTTAGAGTGTATATTAATGTTATAAAGATATAAAACCTTTAAAATATCATCCCAAAAACTTTTATAAGCCTCTCAAGTGTCCACCTTAGCTGAGGAAATATGAGATATGCCCTATATTTTGTCTCAGATAGAAGGCACTCCAAAATGACTAAACCCTATAAGGGAGCCATGAAAGTGATGAGAGGGTGATATATATGTTTATTATACCTTGAATAAATATTTTAATATTTTTTTCATACATGTAACAATATTAAAAACGTTACACATGGGATAGAAACTCAAGATGGTAGTCCAAACCCATATGGATGCAGTCAAATTTCACTAGGCCTAATCTAGGCTTAATGCCTAAAAAGGGATAAAATTAATTTATAGTGATATTAGATTATTAAAAAACATTAAAAAAATTTAATTACAAGTCATAATGAGTTTTTTAACTATTAGGATGTAAAGCAGACCATAGGTAAGCCATTTATTAGCTTATGACCATCACAGGGTATGCAGAATGGGGAACAAAGGTCAAAGGCTAACTTAAGATGCTCAAACCTACATGGAGGCTTAACAATGGAAAATTATAGGTTGGTATATGTTGAATGAGTTATTTAAAAAATACTTTGTTGAATTTATTCAAAAATTAAATGTTAGACCTTTAAGAATAAAACTTAAGGGTTAGAAGTACTCAAAACCCTCCAAAACCCTTATTAAGGACCCAATTGGGAAAATTAAGGAGGTTAATCCACATTATATGTAATGACATATAATATTATTTTATATTATATATTACTCTCTAGGGCTCCTTCCCATCAACTTGAGTTATTCCCTATTTGTATGGACATGGTAGAAAATGGATTTTCTTGACTATTTTTGGGGTCTTGTAGGTAAATTAAGGTTTCAAAGGATGAAATAAAATTTGGGAGATAAATTGAGACATAATATAACCTCCCATGTCCATTTAGTTATTCATCAAATTTCCCAATTGCCTCTGCTAACACATTAATCTCAACCAGTCCAAACTAGCATAGTGAACAAGCAAGTGAGAAGCTGAAAACTCTAAGTGGGAGGCCCTTTAAGGTCTAAATAATGAATATAAGGGAATGATTCATATTTAGAAGTTTCATAAAATCCTATTTATGGATTTTATTGGAAAATTTAAGACAATTTTGGTGCCATGTATGAGGACTAAGTGAAAGAGGAGTGATTATGATTGTAGGTAATGATAGCTCATGTCCAAAAGATTCTTGATGACTAGGGACATATCCAATGTGAGTTTGAGATTGATTATAACCCTTCACTCTCAGTGTAATCATGTCATCTATCCATATTCTATTGTGGGATGTTTACAAAATGCCAAATGATGAAGACAATTTTTAGGCATGCAAATGGAGAGTCCTACGCCACATTTTAAGTGTTTTATGCCTTTGAGGTATATTTTTCTTATGAGACATTACATGTTATGTCCCATAATTCATTATCATATAGATTAAACTAATTTTCTCATCTTGACACGTGTTCTAGTGACTCTTGGACTTCATTCTCCTCTTTCATCAATCAAATTCTATAAGTAGTAGTCATTTTACCTCTTGTAAGCTAATACCACACCATGTTTGGCAAAGCCCTATTTGTTTTTACATTGTACCTTATCTTTTAAAAATAAATTCAATACTATTTTTGATTTCATGAACCCTTGTATAAGTGTGTAAAGTGATGTATGGTGATGTTAATTGATAATCTTCTATCATTATTTCTCCTTATCCTCTCATGTTTATGCAAGAATTCTTATTCTAATATGTCATATAGAGTGTATTTAGTGTGTTAGGATCCTTTAAAGTGTAAAATTGTTCTTATATTTTTAAATCTATCCTTTGGTTTACTTACCTTGTGTTGCCTCATGCATATCACCTCTATATTAAAGCACTTATGTTAGAACCTATTAGGACTTTGAAGCTAGTTTGTAGGTGTTATTGCTTAGTAAAATAATTATGATGATATTGTGGAAAATATTCTAGTGTATCACACAATGAGAGTATTTTAATTTCATAAAAACTTATATCTTTTTTCCCACATTAAATTAGACAAGTAGGTGATAAGCATTTTAAGGTATATTCAGGGAATTAGCCCTTAAACCTAGAGGTCTACTACTATAGGTAAATGCACATACCTAGAATTATTCCCATGTTTCCAAAATATAAAGGAGGATTGAACACCATCAAGAGTGAAATATTTGGTGACAATAGTTATATCATGCTTTATTGGACCCATTATCCTCAAGACAACTTATCAAGGTGAATGTTGGTCTTGATAACACCAACTGTAAATTGGTGTGCTACTCAAAATTTGATGACTCCATTAAAGGTTACATGTAGTTCAATACCATTATTTTTTGATAAATTTACTATCAAACTTCATGGTCCTTACTAGGTCATCATCTATTATAATTCTCAATCCTATCAATCCACCTATTCATCCTAAACTTCCTCTTGAAGTTCAATACCCTCAATCTAATCTACCCTTTGAAGACCAAAAAGATTTTGCTAGCCAAGAAAGTGAAGAAATTGAATAAATACAATCCATCATGGATAGGCCACATTCCTTCCCTACCTTTAATACTCAAAATACAATTCATCTTGAAGCATATGATGAGATTCCTCCTAATTCCATAAAGAATGTTCCCACATTCAATGGTAAAGGTCATGTCACACCTAGTGAACACATCAAGGATATCTCCAACTTTTATAGTTTCCAAAATAAAAATGAGGATAATGTTTAAATTAGACTCCTTTTCATGTCCCTTATAGGGAAATCACTTTATTTTAATAAGACTTTACCTAGTGGATGCATCACATCATGGGATGACTTTGGAGTGTTGTTAACTTCAAGGTTTGAAGATGAAAGTGATCATACTTCTCTTATACATCAACTTAATGTGATCAAAAGAGCCCTGAAGGAAAAAATACATGAATTAAATGAGAGGTTTAAATATACTTGGTATATATTTCCTCCTCCCATGAGACCACCTAATAGCTTTGTGTTCTATAAATACTTGAGATCCCTTGGTACTAATATTTCCATCATGCTTCAATCCATTTGTGGTTTCACTCTTTTTGAAACATATGAACTTGAAATTAGAGTTAAGTGTGGCCTCATTCAAGAAATAAAGTTTCCTCCTAAGGTATCTATGCCTTTGCTTCATAATATACTAGCTTCTGATCCAAATATTACTTAAGTTCCTAATGCTAATGTTAAGCCTAGGACTACTCCTAATAAGGCAAATGAACCTAATATATATGCAATAATTCAAACCTTAAAATTTTAGCTTAAGAAAGAGAGAATGTAAATAAGTGTGAATCCAAACCTGTATCCCTATCAACAATAATATGGTCAATAATATAGGAGAGGAAGAGATCAATGGAAGCCTAACTTCAACTGGCTTACCAATGTATACAATCCTAATTCCACCACCAATGTAAGAGAGATGGTACTGGTGCATTACAATTTGGTGCAAGGATAAGATTTAAAATAATTCTAATTCATGGATGCTAATGAGGGTGGAGAGAAAAATTTGGTTTCTCAAGGAGGAGTCACTCCTCTCTTATCATTTGAACATGAAGTCATGATGCAAGCAAGTGACGATTGGTAGCTTCAAGGAGAAAGCCTCACTAACTTCATAGTGGAAGATAATTGTGTGCTCAATCAAGGAAATTATATTACATGAAACACTAGGGACAAGAGGAAGGCTTTAGGAGGTGATAATATCATGCCTAAAAATTCATATAATCCTTCTAAAAGGAAGCAAAGCATGGCACTCTCAAATACTCCAAGACCTCCTTCAAATGAGAATGTGGTAAGGCCTAGTCAAGGTGATTCAATTATTCAAGTTTTAACAACTTATTTTCCTAAAAATAATTAAGATAAGGTAAGCACTTATATCCTAAACATAGTGGACTCATATAATGCCAAAGCATCTATCTCTTTATGGTATGTCCTCCATATGCCTAGATAAAAAGAGCTATTATAGAATTAGCTATCCACTATTCCCACTAGTCCTTCACCTTCAAGTCAAATTCATGGTCATGTAGCTCTTAAAAATTCCCATAACACCATTATTGAACCATATCATAAAGCTAATAATCCTCCATCTTTCTACCTCACTCTCATAGTGGATGACAAGCTACTACACAATTGCATAGTTGATAGTGGTGCTTCTAAATCAGTCATGCCCAAAGTTGTAGCTGATAAGTTGGGCCTAAAATATGAACCCCATAGTAAATGAGTTATTAATTTAGATGTTACACCTAATAAGATAATAATATTGATCAAAAAATTGAAGGTTTTTCTCCATGACTATCTTTGTTTTCCCATCCTTAAAGACATTATTGTGTTTGATCTTCCTACTCATTTTGCAATTTGTCTTTCAAGAGACTTTACATCCAGGATATGTGGATATATAAGAACTCAAACTCTTGCAAGGTTTCACATTAAGCCCTATGTTAAAGCAAGATCTAATTTGAATTGTGTGATCAATGAGAAGGAGGATTCTAATGTGTATGATGGTTATTCTAAAATTGAAGGCATATCTAACGTATTTCTAGATGAATATGGTGAAGATGCTTATGATCATGTTCTTTATGTATACTTTGAGAAAACTAACATTGGTACCTATATCATCCATAGAGAACCATTTAAATAAGCTGAGGTAAGTGTCAAACATTCTTTCTCATAAGATTTTGAGAGTAACTACTTAACTAATGCATATGATGATAATGGATTGAGTAATATAATTGATCACCATAGTGCGAATAATGATGTCTTTTTGCCTACTATTGATGTGGCTACCTTTGATGATGAAACTCATGAGGAAGAGGAGGATGACTTATGGTTAAATTTCAATGCCATATGTCAAGAATTTAATTATATAAGTAATGATATTTACCCTCCTAAAAAATATATATCTGATGTGTTTATTAATGATACTAATGAGCAAGATCTTGAAAGTTTCATCAAGCATGAAAGTAAGGACCTTGCTATTGTTTGAAAGCCTGCAATCCTATAAAAGTCCCATGAGTTCAAGGCATATTTGGTTTTGTTCAAAGAACTTTCAAAAGCTCCATATAATGTTGATTCACATTCATATTTATTGGAACATAAAGGATAATATATTGATTACTCCATGTATCAAGCACATGCTAACCTAGAAGAGTACAAAGATGAGGTAGTTGTCATACTTTCCAGTCTACAATTTAAGAAGTGCATATTAGATATGATAGTGATAAAAAATATTATAGTTCCAGTCAAGGTCTTTTAATATCATAAAATAACATTCATGAAAGTTCTAAATATTCCACTTGTAGGCCTAAAAATATCCAAAGGTGGTAGGCTTCTTGATCATATACTTATGCAAGTGGTTGATGATAGGCATTCTTCTCATGCTAGATTGCCTTCATGGAGTGATAATGATGCAAGAGGAACCATATTTTACCCTATTTGAATTATGGTAAGATGTTTCACATCAAGATTGATGTCCTGTAAATAATAAATTAGTTGTGTGTGTGTGTGTGTGTGTGTGTGTGTGTGTCTTTCTTTCAATTTTGTTGTGTTCCATAAGTGTTCTAGTTGAACACATGTTTATTTCCCTTTAGTGTGTCTTATTTTGTGTGTCCTTTATTTATTTTTTGGTGTGGTTTCAAAGGAAAATTGTGTGTCAAACTTTTGTATAGCTGACTCCATGACCCAATGGAAAGTATTAGTCTATTAGTCTTGACATAACATGCATACCACCCTTAGGAAATTGAAAAGAATGTTGATTATTTTGATAAGAAGTCAAAATAGGTCAACACCCTATAATAAAAACCTTGATATGATGGTATATTATAATGTTATAGGGTGTGTTATAGTTTGATTGATGTCACTTAATATTCTTTTAGCTTTATCATAGTCTAATTTTGTCCTTGTGTCATTTTATGTCACTTAGGGGTCATTTTAGAGTCATTTATGAAGGTGGTATGATTTTATAAGGTGTAAAATTGTTATAAAATCATTATCAATGTTACTAATTTCATATTACTTGTTATTAATGTTAGTACTAATTGAAACTTGTAGTTTCCTAACTAAAAATCAAGAAAATAAGTGAAAAGAGGGAGTTTTTGAAGTTGTATGGCCTATAGGGAAGAGTAACACATGGGAAAATCTTATGAAGTGACATTTAAGCTTCAATAACTCAATTTACATTCTTGATATACTTTTAAAGTGCCAAAAATGGGCCAAAATTATTTCTCTTCTCTATCACTCCAATAGGCAAGCAAAATTGGTCAATAGGTCTTTTAATGGTACGACTAGTAGGAGGACTTCCAAGTCAAATGATATTTTTTGTAGATATTAAACTTTATATACCTAATTTTAATGTTTTTATTTGGATTAATTTTTTCATATAATTTATGAACCATTCCTAATAAGTTTACTATCTAGTTTTGCATGCTGATCCCGACACACTACAAGTTTTGCTTATGTTTGACCATGTCCATAAAATAAAGTTGGTAAAATGGTTTGTAAAGGATGTGAAATTCCTTATCTCAGGGTTTCTATGTTTTTTTTCATGTTTGGAATTGATTGGATGAGTTCAAACCTATTATATTGTAGGAGGAATATGTTAGTGAGGTTATAGGTAAGGTTCACTAATTACGGAAGGTTTATTTTTTTGTAATGGTTCAAAGAAATGTGTGGTATTGTGTTTCATGCCTTTAATTTATTCTTGACTGATGCAAGATCATCATATATTCTAGTGTTAATTTTGGTGTAAATAATTAATTTGTGAAGAGTATTGGGTTTTGTAAGTTTCCATCAGAGGTGTTAGAATAATTACTTGTGTGGTTTTAATATATAAAGTAGCAATTGATAGTATTTACTCATTATGTAAGACTACATATAGTCATGTAAGAGTATTATAAGGTCCATGAATTTTTCTATAATTCTCAACCACCTTTAAGGTGAATCATAATGATAGTTGTACGTAGGATTATAACAAAGCAAGTTTCTTTGAACAACCTGAATTAGTTGAGAGAATCTTGGAAATATCCTCATCAAAGACTAAGTTTATAAGTTGAGATAATTATCCTATCACGATGATAGGTATTAAAAAAATAAAAAAACAAAAATAATTCAATTCTTAGAGGCAAGTTGTAGAAGAGAAAAAAATAAAGAAGCCTTGGGCCTTTAGGCCTATATTGTAATTGTAAATAAAATACTATGTTTTATGATCAATGAAGGAGTCATTCAATGAAAAGGTATGTTTATATGTGATTTGTTCAATATTAAGATTGAATAAATAATAATAGAGTTTAGATAATGTTTTCTAAAGGGATGCCATGGTCTGTAGATGTCTTTGTAATTAATTTATTTAAGAGAAAATGAAAAAGTCTTTACTACGACCTTTAATTCATTTACAATGCATGAATCCTTTTTATAAATTCAATGAGTTGGATCAAGTGAAATTATATTTTAAATGTGATTCTGTTGGGCACATTCATGGTCTTGATAATAAGG
Organism: Torreya grandis; assembly: GCA_037957365.1. Taxonomy (NCBI): domain Eukaryota; kingdom Viridiplantae; phylum Streptophyta; class Pinopsida; order Cupressales; family Taxaceae; genus Torreya; species Torreya grandis. The sequence continues at coordinate 1,630,448 of JARHVA010003742.1, read as the reverse complement.
AGATGAAATTAATTATTGTGTCATCAGTATGCAGTCCTGTATGCAAAAACTAGTACGCAGTCATGTGCATCAACATATGCAAATGTAAAATTTATTAAATACCATTTATGGAATAAATAACATGTTCCAAAATATGAATAGGTATTATATATATCTTACTCTCAAATAGGGTGCTTCACATCTTTTGTATAATCTCTCAATCAAGTCTTAAATTCTTATTGATTAAAGAAAAGAATTCAGTATGTGAAAAAATCATTAATAAGTTTTCAATAAATCCAACCCCGCCTAAGTCCACTATGCATTAAAAGTTATGTTCAGTGGTAATTGACTATGTGGAATGTATTCCTTGGAAATTGTCTTAGATTTAAAGGCCATATAATATTTTATTATGCAATGTCTAGATAAACCATAGAATATGGTGGAAAATAACAAAGATCATCAAACTTCATTATGAAATTGTGCAAGTCTCTAACTAGGAAATTTGAAAAAAGGAAAAATGCCTCTAAAATGGAAATAGTCAAAAATTCTTTAATTGGTCAATGATTAAAAATATATCTATCATGTAATGATAAGAATGTAGGTTCTTACACAATGGATTAGGTCTGGGCATTACAAAATTGTAGAAGAAAATCATTCATTTTGTCTACATGGTGAGAATCCTAACTTGAACAACCTATATGTGTAAATTCAAGGTTGGTCTTCTTTTGGGTAATTTTTTTATTCATTATAGTGTATGGATAAGTGTTATAACTTTTGAATAACTTGGCAATAAATTGGAAGGAAAGTTATAAGTCTTTAATGTCTGGAAATAAAATATCCATTTTGTATTGGCAACTAGTAACATTTGTTTGGACTATGGAGTGAGTTTACCAATTTTTAAACATAAGATCAAGAAAATATAGTAAGATTAATATTTTAGTTCATTTTTTTGAATTAAATAAGTAATATTGTGGTATATTTCACTATTATGTCCCACTAGGTAGTTATTGCAAGTTGATTTTTAAAAGTGATCAATTGAGCTCAATGTTGCATGTTTAATAAATATAAGATGGGACATATTGCTTAAATAAGTCTTAAATAAATTAATTGAATAAATTATAAAGAGTGAATCATTAGTCCTATAGATTTAAATATAATTTAATATTCCTTTCTTCAAAAGGAAATCATTTATAAGTAGTATGTGGATAGTCTATGTTTTATCAAGGAAGGTTTATAAAAGTGAAAATGGTTCCTGATTATAAGCCTAGAAGGTGAATAAAGGTATATCCTATAAGGGTGAAAATTAATTAGTAATATTGGAATCATTAACCCCATCTCATTCCAAGCTTACTCTCCAAAATTAGCATCATGAAGGTTGCATTCAAAATGTGAGACAAAATCAACTCTTTGTTGATTTTCACTTATAGTCATGGCATATAAAGTTCCTAAGAATGTTCATACAGGTATAATAGAAGGTTTAAAGGTATTTGATGTATTATTGTAACATGAGATAGCAATCCAATCCTTCCAAATGGCACATAAGGGATTGTGATAACCAATGCAAACTAGATACACAATCATACACCATGAATAAACACCTACAACAAGTCAACCAAGTTAGAGTAAAGACACTTGATATTACTTGAAGCATGTAAAGGTTATAACAATTCATTTTATCACCTTTGAGAAAGTTTGGAACTTGTTGTAGGCCATACACCATGCAAATTGATAATCTCAACCCCACTACCCTATGCATTAAAACATCCACCTATAGGTGTCACTGAGAGATACCTGGGATTATTTCATAAGGATTTTCAAACATGTTTTGAGACATTAATTAGGTTTTAATAAGATGGATATATCTTTGTAACCATGTATAAGGTCATATAACATAAACATTTCTCAAGTCTTACATTCACTACCTTGTCTGCAACATCAAGGCATGCCTACAAGTGTCCTCAAGAGATAACCATGTTAAGATAGGGCACATGACTTGTTTGAGTGTCCCTCAAGATTGTAAAGATAAGTTTGAGGATTGATACAAAGATATAGAGCTAGGTAGGGAAGAATACATCATGTGCATAGTCCACATCCTATCTTCACTACCTTATATGTTGTTGTGTGTGCATCTACAGGCTCCCATAAATATCTAAGAATGGTCATGGAGGAGTTTGACATGTTTTAAACCTTCATGAAGTTTAGAAAGTTAAATAATTCTATAGTAATCATGTTTGAGGTCATTTATAGGGAGGTAGGCTTGAAATCCTTCTTTAGGATTAAAATATTGAGTTTTAGGGACAAGTTCCCTAAAAACACCAAAATAGGGCCATATCCACTTTTGGTGTTACCAAATGATGATGTGACACAAGTCTAGATGAATCCAAAGGCATCCTATCTTGTATCCCTATCATAAGGGTAAAAACTTGAAAAATAGAATGGGTGATTGGTTTGAGGAACATGATGTCTAGAGGCCTCCATTCTTGGCATTTGTTCACTAAAGGCATTCAATGTTTTCTACAGTATCTTGGATCCCATATGATCTCATGATCCAAGGTGACCTAGCAGGAGTATATATGCATGATAGGTGATCTTATGAAGGTAAGTAAGGTACTAGTTTTTTAAATAACATCAAGGTGAGATGGAATACAATGCCTTGGTATTGACCACCACTTATAGGTCACCATTACTTTTAAGGAGACTATCTATAACTTGACTATAGGTAACTATAGTACCATAAGTCAAACCTTAGAGATTACACTTGAAAACATGAGAATTGGATAAATAAATTTGGTTTAAAGACCTTATATGGATCCTATGAGGCTTAACATAAGTTTCCAAGATTGGTAATTCACCTACATGCCCCTTTTTGCCTCAAAAATGTCAACTATAGTTGACTGCAGTAGACAATGAGTAATAACATGGTGCCTAGATAATGGCCTTGCCTAAATAAGATGAATATAGGTCTGAATGAGTTAGAATATGACCTTGGGTAATATAATAAGGTATTTAATCATTATATTCAAGGTCTAATCATGCAATTATATACCTACATGTGTCACTTTCTGAACAAGAAAGTAGAGTCATAGTTAACTCTCAACTAGTCCAGTCAAGAGAGGATATGCAATAAAGAGTTTAGAAAAATGGTGAAGTGTTTTATAAATCAGAAAACTTATAAAATTAGATTATTTATCTTGATAAACTCTCATATAGTGGAAAATAGGGCATGGAGAGGTTTTCAAGGATAACCTATAGTCATACTTAACACCCTGCACATAGTGAGTTACTTGATAGTCTGCCTTGAGAGTTTAATGAGTTTTGGAGGGGATATTCATGTGATCAATATCTAAAACCTTTTAGAGAGCATCCCCACAACTTGGGAAATCCTCTCATGTGTCCAAATTTATTGAGGAAATATGATATATGCCCTATGTTCTATCTCAGATAGAAGGCACTCTAGAATGACTAAACACTATAGGTGAGCCATGAAAGTGATGAGAGGGTGAGATAAAGGTTGATTAGACCTTACATAAATATGTTGATAGTTTTTTCATACATGGACCAACATGAAAAACCATGCATAGGGGATATAATCTCAACATGGTGGTCCAAACCCATATGGATGTAATCAAATCTCACGAGGCCTAATGCCTAAAAATAGCTCAACTTCATTTATAGTGATATTAGAGCATTCCAAAATGTTAAAACACTTTCATAAAGAGTTATAAGGAGTGTTTTAACTATTTTAATGTAAAGGAGACCATAGGTAAGAAATTTATTGGCTTAAGACCATCACAGGGTATGCGTGTGACTTGTTTGAATGTCCCTCAAGATTGTAAATATCAATTGGAGTATTGTTATGAAGATCTAGATCTAGTTATGGAAGCATAAATCATATGCATAGTCCACATCCTACCTTCACTACTTTATATGTTTTTGTGTGTGCATCTACAGGCTCCCACAAAGATATGAGAATAGTCATGGAATTTTTTGACATGTTTGAAACCTTCATGAAGTTTTAGAAGTTGGAGAATTATATAGTAAGCATGTTTTAGGTCATTGAGAGTCAGGTAGGCTTAAAATACATCTTCAAGATTGAAGGACTAAGTTTTAGGGACAAGTTCCCTAAAAAAACCAAAATAGGGCCCTATCCACTTTTGGTGTTACTAAATGATGATGTGACACAAGTCTAGATGAATCCAAATGCATCCTATCTTGTATCCCTATCTTAGGGTTAAAAATGAGAAAAATAGAATGGGTGTTTGGCTGGAGGAACATGATGTTTAGAGGCCTCCATTATTGGAATTTTTTCACTATATACATTTAGTGTTTTGTATAGTATGTTAGATCCCATATGACCTCATGATCCAATGTGACCTAGCAATAATATATATGCATTATAGGTGATCTTATGAAGGTGAGGAAGGTACTAGTGTTTCAAAGAACATCAAGGTGAGATAGAATAAAATATCTTGGTATTGATTATATGTAACTAGAAATGCATCATGTCCATAAATCAATCCTATATTAGATGGGATAGTGCACACCTACACTTATGATTAGGGGCATACAATTGTTAAGTGGGAATATGACTAGTCTGAGGATCCATTAGACCTGATTAGAGGATCACTTGTCACAACATATAGTGTGAGGTAAGGTTTCAAAGCCTACAATCTAAAAGAGTCATAGAATAACCCTAAAAGAGTCCCATGATTTAATATTTCACTAATCTAATAACAAGATAATTAAATCTAATCTAGTGCACACTGAAGCTTGTGGCATAAAGTGGGGGTTAGAAACAAAATAAATAAACAACTAAACTAAACATGTATAGGATACATATACTCATGTAAATTTATATAGAATCCTAATACATGGAAGATAAGAATACAAATTCATTATCTATCTACTCTTACAAAGGAGGAATAAAGTCAAGAATATTTACCTTTAAATATGAACCCATCGAGCCTCAATCTCCCCCTTGGCCAAGGTGCTTTGTAAGAGATTATTGTGGCATGTAAGGATAACAAAGATAAATCAGCTCTAAGATACATAACCTATCCAAGCCTCCAAAATATGATATTAGAGATCTAAAGAAAGTATTGAGCCCTAAAGATTTATTCCCCAAGTAGAATGGTCAATAGTGAGATGGTCATTCACACTTCTTCGATTAATTCCTCATTCTTAAAAATGGTGGTAAATGACCTTATATATTTAATAGTATATTACCCAAAAATCATTTAGATATGTTAGTTGTTTTAGGTTGACCCAATCAACTTAGCATGTTTTTGGGTTTAACTCACTAGGTTTGTGGTAGGTTGGCCAAGAGGCCAACAAACCAAAAGAGAAAAAGTACCTAAACTTTACAAGTTTGACCTGGTTGACCTAGCACAACCAATAGGTTGAAAGGGTGATAAGGCAAGAAATGAGGGATAAGACATAGAAAATGATAAAAATAGATAAAAATGAGAATAATAAGCTTGGGGTTCAAGGTTTCAGGAGGCTAGTGTGTTGATGGCAAGTGGTAAAAGGAATAACAGTCTTATGAAGCACCAATGGTCTACCCACCCCTTTCTCAGTGCACCCTTTAAGGCATGCACTTGGAGAGACTAAGAATTGATAGGGTAATACAAGATATTAAGTGTCATTAAATGATAAAAGTTTGAAAATATTATGTGTATACATATACCCCAACCAAAGCTCATCATGTGTCATATAAGTGCAACATAAGATGGTGCTTCAGAAATAAAACATGATAACACATAATGATGATGATAATTATGGTGTAGTAAGTAGTAAATAAGATGAATGAAAGGAAAAAATTTAAAAACACATACCTTTAACTTACCTTAGTGTCATAGATAAGGAAGTAGATTGCAAGAAATGAAGGTGTCCAATGTATAGCATACTAGGCAAACCTGTAGAAGTTAGTGCAAAAATAGCCAAAAATTGAAATTTTTGGAAGATAGACATATGATATTGAAAAATAATCTCTACATCATCATTATTCTAATGCATTTTATGGTTTGAAAAATGGATGAGTAGAAACAAATATAGAGGCAAAATAAGGAATCTACCTAAAAAAAATTGAAAGAATTGAGTTGCTAAAAAGTGTTTGTAAATATGGAAAAAAGGAATTCATTTTGCATCTTGAATTGTGAAAAAGAGGAAAGAAGCTCTGAGACCAAACAAGGCTAAGATGGTGAGGGAATGACATGCTAGATGAGGAAGACACCCAAAGGTAATGATAGGTGCACTACAGATATGCAACTATGGATTTCAAACCAATTTTTGAAGTTTATATTGAATTAAGTGATTTTTTTATAAAATTTGAATTTAATCATTTATATATGTCAAAATTGAACAAAATTAGATTGTAAGGGTAGGAGATAGGAAGATAGGAAATGGGTTGGAAGGGTTTAGGAAGAAAATGAGTAAAATGCATATTTTATGAAAAATGTATTGGGTTAGCACATATAATATACTAGGTCAACCAAGTTGACCTAGTAGGATGAAAATAGGGTAGAATCCATATGGTTGACCTAGTAGGTATAGGTCAACCTAGTGTAATTTTCAAGCTGAAAAGCTAGAACATAGTGATTCATTAGTTTGTAAAGGCCAAAATGAAAACTAAGTACCAGGGAGGGTAAAATAAGAGGGTTTACTTAGAATTTGAAGTCAACTATGACAAAGATGGGGAAATTTTGGTTAAACTAGGTTGACCAAGGAACCAAAATAAGTACAAAAAATCATGTAGAAAGATGAAAGAGGTCTAGAATGTCTTAAAATGATCAAAGGAGGGTAAGAGGGACCAAGGAAGCTAGAAATAGGATAAAATGAGTAAAATGAATAAGGTAAAAGCAATTAGGCTTGTTTTTAATTAAAATTGTAAAAATGATATATAAAGAATGTATTATGATTATACCTGACATGGAGGAACTAATACATCCTTTGTTATTTCTTGGTTTCAGAGATGGTAGATATACTAGAGGTTGGTGGACATGTCTTGGTTGCTAGATTTGTTAGATAGATTATTAGATGGAGAACAAACTAGACTAGTAGCCATGCGTATATGAGGTATAACTAATATGTGTAAGATCTCCCTTAGCATTGACCTATTAGTCATGTTCTTCATTTGAAAAAAATGACTAACACATTTAGATGGGAGGTGGATGGGGATGTGATAGAGGTGGGTATCACACTAGAGGATGTCCATGCCATCCTCAGTCTACCCATAGAGGGAGCATTGGTGACCATAAGGGTACTAGATAACTTAAAGGAGAGGAGAGACTTAGCCATGTGGGCTACAAACTCAAAGATGATATTGAGAGGATGGAGAGTCAATATGGATTACATGTATATATCACATATTTTGGACCTCTAAAATTTGATGGTAGGCCTTGTGACATAGTAGATGCTATATCACAAGTCACATGGTAAGGTACCATTATTCATGGTAGCCTTGAGTAGGATGATTCTAGAGGAGGGAGTACTATATGATATAATTCATATCATCTAGGTCTAGTTCATACATGATTTGTTTGAGATGTTGGTCAGAGGGTAGAAGACTATGGGATTGAGCATACTATTGATAACATGGATATATGAGAGATTTCCCATGTATCAACTAACTAGGTTGCCCAATGCGGCTGATGATGGGTCACCTTGAGTGAAAAGATGGAAAGAGGATCAAGTAGCTTGGGTCATACCCCATGTTTTAGTGCTACACTTAGTGAAACATGTGGACATAGTGTGGCATTTGTATGGGCACATAGTTATACCAACATTAGAGAGGAGAGAGGTGATCAATCACTATATATGATAAAGAGAGCCAAATCTGATGGCATGGGTGCCAAGACAAATAGGCCTACCTCATCTAGTGACACCAATACTAATGTCTGACTAGTGGAATCAACATGTGAGGGAGCCACAAGGGAAGAGAGGACTCAAACCACTAATAATGAAGCTAATATTATGGCCACATTGGGAGTGACCATGGATTGGTTAGGCATGATGAGTGGTAGATGAAGAAGTAGAGGAGGCAAAGATACCATATGTACCACTATTGGCCTCATAATGAGATGGGCAATGACCACTAAGGATATGATGGTGATAGAGATAGGAGAGAGTGGAAACTATAGACATCCTAGATGATCCCATAGATGAGCTAAAGGAGATGATAGAGAGGCCACTCAGATGGAGGCTGAGATGGACATTAGCCATGATAGTCGAGTTCAAACTAAGGACATGACCTACTAAGGAGGTAATAGGAGATCATGTAGATCAAAAGACTTTGATAGGTGATTGTAAAAATGACAATATGATAGGAGCCAAGACGTAGATAGGTATAAATATGGTTGAATTATTTATTAAGTTTTTATTTCATAGTAGAGAGATATATATAGATATTATGAGATATGACAGTGATCTAATATCCATTTGGTGTGATTTTGCAAGTGTAGCTAAGGATGAGGATGAGAGATGGGGATCCCTGGTGAAGGGATCACTCTATAACATCCTCGATGAGACTCTATATCCATACAACCCCATGGCACTAGAGGATCTGAGTATACCATCTTCCCTAGTTTAAGTAAGATGGTTTAAATTAGCTAGCAAGGTAGTAAGGTAGATACAGGTGTAGAGAGAGAGGATACAACCACTATAAAATATGGGTATATGTGAGAAGTAGGCCTGGTAGGCCCTAATAGATGAGAGAGCTACACATCTAGATATAGTGACATAAATGATGAAAGCATATACAATGATGTAGACTTAATTAACACAAGCACATATAATGACCAAGGCTGAGTTGGTGTAGGCACAAGTGTAGATAGCAAAACTATAGGGACAGTAGAGGGATTGAGATCTTAGACTAATTCATTATAACATACCATTAAAAGGAGTCATATTGAGGCCTTAATAGGTAACATGGCTAGGCCATGAGATAGATAGGGTTGAACCTAGACCTAGTGTTGGGGAATTGTATATGGTTGTATATGTTGTATCAAACTCCTAGTAGATATATATATAATGTATCATTTTTGGCTTTATTGGTGTTGGTTGTGTATGTTGTCTTTATGATGGTTGTGTTTGTGGATGGTATGGATATATTTCCTTCTAGCACATGTATTCAACTTTTTTATATATGGTATAGGAAATATATGTGTTGTGGTTTATTTTATATCATTATGGAGTACACATACATGGTCAAAAATAAATAGGAAACAAATACTTGGAAAATATAATCAATAAAAAATGCACTACACACTAGTTCAAGTTGGGAAATGTGTAATAACAAAAAAAATGACTAAGTATAAAAATCCAAGAAAATGGTAAACAAGATGGTAAAAGGGGATTTGTTTTTAAACCAATGTAAAAGATTTTTGCACCAAAGTAATACAAGTAAAATCATACTAAATATCACATTTGGAAGTCTTACAAACAATCCAATAAAATGGAAGGTATGTAAAAGGGCACAAATGGTTATAAAACAAATCAAAATTAAGTCAATCAATTATACTATATCATGATGGGAAGTACAAAAGAAAATCAAAATTTGCAAAAATTTGGTCTTAAATTTATCATACTAATTCAAGTTTGAAACTATAAGAAATTCAAGAAATGGTTGTAATCTTACATGCACTTAGAAAATAAGAAGATGAAAGGTGAAATAAAAATGAAGTAAGCATAAAACATACTAATTCAAGTTGGGAAGCATGTCAATGATGTGTAACCTCATAATCAATTGAATCTTATCTCATATTTGACACATGTAATTTTGGATGGTGACTTTATTATTAAAAAAATTTGTTAAGAAGGCTAGGTCTTATCCATAGTCTTACACTACAACTTTCAAAAGAAAAACCCAAGGGGATGCAAAAATAGCAATGGCAAGTAGAAGGATAGTAATGGAAAATCAAGGATGTGGGTAATAAGATAGAAAAGATAGTAATTTATGATGGATGCCAGGTCAAATCTATGGTCTTATAAGAAACTCATAAATGATAACCCATGGGGAGTGATCAGTAAGCAAAACAATATTTCCCAAGAGGAAATGTGAAGGAAAAGGAATTAAAAAGGGAGTGTAAGAATCAAGACTTAGGTGTCTTATGAGAATACCTTAGGAGGCAAGAGGCATACTAAGGACATGAGAAGACACTAAGTGACTAGTGGTTGTCTATGTACAAAGGAAACCCACTTACTATAGACATAAAAATTTGTAGGTAAATAAGAGTGCTACTAAGATTAACTCATGATGGTAGATTGGTAAAAGGAAAATTAAAATGGACCTGCTTTCCCATGATGTGTTCCCCTCTCCTCAAAACCCCTTATAGAGGCGTCATTCTACTATGAATATTTGGTACTTATGTGAGAAAGTAGGTAGCACTAAAATATTTTTTTATATTCTCCTCTTATAATCTATTTGCCTACCATACCCCAAAGGACTTTGGCTCTATCATGAGGCCAAGTATGGAGTTTAAGCTTTGACTAGAATAAGGAGATGTGCTTTTGAATCATGTCTTTTAGTGTGATTAGACTTTTAAGAATATTCAATATTTTTGCCTTTTGATATCATTACCTTTTATGTAAATGATTTGGCTTTTAACTTTCTTTTTGAAGGATTTTAAGATTCCCCCTCCATATTTATTTTGAATGACCTATCATGATAGAGATAGTGATACACATGAATGAGTCATAGGCTAAGGTTAAAAGAAGCTAATTAACCTAAGACAAAAGATTGACTAGGACATTTAGGCTTTAAAATGAACTAGTATGTGATCTCAAGTCTCAATTTTTTATATGCTTAGTTTGTGGAAAAAAGAAGAAGGGAAAAAGGATATCCAAAGGAGGACCAATGAAAATAAATAGTAATGAGAAAGATTGCTTGTGAACTGATCACATGGTAATAGGAGATAATAACCAAAGGGAAGAGGGTAAGTATAACCAAGTCACCATGACAACTATCTATAAAAAATAAAGATAAGAAATCAATCAATCATAAAGATACAAGGGAAGAGTTTTGAGAAAAAATCTACAGGAAAAGAAAGAAATGATAAGAGAAAAAATAGCAATGATATGAAAAATGTAAAATAATAACATAATCTAATTATAGTACAACAAGAAGGAGAAACATGATATAATATAAGAAATAATTTGACACAGTGTCAAATGATATAATCAAATAGATAAAAAATATGAGTGGAACACATGTCCACTCCAAATATAAATTTGAAAACACCATGCATGTGCTCATAAATACTTGTAAATTTAACCACACACATTATCCAATACATTGGATAAGTTTCTATGAAACTATAATTGAACCATTTCTAAAGTCTCATCAATCTTTAGTAAATACTAGGAAAATACTTCTTTTTTGATCTCCTCAACTAAAAAAGTAAGAATGTTTAAAGGATCATGTTGAGGAGAAAATCTAGGCAAAGTTTGGTTAGGAGAATGCATGGAAATAAGATCTATAGAATGAGAAGGAATCATTAGTGGAGAAGGATCCACAGGTGAAGGAATCATGGGTGGAGAAGGATCCATAAGTAAGGGAAGGTCCATAAGTGAAGGAATCACAAGTGGAGACATTGAAGGTGGTGAAGGGACCATAGGAGGTATTGAAACCATTGGAGGTGGAGCCATGAGAGAAGAAGGAGGAGCCATCTTATAGGAATGATCTATGGGAGGAATGGTATAAGGTCCAAGGATGGTTACAAGGTGATCCTTGAGATGTTATTGTAAAATGTGGTAACGATTGGTGTGATACATACCACATAGGTGCCATAGACAATATACCTCACCATACTTAGGAAAATATTCAATAAGTTTGGGGAAGGTATGGCTTTATTTGATAATGGGGAATAAGGATGGAAGGTATCAAAATATTTTTGCAACTTGTGACAATGGGTGGAAGAATGGTTATCTATCCCATGAAAGTAAAATATATGCTTGTGAGTGGTTTTAGGAGCACTCATGGAAGGAGGTGAAATAAGATTTGAAAAAGCTAAAGAGGAATCATCAACCCATTTGGTAGGAAAAGGAGCCATCTTATGCAATACAAGAAAATAATCATTAGGGGAGGGTGATGATGAGAAAGGAGTGGAACTAGGCTCAATAAGAGGAGCACTAGGATGGAAGTAGAATAGGCTCAACAACATTAGGAGTAGAAATAGGTTCAACTATAGTGGAAAAAGGAATAGGCTTAACTATAGTTGGCCCTACTGAAGGAGGGGCAAGATTTTTAGAAGGTCTAAGGAAGATTTCCCTAGGTGTGGCAAAGTGATAAGGTCTAGTCATATCACTATCCAAGAGCATGGTTGTAAGTGGCTCCTCAAAGACTATAGGTATCAATGCCATCTCCTACCCTACAATAAAAAGGAAAAATATAATAATCAAGAACTATAAGTGAAATAGAATGATGAGATGCATGAAAATACTCAAGTAAAGAAGAATGGTAATAAACAATCTTGGTATCATGGGCCTAGACAAGTCCACCTAAAAGAGGATCAACTAAATTATATCCATCATCATAATCTAGAGTATGAAGATTCATGACATATGTTAGGATGACCTTGTCATCAAAAGAAGTTTGGTTGAATAGAATGCATAGTCTTAGTTAAGACTACGATAATGTCATTGCAAGGAGGTTTATGAGAATAAGGCTGCAATGAGGTAGGAAGTTGAGAGATCAAAAGTTTTGATCTTTAAATTAATCTCATTAGGCTCATCATCATCATCAGAGTCTCAATGGTTGGGAGGAATGTTACCAATGAGCTCATGATTCCCATTGTAACCTCTAGTTGACTTGATAGGAAATTTTATATTTTATAAATTAAAAAATGGAACACTATGTAGAGGCTCAAGATTAGGAATATTGAAGACACCATGATCTTGGAATTGTTAAAAATTCTATAGATTAGTATCTCCTTGAATCATATAAATGGCTCCATTGTGAGGAAATTTAATGCATTTACAGGTGGAAAAAATAATAACTCACATATAATGAGTCCATGGCCTACCAAGTAAGATGTTATATAATTTGGGAAATTTGAATAACATCACCTTCACATGAATGGTGATAGGTGGGATGGTAATGGGAAGCCACACACACCCTAGGGGAGGCATTTACCTTCTATCATATCCTTGACATGTGTTACATTTAGACTTGAGATTACATTTAGAATACCCAAGGGTCTTAATCAAATCAAGGGGAGTGACATAGGTGCTATAACTCTCATTAATCAGGGCATGTTTGATTTGGATGCTAATGAATAAATGAAGATCATCTGCATGAAGCATAATCTCATCAAGAATCATAAATATGATAGGAAATTGTAAATAAAGAGAAGTGTCTATAGTTTCATCAACATTAATAGACATCTCTTCACATTGTTTTATGATACTATCCTTAGATCTAGATAAAGTGGCCTTCCATCCTAATAGAGGAGGGCAAGGGATATTCATCTCAAATAAGAGTTACATGAGGTAGTTTATATGACGTGGAGATGTCCTCATGAGTTCAAGGAAAGGTATTTAAGATGAAATATTAGTGATTTCCATAATGGGATCCCACTCATCATAACCCATAGGGATATTGTTAGATATAAGTGTGTAATGATTAAAAAGGTCTTCAAAAGATGGATCCAAAAAGCATTAAAATTTATGTTGATAAGAATGAGAAGGTTGATAAGAAGGTTTTAAATTTTTTGGTGATGAATAAGTAGTTGGTTTAGATTGATCTTAAAGTTTAGAAGAAGTGTTAGTAGAAATTGGATTATCATTAGTATTAGAAGATGATGGGAGAGAAGTAGAAATAGTATGAGATGTGTCATCCAAGGGAGAATCATAAATTGGATCATCAAAAGAAATAAGGTCTTTTTTCCCCAACTCATTTAAATGAGGTGGAGAAGAATCCTAGATAACATGGTATGTTTGGAATGGAGGTAGAGTGTAGATGGGTTGTGAATCAATGAAAGCCACCACTCTTTGCATATTGGTCATGCTAACCACATTATCTTTAATATTTGGTTCAACAAGACTTTCTATGTTATTGGTGGAAGAAGTGGACTTATCTTGACCTTCTTGGATTGGTTGATGATTAGGCAAGGGGTCTTTATAGATATCCAATTGATCATTTTCTTGATTTAAGGCTTGAATTTTGTCATGTGATTTATAGTATTTGAAATCAATCTCATAGGATTTTGGAGACTTATGGATAATAGAATCATGATCAAAATTTGGTCTAAGAAGAAAATTCATCACTAAATTATGGAGTTGTTTACAAGTATCGTGAGAGTGACCCTAGCTAGCATGAAACCAACAAAACTTATTAGGATCATACCATGATTTCATAGGTTGAGTAAGGTCAAACTCTCATGGAAGAGGCTTGGGTAGACATTTAATAAATTCAACTAAGGATAAAGGCTTATGGACATTAATGTTGTTTGGTGAGAAATGAGGATTAGTGTATTGTTGAGGAGTTGGTTCTAAAGAAGGGGTAGGAATGAAAACTTGCATATTATGAATGGTGTCATATGAATTGGTAACACCATCATTCGTAATATTATGATTTTTTTCTTTACTAATAGGTGAGTGATTGATAGCTTCCTCTAAAGTATGTGTAGAAAGGGTATGGACTTGATATTATAATTTAGGAAATAAAGCATTTAGAAAGAGATGAAAGAGATTATCATCTACCATGTTATGCTCACATTTATTTGACAAAGTTTTCCATCTCTTGACAAAGGCTAAGGTAGTTTCATTTTCATTTTGTTTGTAGTTGATGAAATGGGCCAAAGTGTTCTCTAGAAGATCACTAGTTTAAAATTCTTATACTAAAGCATTTACTAAGTCCTCCAAACTAGTGATAGAATGTGCTCTAAGTTGATTATACAAATCCAAGGCATCACCTATAAGGGTTTTAGCTAAGACTTTGGTAGCAACAAAGGTATTTAACTTGACCCAATCCTTGTAAATATTTTCAAATGTCTTGAGGTGAAGATTAGGATCGGTTGATCCATTGTAAGAAATCGTAGGTGTTATACCTCTAATGTCAATGTTAGCAGTTTGGGTGGTAAGAGGTTCATTTTGTAAATTATTGATGACTTTTTTTGCTAAAGGAGGTTGAGGAATGAGATTACCTTAAGAATTTCTAAGAGGAGGAGGAACACTTTGGTTATGTGTGCCAAAAGTCATTAGGTGAGGATTGGTTTAAAATAAAGAAGGTGGTTTTGCATTCTCATCATTTGATTTATATTATGAGTTTGGAATGTGTTCATTTGATTGAGAATTTGTAAAAATAGTTGATCATTTTGATTGGTTTTATTTTAAGAATAAATATTGGTGTTTGTGTTGATGTTAGTGGATTGGGTGCCACTATTAGTTTTGATATGAGCTTAAGAAGAGCTATGAGAATTTGAGGCACTACTAGAAAAAATTGCTTGGGAATCAAAATATGGACTATTAGATGGTTGAAAATATGGAGCAATAGATGAATGAGTGCCTTAGGTATAAATCAATGCACTAGTGGAAGGATTAAAGATGGTGGATCTTAGGATAGGCCCACTAGATGTAGAACCTGCCATATTAGTTGAGATACTAGGCATAGAGGTAGAAGAAGTTAAAGAAGAAGATATCATAGCATAATAAGGAGTCAAGATTGAAGGAAGAGGTTGAGAATCAAAGAAATTAGTACCCCCAAATCTAGTTGAGAAAGTGGGAGTAAGAGAATGAGGTTCTTCAACTTGATAGCTAATCATGAGGTTATAGATGGTGGAAGGATCCTTCCCTTTATGTTGAGGGAATTTCATGTTAAAAAGGATAATTTTAGGAGTATGCTCTAATTCAATATGATCCTCTAAGATAATATGAGGGTTATATAACAAAGAGGTGTGAGGAGAGGACCCATAGCTCATCATGTGGGTTGTAATATGAATATTACTACCATTATCAAAAGCAACCCTACTTTGTCTATGGGAGACCCTATTAGGATTGGTTAATTTCATCATGTCTATTGTGTGAAATTTAGTGTTGTCACTAAAAATAAAGTCAATAATGAGAGGAAAATAGGCAAGATGAGAAAGCAAAGAACCAAAAAGTGACTGAAATAGTACTAGGTTGACTTGGTCTACCTAGTGCAAAATAGGGACTATAAAACTATATAAGATCCATAAGGTCAACCTAGTTTAGTGAATAATGACTATAAATAAGAGGAAATAATTCTATAAATAGTACTAGGTTAACTAGGTCAACCTAGCATAGTGTATAGAGGATAAAAATATATATAGGGTTAATCAAGTACATCAGATAGGAAAAAAAGAAAGTTGATAACAAGTTATGAATTAAAACAATAAAATTACAACTAATGTAAGAAAGTATTAAGTACTACAAATTAAATAAATAGTCAATTGAATTGATGATCGCCAATCCAATTGATGCATACAAAGCAAAATCTCATACTAACATTGTTTAATGAAAGCTTTTGCACATATAATTGATCAAAGAGAAAGCAAACAACTTGAAAGTAAAGGTAACTACTTGGTCAACCTGGAATGTTGATTAGATTATTAAAAATAATTTTAAATGTAAAGGGGAGACTGGCTATAATCAATGTACTAGATAGCAATATATGGATATTTTAAACTAATTTTAGGATGTAATGGATTGTAGTGGTAATGATATAGGCTTGGTATTGAGGCCTACCCCCTCACTTCACACACTATAGCAATAATGGTGTTAGATTCTTAGCCATAATATACCATTAACCATGCTTTATACTTGACCAGAGCATCAAGATAGCTACCCCCTTGGTGATGAAATATAAGTAGGTTGGCTTGGGTAGTCAAATGTATAAATGTTTGTTGATGTTTATGTTTTTTTGTCTTATGTGCATAAAATATAAATAGTGAAACTAAGAGATTAATTGAAAATCCCCTAATTAGACTATGTGAACTATTATAAGCATGTAAACAACTTAAAATAAAGATATGATTAACATATATGGCTCATTTCAACTTGGAAACAAGGTATAGTTGAGAAACTATATGGTCAAACATAAAAATTAGGGTTGATAGGGTCAAATATATACTACATAAGCAAAGTTTGAAAGTGAACTAGGTCAATCAAGTCAACCTAGTTCAAAAAACATAGAACACAAAACTAGGTCGATAGGGTCGACCTAGTTGATTGTGTGGAGGTAGTTTTGAAGATTGCAAACTTAAAAGGAAAGTAAAAAAAATAAATATACAAAGGAAATATAAATTGACCTTAATGGTGTAGAGATGAAAAGGATAAGATTTTTGATCTAAGACCTTGGATAAAACTAGAAGTAATTTGCAAATTGGATTGAGTTGGTTGATCAAGCTATATATGAACTTGACGAAAAGTGTGGAAAATGCACTAGGTTGACTTGGTCAACCTATTAGGTTGAATATGAAGTTTGGAAACCTAAAAAATTGTACTGGGTCAAGCTAGTCAATTTAGTTGTTTGAATAAGATTTTGTAAGTGAGCCATGAAATTAATGACTAAATCCTACAAGTGAGTCATGAAATTAATGACTAAACCCTACAAGTGACTAAACCCACACTCCAAAATGACTAAACCCTACTGGTGAGCCATGATATTAATGACTAAACCCTAAAAGTGAACCATGAAATTAATGAGAGGGTGAGATAGAGGTTTATTAGACCTTAAAAAAATATGTTGAGAGTTTTTTCATACATGGAAAAACATGGCGCTCCAAAATGACTAAACCCTAGGTGAGCCATGAAATTAATGACTATACCCTACAAGTCAGCCATGAAATTAATGAGAGGGTGAGATAGAGGTTTATTAGACCTTAAAAAAATATGTTGAGAGTTTTTTCATACATGAAAAAACATAAAAAACCATGCACATAGGGCACTCCAAAATGACTAAACCCTACAAGTGAGCCATGAAATTAATGAGAGGGTGAGATAGAGGTTTATTAGACCTTAAAAAATATTTTTAGAGTTTTTTCATACATTGAAAAACATAAAAAACCATGTACATGGGATATAAACTCAACAGGGTGCTCCAAACCCATATGGATGCAATTAAAGCCCACTAGGCCTAATCTGGGCCTAATGCCTAAAAGGGGTTAAACTTAATTTATATTTCTAGGAGAGCATTACAAAACATAAAAAACCTTGGATGAAGAGTCATAAAGATTTTTTTAACTTTTGAAATGTAAAGAAGACCACATGTAAGCCATTTTTTGGCTTAGGACCACCATAAGGTATGTAGAATGGGGAAAAAAGCTTGAAAGGCTAACTTAAGATGCTCACACTTACATGGAAGCTTATAATGGAACCTAAGAGGTTGGGAGATGTTTAAGTAGGTCTTGAACAAAGAATTTGTGTAATTTTTTTGAAAATTGAACGTCAGACCTTTATGAACAAACTTTAAGGGTCAAAAGTATTCAAAACCCTCCAAAACCCTTGCTAAGGAATCAATTAGTAAAATTAAAAAGGGGCATCCAAATGAGATATAATGACCTAGGAGATGATTTTTTCTTGAAATGGACTCTCCTGTTATCCTTCCCATCAACTTGAGTTACTCCCTACGTAAATAAATAGGTTAAAAAATAGATTTTCTTGAATATTTTTGGTGTCTTGAAAGTACAGGAAGGTTCCAAAGGATGGAATCCACATTTGGAGAGATATTTTGGCTTAATATAGACTCCAATTTCCATTTAATGCTTTAGATAAGATCCCAAGTGCCTCTGTTAATACCTTCATCCTAGCCAGTCTAAACTGGCCTAGTGAACAAGCAAGTGAGAAGGTGAAAAATCTAAGTGGGAGGCCTTTTAAGGTATAACTTATGAATATAAGGGAATTATGGATATTTAAAAGTGTCATACACTCATTTTTATGTATTTAATTGGAAAAATAAAGACAACTTTGGTGCCAAGTGTGATGGTGGAGTGAAAGAGGAGTGATTATGATTGCAAGTAGTGATAGCTCATCCAAAAGAACCCTAATGATTGAAGACATATCAAATGTATTTTGGATATTTATAAACCCTCATTATTTCAATAATCTCATCTATCCATATTATACTTTAGGATGTCCAAGGAAGGCCAAATGATGAAGATAATTTCTAGGAATGCAAATGAAGAGTCCTACACCACATTTCAAGAGTTTTATGCCTTTGAAGGACATTTATCCTATGTTAAATTGAATGTTATATCTCATACTTAATTTTATTGTATATGAAACTCGTTTTACTAGCTTGACACATGTTCTAGTGACCCTTGGACTTCATTCTCCTCTTTCATCTCTCAAATTATATAAGTAGTAGCCATGTTGGCTCTTGTAGGATAATACCACACCATGTATGACAAATCCATACTATTTTTGACATTATAAATTGCCTTTAAAAAATAAATTTAATTTTGGTTTTGAATTTATTAACATTTTTGTAAGTGTGCAAAGTGATGTATGGTGATATTAAGTGATAATATTATATCCTTCATTCTCCCTATCCACTCATGTTTATGCATGAGTTATTATTCTAACAAGTCATATAGAGTGTATTTAGCATGTTAGGATCATTTAAAGTGTAAAATTATTCTTAGAGTGTGAAATCTACCCTCTAGTTCACTTACCTTGTGTTGCCTCATGCATTTCACCTCTATATTGAAGCACTTATCTTAGAACCTATTAAGACTTTGAAGTTGGTTTATAGGTCTTGTTACTTAGTGAAATAAGTATGATGTTATTGTGTAAAACCTTCATGTGTATCACCCCCTTAGATTAGTTTAATTTCATGTAAACTTATATCTTTTTTCCCATAATTAACTAATTAAGTAGGTGATAAGCATTTTGAGGTATATTTAGGGAGTTAGCCCTTAAACCTAGAGGTCTACTTCTACTATAGGTAAACCCACATACCTATAAATATTCCTATGTTTCATAAATATGGAGGAGGCTTTAATACCCTCCTCTAGGGTGAAATATTTGGTTATAATAGCACCTAATATGGCATTGACACTAGAGCTTGAGGATTGTTAGAAGAGGCTTTTTAGATGGTTTGACTATAAGGTATGTTGTAAGTCACTCTTATTAGAATTGAAAATTTCATTGGGGAAGTAAATTAAAAACTTGGCCCATACCTCTATGAGTTTGATTAAAACTTCATCCTTGTTTTCAAGAAAGTGATGATCAAATAAATAAGGACTGTATGTTAATGGAATCATAATGTAGTCCAATTATTGTTGATCTTGGTCCACAATCGAAGGTATGCTAGCTAGGTACTACATTATTTTCTCTTGGTCCTGCTCCAGGTATGAAGGCATGTTGATCAAATAGTGAGCTAAAGGATCTTGCATTTGTTCCCCCAACTGAGTGTTTTAAGGTGGCTAAGGATCTATCTCACAAACTACATTGTCACAATAGGGGTATTGAATAAATTCTTCTTGTATGACCACATTACCATATCCCAGATTATATATGGCTCCATTATGAGTATAGTGAGACATATTCAAATCAATGATCAATGTCTCATGACAAAAGGGTCTAGAGTTATATAAAATCTAAAAAATAATGTCTAAAGGACAAAAGGCTCAAAATTGATGTAACTTAGTCAAAGGATGCATCTATATCTCAAAAAGGTATACGTTAAAACTTGGTATAAATTAATCTAACATCAAATGTCTAACACCAAATGTATCACACAAAAATGTCAAGTGGATGAAATAAAACTAGAATGTCAAACTCTAGGTTCAAAGTGTTACAAACAATTCTATTCTAAGAAAACAAAAGTTGTTAGGTCTTTTGTACAAACACAACATAAAATCTAGGCTCAAAATAGGCATATGCTAGGTCTTTTGGCAAAATAAGGTAGAAAATCTAGACTTTAAAAACAAGGTGATAATTTTAATCTAAAAAATCTGAAACACTTTGACATAAACTAGGCATTTGACTTTAGATATGAACTTGGTCAATTAGTATAAGTCATGAAATAAAAGGCATATGTAAGGTAGGCTATTTCTCCCAAATAAAGGAACAAACAATAGTTTTCAAATTGGGTAAAGAATTAACCTAAGTTACATAACCCAAAAGAGAAATATTGATGTCTATGCCAAAATTACACAAGGTATAGGTAGAAATCAATCAATGTTTGGATTTGAAATTGGTAAGGTTAATTAAAAACTCAACCTAGGAAACTCAGATTCTTTGAACAAACAACATGCTAGACAAAATTCAATGGCATAACGACACTAGGTAAAGATCTAAAAGACACATGTGGCTTTGATTTTAAAACTTACAATTTTCTAGACACAAGGTAAACACGTCTATGAAATTATTTGAGTAGTATAATGACATTATCATACTCTAAATATGTAATCAATGGGTTTTTTCAAGAATCAAATGCATAAGAATTGAAATGAATTGGGTAGCATAATGTTACCTTTTCCAATCAAGTGACACACACACACACAAAGATTTTTCAAAAGACTAAGGGAACTATATGGTGTTAAATAGATGTTACAACACCTCCTGAAATAACATATTGATGTGTACAAAAGACTCATTTTTGATGTGGGTAGACAAAAAAATAGATTTAGACTCTAAAATCATGCAATAAAGGATAACATGACACAAACACCTAAGTTTAACATCCTAAATCCTAAAACTAACAAGGTTGCATAATACTATCAAATTATGTCAATATACTCATTCTTGGGAGGATTTTTAGTGTTAATCCAAAAATAAAAACACATGAAAAGTAGGTTTTTTAGTCCCCCTCTTCTTCCAAGATTTTTTAATACAACACGTAACTTTAGGCTACTCACCCTGCATCAATAGCATGTTCATGGCAAGTGGGGTTGTTCTAATCTATCAATTTTTATGTATTTATAGATGGTCCCAAGTGTGGCTAACACAAGAGATGATCATGTCATTTGCATCCATGTCAACTAGTTTATTTTTGAAAATGTCTTTTCCTTTGCACAACCACTGCATCCACCACTTAGTGTAATGTGATGTCCAAGTTGCCCTTAAAATTTGAGGTAGTATCTTAATAACATAGCTTATTTAACTTCTCAAATAATCATCCCAATAAGTTGACATTAATTTATATGCCCCACCATAGAGTGGGGTTGAAATGATTCTAGGAGATGAATTCCTAGGTTAATGCTTCCCTAAAGAACTCATGAGGAGATGATGAAATCCCACTCACAAACCAAAATGCATAAAAAAAGATAAGTGAAAAGACTTTAAGGTCACATTTGGATCAACCAAAACATAAAAAAATTGAGGAAGGCATTAACAAAGTTATTTTCATGGTTTTTTACTAAAGTGACTGAGGTAAAGAAAGAGTGTTTTTGGTCACCTGAATTCCCTAAAGGGGTTGTGGGAAAACATATACGCATCAAAAAATTTGTGAGAATAAAAAACTTTGAAAGAACAAGAATAAAAAAATAACTCTTAAGAGTATGTATCTAAGTGTGAGCATTTATTTTATTTCACCAAAGTGAGATGTTTATGAAAATTTTCCCTTTATCATTAGTTTAAAAACTTACAAAACTTTGAAACATCTAAGGCATGAAACTAAACTAGGTTCATTTTAAACACCAAAGACAAAGTGAGAAAGATTTAACCACATTAAAAATTTTGCCTTTTCCACCTTAGGAACTATAATTTTTAGAGGGTTTTTGCCTACTTAGAATCCCAAAAGTGAATGAGAAAACAAGATTTCAAAATTTTCTCTCGAGTTTCTTTATTTTTCTACCTTAGAGATCATCATCGATCCATAGAGGGATCGTTGTCAATTTATAAATATTTATGTCAATTAGTCACAGAGGAATCAACTTCAATCAACATAAATTAACATCATTTTCATGTACAACATAGAAGAACATGAAATATAGTTTTCATAGAAAGATGGTTAGCAAGATGAGCATAAAATCAAAAACTAACACTAAATCTTGCATGAAGATGGTTAGTAAAATAATATTCAAGCTCTTAGAAATAAAACACAAACTATAAATCTCAATTAAAACTTGTTAAACATGTTTCCATGATGCTCTATTCTTCACATAGGGGTTGATGTCGATCCTATGTAGATCGACATTAGTTCTGGTAGGGTCGACATCAGTTCTATCAAGGTTGACATTGGTCTCTATATAAAATGTGTCCCTAAAAAATAGAATACATGAAAAACAAAGTTAAAACATGTATTTTTGAAAATTCTTAGGCATTCATTATCAAAAGTAAAAACTACATATTAATCTCTTTTATTTCATGGGATGCTTAAGGTCCCACTGGGTGTGTTGTTTATGACCATAAGAATCAAAGAAGTAAGGTTAGTATAGTGTTAGTTTAAGTAATAAAAAATCAAATAAAAACACACTAAAACTTACACTCTTATCATAGAACTTGGGTAGAGCTTACTAACAAAGACAAAGTGAAAGCATAAAAAAACATAAAAGATACAAAATCCTATACCTTCCTTAGGAACTCCAAATGCTTTTGTTGAGTGGCTTGCCTGGCTTGTGCATCAAGAAGTCTTTGGAAAATTAAGCTTGTTGGATCCTTCTCTCTTTGGCACCATTGGCTTTGATGTGGCTTTTTATTACTTGGATTAATATTTTATCATTATATCACTATTGATATGAGTCTCATGGAATAAATCCTGCATAATAACTCTACAATATCTAATCTTATAATCGAAGAGGCATGGCATTGTATTTATAGCCTAAGGATTTAAATCTCACCCAAGGTGAGTTAGGTTTGAGTTAAATCTTGGAATGGGTTCAAACCTAACCTAAGTGAGTCAAATATAACCCTGGTAGAGTTAATAGTTATTAAGTAATTATAATTTTCAATGAATAGGCATGGCTCTCAAAATTAGATATTTTAAGATATTTTCAAAGAGATTGACAATTAATTCAACTAGGCATTTAATTTGGTTTAGCTTGTTAAATAATTTTGATTATCCATTTAGCTCTTTCAATATTTGATATTTATTCATGTGCCCCACTTAATAGGTTCATAGGCCAAATTAACTATTTTAATACCACAAGGTGATTAAGGATGATTCCATGAGAGTTTATTATTGCATACGATAGGATATTCTAATTAAGGATGCATCAATGTGAACCTAAGATTTTATGAATGATGCATAATAAATTTTGGAACATTCAGTGATTCTTAAGCTTAATTTACAATGCGTGGTAGGAATCGATCTAAAGTCTGATCAAAATTTAGTTGTGGCATGTTTTAGGTGTCTAAAGTTATCACTAGAATCACATTATATGGATATAACATTACTAAATTGATAATATTTTCATAATATAAAATTATCATCACTTCATAAATCTAAAGCAATGGTATCACATTTGTTTTTAATACAAATCAATACATCACATTCATTTGTATCCTTTCGTATTTCAAGAGAAGGGGAGGAAGTATCATGAGATATTATAATGGGAAGATGAATAATATTTCAATATTGTATATCTCTATCCATATCTAAATGATAATGGGTCATATCATATTCATTTACTTCATCTACCTTTTTATAGAAAGAGAGGGGATAACACATTCATTCACATTATTTTCCATTCCTATGCAAGGACTATGCTTTTGTAGTTTATATTGATTAATGTAGTGTAATGTAGTAGAAAATATAAGAGATAAACAATGTGTGTTAATTTTTTATTCTTCACATTTTTATCCCTATAATAGATTAAGGGAAATAAAATATTCATTATTAGTATGTTATATTTTTTTGACTTAGGAAAAGATGAATATGAGTTATAGAGGAATTTGGATTTTCAATTTATGAATTAGTGTGCTCATTTTACTCTTCACTAGTGTACCACTCCTATTTATTTTTATTAGTATAATCATATTCATACTCATAATAATATATATATAAATCATATTCTTAATTGATATAAGAAGCATCAATAATTATACCAGCTTGATCATTAGTCCATTCATTATCATTAGCATAAGGTATAACATTATTAGAGAGGAGGAAATCCAAATGATAATCATGATGAAGGGTTTCATAATTAGTATACATTTTATATTTTTTGACCCAACATAAAATAAATATGAAAAAGACCAAACATACTAATAAAAAACAATCAATCATACAAAGAAATAAAGGATATCAATAGTTATGACTAGGCAAGGTATGTTTGATTTTTAGGCTCCCATATATACTAATCCTAGTCATAAATAGTGAAAAAGGCCCAAAGGGGCACTAATTATGGAGCATTCCACCATCCTATAGCCACACTATCACATTTCTAAGGTATGTTGAAAGTAAATTATTGGGGCTAACCACTGATTAGTGCACTACAAAACCAAACATTTTAAAGGCTTCTTATGGATAAAAAGTAAAAGCCCTACGTATTTTCTATATAGCATAAGATAAGTAGAAAATAAAATATAAATATAATGTTTTCTAATGTATTTATTATGGGATTAGTATCCCTCACACCATGTCTTAGGTAAAACTAAAGACCACTTTTCCAATAACTAAAGCTCCCATGGTTTTAAAACTACCAAAACACAACTCTAAAAAGGAAGAAAAATAAATTGAAAGTAAATAAAAGGAAAAAAATATACCTAGAAATTAGGAATTCAATATAAACCCCCTAGATCAAAGATTAATCCTATAGTAGAATTCAATAAAATCCAATTAAAAGACAATAAATTTATCTTCAGTGTATGGAAATCATGAATTCAATTGAAACCCTAGAATAAATATTGAAAAATTAAAGTAATGTTCAAGCAACAAATGGGTTAAATAATATGCTCTAACCTATTAACAATGGAATTTTTTTTCAATAGGAATAAAAATTTAAAATATCAAAGTGATAAAGCAATATAATTCACTAATAATTCTTATTATAACTTATTAACTATAGTAATATGTTATTTTTTGGGAAACACTAGGAAGAATATAACTTAGATCCAGGTTTTTAGTTGATTATAACTAATTTATAGAAAAAATAAAAATAAGTTAGGAATGTGATAGCTTAGATACAAGGGTAGGGTTAGTTAATATTTTTGTATAAATCCATTCTCCATAGATAGTAACACAAGATAGTTACATGCATTGGTTGTGTACTTCTATGTGTTGATTTTGAATAAACTATGATTATTTCACCACTTATGCCTATGTTCACTGAGATTTATGATATACTTTCATAACTAAAATATCTTAAAGAGATACCTATAATGTAAAACCCTAGTTCCTACACAAACTGATACAATATCAACTAGAGGGGGTGTTAGGTGAAATGGATTGAGTTGTACTGACCTTTGCCAATTCTCATTGACTGACAAGGCATTACATTACATTTCTAATACTTTGAAGAGGGATCAAACTCAAATATATTTCTCCCATTAATGTGTATGTTTGAAATTTTGAATGCAAAATTAGATACTCCTTATCCTATGCTACCCTTGGTGTAATGATGTAAATATGAATTTAGCCTTTATAAATTATGAATCTAGATTTTAAAACTATGAAAATGTGATGTATAAATAATTGTATAGGTCTTGAAATTATGAAGTGTCATTATACAAGATTTGAATTTATAAAGGTTTTAATTTTGAATTAAGAAACCTATTAGCACACAAAATCCAACCCAACAAGACTTAATGGACATAAAGAAGGATTTAAATGAAATGTGACCAAAAATAACTCTAAAAATTACACCTAGATAAGCCTGCACTTCACAAACAAGTCTATAAGATCACACCCATCCCAAAGCTCTAGAACTATCCAAAAAGCACATAAAATATAAAAGGAATGAATTGGATACCCCCTTGACAATATTGATGGGATGATATAAAATTGGACAAGTGACCACACAAATGTATGAATAGAAAAGCAAATACCCAAACAAATGCACCATCAAATACTTCATTCATTCTCCATAGTCTATATGTGAAAGGTTTTAATAAAGGACATTAAAGATATATTTTTACTAAATTTGTGCGTCTATAAGGTATTATACATAAAAAAAGATATGTATATTAAGAAAACTATAGTATAATAATATTTATCAATGAATTTTAAGATATGGGCTAGCATATATAGCCAATTATCTCATCTATAATGTGAAATATTAGATAAGAGGAGTTAGATGCATCACTTGAAGTGTTATAAAATTAGTTGTGAGATGTGAAGTAGTTGTAATTATAATTCCAAATAAATATATATGGATAATAGACTCGAGGAACTGAAAAAAACTCTTGAGAAGCATGCATAGGAATATGTCATGATAAATAGGTGCTTGGATATGATCCATCGTATCAAGATATAAATATATGTTTAGAAATGGATGATCACCTATTGTATGTCTTGAAGGTAAAACTATATGAATAATATCCCTAGGAGATCTAATATTATACTTTGGTATCATATATATAAATGTATTAAAAACTATATGTTATGGTGATGGAATAATAACAAGGATCACAAAAGGTTGAATGATTCGCTCCTTTTGAAGCACAATGGATGATCACACATCTGATCTCTAGGGTTGGATAAGTAGATCATAACATGTGCCTCAAATGGTGTGTATTTTTTTATTATGCACAAAACTAATATAATAGTTTAATGTCAATGTTGTCACCCTTATTTGATTAGGATAGGGGCATCCAAGTGCTAGATTATATGATCTTGTATATGATACTATATAGAATCAAATTAAGACAAGTAGAGGACTAACTTCAAATGGTAGTGTAATACACTAATTAGTGTGCATGTAATGCCAATGAAGTATCATATTTGTATCAATTAAATGTTTCTAAATATAGCTTGAATAGATATAAATTACATCACAATTAAATTTTTTCTATAACCATTTTCAATCATAATGTCAAGTGGGATATATGATGATAGTAAAAAAAACATCACTATATAAAAATCAATTATATAATTAATTGTGAGGTATTCCATGGTCCTAAAATTTAATGGAATATCCTTTGAGAATCTAAACCATGTGAATACTATTATCAATCTCATGCTCATGTGGACTAATTGAATTATGTATAAATATTATCATATGCACATTATTTTGCTTCTAAGTGTTATGATTTGGCAATGGATTATAAAATATTTTGAAGAATTATTGGTAATTGTGATAGATTCATTCAATATATAAGTATTCCCTTTTGATTTAGATGTGTTATTATTCATTAAATATTTAATCTTATGTCTTATTTTAAAACATCGATTAGTTAAATGTTTGGACACTATGAAATTCACAATATTGGTTTATGGCACACCCTTTATGCAAGGATATAGTAGTATCTAATTGATATGTTTTGGTTAAATTAATCATGTTACATTTTAGTAAGCATTTAATCATATTATGATGTTCTCATAGCACCATGAATTGTCAATATTTCTTATAAGTAGGAAAGATAAGCCTATCATTTAGTTGTGTAACTACATTTATAGTTTTGGCCTCATTATTAACTTGAAAAATAGTTATATCATTAGTATTAGGTTTGAACATTAACTTTCCATGATATTTAGAGTTGTTTTATATAGATTCAATAATGTATACTTTAACATATTAGAATCCATATGTTTCATCTCAATGTTTTATAGTACATCGTAAAGCTTGTCAAAAGATTAAAAGTATTAAACATGACATTGTCATTAAGTGATAGGAAAAAACTATTGAGAATATAATTTTAAGCTCACTGTCAGGGATTCTATGTGACATTTTTCAAGTGTGTTCTTAAATTTAACCATATAATTAGTAATATATTCACTAAATCTTTGTTTGATATGAGAAAGTTGAGATAATTTTACCATTTGAATTTAATTATAATTTTTTTCTAATAATAGATCAAGTAAATTTAGCTCAATGATGATAGCCTATTGGTGAGTGAGCTAATTTTTATAAGTCAGAGGTCTTAGGTTCCATTCCCTAGGATGCCCACTCTTTGGCATCATTCCCACACTAATTTACAGTGGGTTATTCATGAAAAGTATCAAAAATGTAATAGACTAAAAACTCAATGTTTAATATGATGGGGGTTGACACATGGCTTGAAACCTATGTTTAATGTGATGAAGTAATTCCACAACTCATGGATATGGAAACTATATTTAATATAATTTAATATGATGAAGAAAGTCCACAAACCATGGATAGGGATACTATTCACCACTAGTTTGATCAAATTATAGTTACAAAAATGTCTTAACCCAAATTTTTAAGTGTAATGATGATAGCCTAGTGGTGAGTGAGCTGAGTGTTAGGAGTGGGAGGACTTAGGGTCTATTCCTTGGGATGTTTTCTCTCTAACATCATTCCCACACTAAGCTATGATGAAGTATTCATGAAAATAATCCTAACGAAATGGACTATCAACTTGATGTTCAATGTAATATGGATCAATAGGTGTCTTGAAACCTATGTTCAATGTGATGAGGTAAGTCCACATCCCATGGATAGGGATATTATTCACCACTAGTTTGATGGCATTCTAGTTATAAAAATGTCTTAATCCAACATTTTTTTCCAATGAGATATGGGTGAGTTAGTTAAGTGGCTTGGTTATTTAAATCTCCACCTGGGTTCAAATATTTGGAAAGGCATATGAGGTTGATTGTGGCCATTATTTATATTCTTAGGGCTGTTAATGATTGTTGCATATTTTTGAGGTGGATGGTAATATATGGTATACATGTGGTATTACATGGGGAAATGGGTCCCAATTTATGTCTTAGATTAGTTAAATCCCTTAAAAAATCCATCACATATTAAAAAAGTAGATCAAGTAAATTTTTTAATCGACCTAAATAGTCCATAAGTAAGAAATAAATCTAGTGAGGCCTCTAAGAAATAACTTGGTCATAAGTAAATTTCCATGTTGAAGACCAAATCAAGATGAAAATAAAACCTTAGTTTTTTGTAAAGGATCCCAATTTCCATTATATAATGTAAATATATACACTTGAAACTAAGTATGTGAGGGATGAACAAGAAATTTTATAGCCAATGTTTTGTGTAATATGTTATAAGATGAAACTATTTAGGCTTATTATATGTTTAATATAGTTGTGGCATTTACAATTTCATTTCATTTAGAGGTTTTTGTATTATTGGATTAGTGGATGCACCACTAGGTGTATGAATAACATTAACATGTGTATGCAAATAAAAATGTATCTTCTTATGATTATAATCAGTTGTATGATAGGAATGATTGGTTTTTTGACTATGCCCAGGACCAAGAGATGGAATTTAAATATATGATTATAGAGGCACATTGGTAATTGGATTGATAGGAGGAGTTATGAAATCCTTAAGCTATATAGGAATAGAAGCATTAACCTATAAAATTGGGTTAACACTAGGTGAAGGCATATAATGATTACTAATATCATCATGAGAACTAGCCTCACCACCTGATGTAGATGTAGAGCCATGAAAAGGTGAAATAGAACCATCCAATGGATCTATTGGAGGACACTCAATTCAAGGTTACTCATAGCTCTAAATTTAGCAATGGTTGTAACCCTATGTGGATTAACATCAATAGAAATATATGGATTATCATAAGTTTCATGGTCACTATTGTCAACCAAAAGATAAACATAAATTAATTTATTAGAAACATAAAAAATAGAAATAATGTCACTAGTACTAGCCATGATCAATATAATAGGCATAAATAAGATGTAAATATTAAAATTAGATTTAAAAAAAAGATAAAAAAACCCTAGCCAACCTTGAAATATGGTGTATACATATAATTTTGGTACAAGCCTTATTATTAATATTTTTTTAATATATTTTTTGTGTATACATATTATCACCTTGAATTAGGATCTTATTGGCACTTGTCAGTCTCTCTCCTTCTTTGTGTGATCACAATGTTCTCTTTTCTTCTAATTTTTTTATATCATGTTTATTTTGTTCTCATGAACCTTTTTATCTCTCTTATGAGAAGCCTATATATAAATATCATCAATGAGTGTTTTAATAATATGGAATATCCAAGAGGTTCTAATTCAAAAAACTCCATATAAGCTCCCTAACTATTACTAGTCATTCTCAAAGTCTATGCACAATCTACATTAACTTCTCTTTGTTAAAGAATAAATCACATCTTGTACTGAAATTGGCTTATTAAAATGTGAATTCAATTACATTTCATACTTAAGGAAGAGGGGGTTGATGACCTTAATCTATTTATCCATTAATATTATACATGAACTATGAGGGATCTAATTCTATCATGTGGGATATGTAGTTGCAAAATCATTTTAGTTTCTTGTTCCAACTAATTCTTCCCTTCTCTTTTTCTAACATCTTTTATAAAGCTAGGTCAAAATATTAAAGGTAAAGATAGGGATAATTTTAAGAAGAGAACCCTAAAAGCTTACTATAAAATCCTTGTGAATCTTAGATCTAAGTATAATTTCATTCATGAATCTTTAGTAAAATCACCACATTGGTATAAATTGACTAATGATTTATATTAGCTCTTTCAAAAATATTATAATAGATAATGAATTAAGCATTATATTCAAATCAAGAAATAATGGAGAAAAAACCAATATAGAAAGAGGTTAGAGAATGTGAAGTCTGAAGTCGAGATCTTATTTACAATTCCTTTTTTTTAATGATTAATTTTGTCATTCTTTTTAAAGATTAAATTTTTCCTTTTTAAGTGCTAAGTTTGATGGTCATATGATTAAGTATAAATTGAGTATAGAACTGTTTAAGTCTCTCAAAAGACCAACTAGATAATATAATAAATTAAGTGTAGCAAAAAATATGACAAATAATTGAGTATAGCGTATAAACCAACTATAAGGCCATATGGCAAGACAAATATGAAAAGTGAGGATACAATAACTAAAAAAAATATTGAAAACATTTTCATAGTTTCAAAATTATAAACTATATAATAAGGTTTGCCAAAATGTATTAACCACATCCTTGGTAGCCTTTTAAATATTTATTTATTTCAATCAACAAACCATGCCAACTAGAATATAATTATTACCTTAAAAAATTAAAAACAAAATAAAGTATATTCATGAGGCTCTATTGCATTTATTTAGTTTGTTCTTTATGCGTTATTTCAAAAAAAAATCTTTCATGTCATTATTTCTCTAAGGAAATCAATTTCTTGTTTGTTTAAAATATGTGGTAAAGACTAACCAGATAATATAATGAACTGAGTATAGAAAAAATCTAATGATAAGTTCCTTGAAAAGCATTTCTTAAAAGATATATACTCAACACATTATCTTTCAAATGTCTTAACCAGATCCATAATAAATAACAATAAGGTCTAACAAAATGTCTTAACCATATCCATAATCAACAATGGCCTTTCAAATATTTTTTTTTTTCAATTAACAAACTATGTCGATTAGAATATAATTATTACATTAAATATTTTTAAAAAATACAATATGGTCATAAGACTATTGCATTTATTCAGATTATTTTATGTACATTGTTTAAAATAAGTATCATGCATGTCATTATTTCTCAAAAGAATTCAATTTATTATTTATTTAAAATAGGCATGTGGTAAAGACCAACAAGATAATATAATAAACCAAGTATAGAAAAAATAGTCAAAAAAAATCATTTTATAGAGTATAAACCAACTATGGGGCCATAGGGTAAGACAACTATGAAAAGCAAGGATGAGATAACTAAAAAAATATTTAAAATATTTTCATAGTTTTAAATTTATAAACTATATGATAAGGTTTACCAAAATTTCTTAAACACTTGGCCTTTCAAATATTTTTTATTTCAATTAATAAACCAGGCCAACCAGAATATAATTATTAATTTAAACATTTAAAAACAAAATATTGTATGATTATGAGGTTCCAGGACTCTTTTTGTGTAGTAAATATGGTAAGATCATGTGTAGTTCTTAGTATAAAATGAGTATTAACCACAAATCACACTTTTGACATAGTTGGTCTATCTAATAGACTCAAATAAGTTCCTGTTACAAGGGATTGATTCCTTGAAGTTTTATCCTCTATAAATTAAACCTTGAAGGAAATTTCCAAATGTTTCTATTTATACATTAGATATTGTTTTCTTCAAGATGAACTACTAGAATATATGGTTGTGATGTACCCTCAATATTGAAAAAATGTTATCTCATCATATTTTTAGAATAAAATCAAAACATTGACCCAACACTTTTGCAAGTGTATAGAATTGAATGGTGAACAAACTGAAGGCATTTTAGATTTTCCAAAGCTAAGGGAGTGGTCTATTTTATTTTCCATAAAAAAATTTGGACCATGATTTCGAAGATGGATTGATCACTAGAATATGGACTACCTTAAGTTTGAGTGAAATACAATGAGATCTGGTATCTCAAAATATTTTAATCTTGTTAATTTATGCCAAACAATGATTTGGGCTCAATGGAAGGTGAGAGAATTTTTATTGAATTATTATTTTTAAATTCAAAGTTAAAAAACAAACTTGACAAAAAATTAGAGACTTACTTGAGGCTTTATACAACTAGATACAATGTCTTTGATTTTCCATTTGATAGAGCTCTAACAATTTAGTAGTCAACATCAAGATGAAGAGGATTGACTAATATTTCTTCAAAAGCACTATAATTCTACAATACTAGATTTGATTTCAACAAATTTTGAAGAGAATGTAAATAAAAATTATCAAGAAAAAAATTAATAAATTGGCATATTGAAATTTGAAATTTAAGCATCTAAAATCTGAGGTTGATCAAGGAAGGACAAAAAAATTTGTGATCAATTTTGAGATTTACTTTATTAGGATTTTGAGAAAGCTTGTTGAAGATAATGTAGAGTATAAAAATGATTAAGAGGTAATTTGTGTTATTTTTTTTCTATTTGATTAGGATAACATGTCTATAATAGTTATAAACTCTATTATAGAGATGCATAAGTATATTATGGTGTTCCCCTATTATTTTATACCAAGTAGATGTATTTTTGTGTTATGTTTGATTAAGAGAACATGTCTATAACATTTGATAAATATATTATAGAGATGCATAATTATATTACAGTGTTTCCTTGTTATTTTATACCAAATTTATTTGAGTTATCTATAGTGTAATAAATTGTAAGTGTCTATATTGAACCAATAGATTCACTTCTACCAATAACTTGTATGAATGACTAGACAATTTGAGAAAACCATCACATATGTATTTGAGCAAATTCCATTAATACCATAGGTGACATGTTGGACCAACATTAAACTTTTCCTTGGATCCCTTTAATGTGTTGGCACTAATTCACTAAAAAATAGGGCAAAATCTAAACCTCAAAACCATTATCTTTAATTCCACCTACACCACATTAAATGCTAGAAATAAAATAAACATTAGGTTTGAAAATTATTTATTATTAAGTTTTTTAGTCATTAAAACCATATACAAGGAAGAGCATGTTTGTTTAATCAGTTTTATAAATGTGTTAAGGACTACTTTTGACTTAAGGACATAATAATCTTAAAGTAATAATTATATTTGGTTTGGCATAGTTTTTTAATTGAAATAAAAAAATATTTGAAAGACCATTATTGATTATGGATATGGTTAAGACATTTTAATAGACCTTATTTTATAGTTTATATCTTAGTTATCAAATATATGTATATGTGATCATATTCAAAATAATATAATCTAACCTATCCAATAGAGTAAATCCTATAGAAGAGGAAACATCCTTAAGGAAATATTTATGATTCTATCAAAGTGTTTAATCAATCTCTTGATATCCTTTTTATATCTTTATACCCAAAAGAAGGGAAAAATAAATGAAATGAAATCAACCAAGAGAGAAAAAGACTCAATGCATACTTACATATTAGTCTTTTATATATTAATATCTTTATATCCCTTTTATATCTTAGATTAGTCTTTTTAAAGACTTACATAGGTCTGTACTCAATGTGTTCTAAGTACTACACATGATCTTATTGTATGTACTGCAAAAAAAGAACCCTTGAGAACCATAATTTTGGGACATGAAGGATAACAAAAAAAGTATGGATTTCAACCTCTCCCTTGAGCTCATCTTGAATCTTGATCATGTTACATACTTTTATTCATTGATTTTGGAAATGATAAAACATGATCAATATGTAGAAATAACTTTTTAAAATGATTATAAAAAATTAAAATCCATGTGTGTTTCCATAATTTTTTAGTAAAGAGTAAACCATTCAAACATACTTTTCTATAGAAAATAAAATAATGCCATGTATATATCAAAACTACCAAAAATAATATCAACATAATTAAAAATATCAAGACAATATTTAATACCAAGTATCAACAAAAATTTCAACACACGAAGTTAAGTTTTAATCAGAGTTTATATCAAATACCAAATATATTAAAGGGGAACCTTTATCAGACAAGTACTTAGAACATTCCATAAAAGCAATGTGAATTTCCATCAAGTGGGATGATTCCCTTTTAGAATCATCTACCTCCAACTTAACCTTTTTTAACATTTTAACCTCCATAGGTTGTGTTGTAGGATTAATAACATGTTTTTCCTGCTAGAAGAAACATGTTTTCCAAGTTCAAGTGGTGGAGTATTAGTGTTAAATGGAAAAAAATCATTGGGATGCAATTTTTCAATTAATTCACTAATATTTTAATTTTGAGGTGGCTCGAGTAATCATGTGTGTTTCCATAATTTTTTAGTAAAGAGTAAACCATTCAAACATACTTTTCTATAGAAAATTAAATAATGCCATGTATATATCAAAACCACCAAAAATAATATCAACATAAATAAAAATATCAAGACAATATTTAATACCAAGTATCAACAAAAATTTTAACACAAAAAGTTAAGTTTTAATCAAAGTTTATATCAAATACCAAATATATTAAAGGGGAACCTTTATTACTCAAGTACTTATTATATTCCATAAAAGCAGTGTGAATTCCCATCAAGTGGGATGATTCCCTTTTAGAATCATCTACCTCCAACTTAACCTTTTTTAACATTCTAACCTCCATAGGTTGTGTTGTAGGATTAATAACATGTTTTTCCTGCTAGAAGAAACATGTTTTTCAAGTTCAAGGGGTGGAATATTAGTGTTAAATGGAAAAAAATCATTGGGATGTAATTTTTCAATTAATTCACTAATATTTTCATTTTGAGGTGTCTCGAGTAATGAAACATTATGCTCATTAGGCTGAATGGTAACATGAATGTGTTTAGGCAGCTCATTTGGAATACCTTATCCATGAGGATGATTCCTCCAATGTGCTCCCCTCCATCCTCTATTTCCACATAAATTCAAAGAGTTAGTGGGTAAATATTTGAGAACATTTCAAAAGAAAGGGTCATTAGCATCAAAATGCAAGGAAACATGGGTTCCCCGGTTAAATGGGCTAGCAAATGTGTTAGTAGCCCTACAACCATGAAAGAATTGGCTGACTCAATACCTACCCCATGGAGTAAACTTGCTACATTGATCATTAACATGAACCCAAACATCTCTACTTGAATCATTTGAACCTATATTCTAGCTTTGCATCTAATAAAAAATGCTAAAATAAGCATTTTATATAACTGAGCTCAAATACTTCCTAATTTTCATTATCAAAAAATACAATGCATCAAATTGTTTAATTTAAAATAAAATATAATTAATACTTATATAACCATCATTGTGCATAAAAATTAATCATTTCATGCTCTTTACAACTATACTAAAATAAAAACTACTAACCTACTAAAGCCATGCATTATTCTTTCACAATCCTCATGCCACTTTCAAGAAAATATTAAATAGGCCATAATCAAATACATGAAATCCCCTGATGTTCAATTTTCATGTTTATGTGTGTGTGTGGGTGGGTGAGTGATAAGGGCTAATAAGGATATAATAAACTTAAGGTAATGATTATATTTTGGTTTTTGAAATTGAAATAATAAATATTTGAAAGGCCAATATGGATATGGTTAAGACATTTTGGAAGACTTTATTATATAGTTTGTAATTTTAAAACTATGAAAATGTTTTGAATATTCTTTGGCATGGTTGGTTTATTATTTATACTTTGACAACTATGAAAAGTAAGTATGGCATAACTAAAAAATATTCAAAACATTTCCATAGTTTTAAAATTATAAACTATATAATAAGGTCTGGCAAAATGTCTTTACCACATCTATATTGGCCTTTTAGTTTTTTTATTTCAATTAACAAACCATGCCAACAAGAATATAGTTATTACCTTAAACATTTTAAAAAAAACATTTTGATCATGAATCTCCATGACTCTTTTGGTGCAGTACATATGGTAAGATCATGTGTAGTACTTAGTATAAATTGAGTA
Organism: Torreya grandis; assembly: GCA_037957365.1. Taxonomy (NCBI): domain Eukaryota; kingdom Viridiplantae; phylum Streptophyta; class Pinopsida; order Cupressales; family Taxaceae; genus Torreya; species Torreya grandis. The sequence goes on along the minus strand of JARHVA010003742.1, from coordinate 1,593,098 downwards.
CAAATCACAACTCACACTTTAAACATTTTGGTAGACCTTATTATATAGTTTTTAATTTTAAAACTATAAAAATGTTTTTAATATTGTTTGGCACCATGTGATATTCCTTCAATATAGTTTTAATAACTAAAAAACTTAATGATAAATAATTTTCAAACCTAATGTTTATTTTAGTTATGACATTGAATATGGTGCATGTGGAATTAAAGCTACGAGGATCGATATTGAGATCTTGACTCATTTTTTATTTCACAATCCTCATGCCACTTTAAAAAAAAATGGTAAATAGGCCATAATCAAATACATTAAACTCAAATCTATACAAATTATGAACCCTATGAGTTACACACACACACACACATGAAATTGTATCTTCAAAAGTTTGAGACCAATATTTCCAATTTTGACCATGCCAAATAATCAAATACTCATTTTGAAAAAAAATTCCTCAAATATTTCAGCAACAATTTTAATAAAGACAAACCACTATGTCAAAATTGATCATTTATATACTTTTCATTATCTTCAACAAGCTTTATCAATTTTCAAGACCCTAATGTTCAATTTTTTAATATATAAGGACCACTTAGGACATAATAAACTTAAGGTAATAATTATATTTTTTCAGTTATGTCATCCTCGCTTTTCATCAAAGTATCTTGCATGCCATTATTTCTTAGAAGAAATTAGTTGCTTGTTATTTAAAATAAGTATGTGGTAAAGACCAACCAAATAATATATTTAACTAAGTATAACAAAAATTGTGATAGAAAATCAAGGTATAGACTATAAAAAATAAACTATGGGGTCATAGGGAAAGACTAGATATAGATATAGATATAGATATAGATATAGATATATAGATATAGATACTCTATACCCTAATTTTCATCTCAATTTTTTACTTGATTTAATATATTATTTGGTTGGTTTTTAGTTTTACCACCTTGAACCCTAAAAATATAAGAAATTGATTCATTTTGAGAAATAATGGCATGCAATATACTTGTTTTAAACAATGCTCAAAAAACAAAATGAATTATATTATGTTTTTTGGTCTTTATCACTTATGTCTTTTAAACAAACAAGAAATTGATTTGCTCTGAGAAATAATGGCATGCAAGATACTCCTTTTAATAAATGCACAAAGGAAAAAATGAATTATATTATGTGGTTGCTCTTTACCACATGCTTCTTTTAAACAAACAAGGAATTAATTTTCTCTGAGAAATAATGGCATGCAAGATACTTCTTTTAAATAAAATGAATAAACACAACAAATCTTCATGATCATTTCAACTATATTTTTGACTAGCCCAAAAATACTCATTTCATAGGTTTTGAGTTTAATGAAAATATTTTTAGATATACATAAAATTTATAATAAAACCAATATTCATAGTGTTTTTATAAAATATATTTTAACAAATATTTTTTAGAGAACCTATTATTATATTTATTTATTTATTTCAAGATAGATGACTGTACATACCTTTTAATCACAAGGAAACCATATTAAATTTTGTCTATGCCTTTGTTTCCAACCTCTCATCCCAATATTTCAACTACTAGAGCTTTGATTCCAACTAATAGAGCTTCACTTCCATCGAGAGCTCGCACAAATGACAATAAGAATAAAGAAACCATGACATAAGTATTCAATCAACATTTATTAATCTAGTGGGTGACATGTTGGACCAACATTAAATTCTACCTTGGGGCCCCTTAATATATTGGTGTCAATTCACTAAAAAATGAGGTAAAATATAAACTTCAATCCCCATAGCTTTAATTCCACCTACATTGCATTCAATTCTATAAATTAAAAAAATATTAGATTTGAAAATTATTTATTATTAATTTTTTAGTTATTAAAAACCATATAGAAGGAAGAGCATGTGGCAGTGAAGAATATTCAAAATATTTTCATAGTAAAATATAATTATTAACTTAATCTTAATGTATCTTAGCTGGTTCTTATTATATGCATACATACATGAATATATACCTGGTGATTCTAGATTAACTTATACATGTCTCTTATAATTTCTTGGTGAATTAGACCCATACATCTATAATAACTCTGGCGAATCTATGTCCTGAAATAGGATTGAGTATAATATATAAGTCGAATCTATATCTCGAGTTATGAAATTATCTAAAATTGAGGTTATTTGACCTATGTATATTTTTACAGAATTAACCATTTTCAAAATAAATAAATAAACCTACTTATAGACATTTGGATATAAATAGCCACTAAAATTTTCCCTATATAAAAATCATGGATTTTTATTTGCTAATTTTTTAAAGTGAAGGTACATATAGATAATACATCCAATTATGAAGTAACATAAAAAAATTAGAAATATGAAATTATACAAGGACTTGAATGATGTAAGAGGATAATAATGACAATCAAAACATTCCATCATTTACATCTTCCTGGGCACAAATGGCATATGAATTGATCTTGTCCCTACACAATCAAAACTATGAATTTGACATAAAGGTTCCTAAAAGTCTTCACAACCTAGATATACATTTGGAAAGTTAAATTCATCAAGGTGTGACTATTCCAACACTTTTATTTTCAAATTATACCTTATTTATTTTCAAAATTTCAATTTAGCATGTTTTATATTTTTAACTACCAAGGTAGCTCATATATTATTGTTTTAATTTTTTAAATTATGAAATTCCTTATACAATCATTAAACCTTTTTTATAAGTTATTTTCATTTTAAAAAATGGTAAATCATATTGGTGAATGAGGCATTCTTACATTCAACCTAGGGTTTATACCATCTTTTCCCATTAAGGTTTACTATTTTCATCCATATTGGATTATAATTTTTAGGTTTTATCCCACCATTCCATCTTTACAGTTTCAATTCCTTTATGTGTGTATTTTCTTAGAATTAATCATGGTGTATATTATCTAAAGTGATGAAAATTCTTTATCTATGTTAAATGATAAATTATAATGTTTAAAGGTTTGAAATAATGAAAGAATTAATCAATATATGTTGAAAAATATTAGAGCACATTTTATTGAAAATTATAATATTTAAAGGTTTGAAATAATGGAAGAATTC
>JARHVA010003742.1:1397500-1587500 GCA_037957365.1 Torreya grandis | reverse complement strand
CATATTATGCCTATCTACTTGTAATTAGAGATTTATCTATTCATGTTTTTTGCATGTGTTTATCATAGTATAATTTGATTGGAAGAGATGAAATATATACATGTTATATGGTTAATGTAATATACATGTTATATGTGTATCTCCACACATTAGGTTTATATAATGATAAATTTCTTGTATAACATTATATATAGCTACTTTACATAGATCAGACATAACTTGCTATCATTTACATTAGGCATGTGTACATGGATATCTACATGTTATTATTAAATATATGATTACATATTATACCTTTTTATTGATACTAACATATATATTAAACCTTTGTACCATACCATCCATGTTTCTCATACTATGACTATGATTCATTACTATACCTAACCTTCTTAGAGGAGCATCACCTACATGAAGAACATATTTATTTGATCTTATATAAGCATACCCAAATGTCTCCTTGATCTTAATATATACATATAATTCATGAAAAACATTTATTAGGACACATTATTTTATCTCTCACCATTGAACCTATCATCTATATCTTTCCACTTGGGGTAAACATGACAATTTTTCATATGACACTATATTACAATTGAGAATTAGTGTGATGCCCAAAATTTACATCTTAGGCACATATAAAACCACACTATTTTTTTGTTTTTAGAAAATACAATGAACTAAATAAATATTATGCATACAAATTCATTGACATAAACATGGATAACAACACGATCGAACACAAAACATGACACTACAAAGTTGTGATCCAACTAGTTACTCTTCGGTCCAAGTAAGACACACAAAGAGTCGAGGATAAAATAAAACCTAGATAGATTATTAGTGATTTTTGTTCCAATAGTTTGACACAACATGTATTATAAATTATTAGAAGTCATTCACATACATCAAAGGCTAGATAGGTTCCAATTCTCTTACGAATTTTCCATGCACATCACAATCAAGCACAAGATAAATTTTGTAATTTCAACTTTGAAGATAGGGAAAGGTCACATCATAACTATGGTATCATTAAAAATATATATTTATAGATAATAATATTCTCAAGAAAAATTGGGTCAATGCTATAGTTAAACAAGCCAAAATTACTCTTAAGGCTACAAAGGTTCAACAGGGCTAAACATACTACAAATTGACTCTAGAATAAATACCTGAACAAGGTTTATACTATTATGAAATAATGAGTCAATTTTTATGATAACATCACCACAATAGGAGTATTTTTTTTAGAACATGATTAACTAAAATGAATAAAAATAATACCAAGCCAAACAACACTTAACGATATTTTCTGTCGTACCCAAAAAATAATGACAACCAGGGTTCAAGGAGGACTTACCAAAAATATCAAATAGAGTTAACAACTAAATAAAAAAGGTTAAATTAAAATATTAAACTAAAAATAAGAGGTTAAATTTTTTATATTTATGAAATGTTAATCTTGGTGATTATTATTACACCCATTCTAGAGTAACTTCATAAATTAAAATCAGATTCAACTAGAAATTTTTGAATAACTGTATTCAGAAATAGGGTCACTAAAAATAGTTAAGACATACAAAATAACTAATTAAAAGTTCCTATATAAATTTACAGGTAAAATTAATCACTATAAACTATGGGTTCTCTTCAAGACTCATCTAACTATTTTTGGCAACTCAATTTTGAATCGACTTTATAGGCTAAAAAAGGAAATCAGATGTAGAAAATTATCAAATGCCTTTAAAACTAGATCCACCAAAAATTATCAAAATAGGTTATAAAACTAACAATTATAGAGCTCAATTCACATATGATAATTCTATATATTAAAAAATTTTGTATTAAAAAAACTCAAGTTCAGGTAATTTTGAACCCATTTATGAATTGATTTGGTTGATTTCCAAACATAAAACTCTTAGTGTAAACTTGCACTGAATCTTATAAAAGTACATACAATCGTCGAACCATCTAAAAAAAATCCTAAAGGATTATATATCTATCTATATGCTTTTCAAGATAGGAATTAAGTCTCAAATTAATTTTCACTCCACTAATAAGATTTCAAAGGATATCTCAAGACCCGCCATGGTCAACCTATCCAATTTGGGTTTCTACAATGATTAAGCTATAAGAAACATAATATTTACCTCAAGATACTCACTAATAATCTGGGTTAAATTTTATTAGCTTATTATTTTTAATTATATATGTTTAACCCAATATTAATTGTATAACTAATAATACAAATTAAGATTAATCACAATTTCACAATGCCAAGTTAAGTTAAACTCACTATATTTAAAGTCTATAACTACCAATATTTTATTACCATATTATGTTCTTGATGTTATTTCACTATTCAAGATGTGTGTTCTTAACACTAACACTATCATCCAATTATGAATCTTAAATCTTAAAACATTTGTTTATCCAAATGATTATTACTTTTCACCTAAATAATATTGGATTGACTCACTCAACAAGATTCTTGCCTCATAGGTAAAACTATTATCAAAACCCTATTGAAAGTAACTCTATTAATCAAGAACTACCCTACATCTATTTTCAATGCATTAAGAGTTACAAAGAAATCATTGATAGTTTAGATTAAGGAAAATAATTTTACATTGATATCCTTGAATAATAAAATAACCATTGTAGCCATCTAGTTAATAATCTCTAACATGGATCTTTTCAATGGTAAGTCAACTCAAGTTAATGACAATCTCTAATAACAAAAATTTACAAATGTCCCAACTTAAAAACAAACATATAATCATCATTTATTCAAAACTCTATTCAAATAACTTTCAAGATGCTACTAATATCAATATTAATACATTATAACTCTATACTTTATCTACCACTGGTAACTCACCAACCTGCACTATGAAAATAGTCAATGAAGGGGTCAACTTATGTTGAGAAAGAGATTTTTCTCTACTAAATACTTCATTTTTTCAAATTAATGGAAAAATTAAATAAAGGTATAAACTAAAAAATAGAACATATTTTGATAACTCGCATTCTAAGAAACAATGAAGGTTGATCTTATCAAGACAAAGACTATATAATTGGTACCCAAGTTCATTGAAAAACCAAGATAGATAATTAAAATTTTAATATAATAACAATACAATATAGCAATACAAATGTAAAATAATTGAATCACACTAACATGACAATGTTACCATAGTAAAAAATATTTTTACAAACATTACAAGTGCATTAGATTTATGAGATCCCCTCTAGGTGTAAACAAGGAAACAAATGGATCTTCTATGTTGGTCTCCATTCGTAAGTTTCTCTAATTACAAGACAAAGGAGATTAACTCATTACATAGATATTAAAGCGAGACCTAATTTTAACATCATTCTCAAGGTACCCTCAAGTGAACTAAACCATCAAAGCCTCAATCTAAGGTAATGTTACTAAACTTTATGTATTTATATATATAGCAATCAAAATAGTTCTTCTAAATTCCTCATACCTAATGGTAATAAAGGAAGAACCAATCAAATATTTTTTACACAAAAGTGGATAGGTGTTTCAATTCCATAATATAACCTCTCATCAAAATAAATATACACCATTATATATATGCATGATTCCACATATAAATCTCCACTCCACATCAAAAGATTCTTACTACTTTAAATATACATTTATATATACTTTCAAATCTAAATCTTGACAATATTAATGAAAGATAATTGACAATAGACCTAAGGTATAAGCTTCTCATATATATATTAAACATAACATTAATAAAGAATCAAATCATTATTGTATTTATTTATCAGTACATATATATTTAATTTAATAACATATCAATATCAAATATTTAAGATATTATTTATAAATAATATATAATATTATTTTTTGTTTTTGTTTTTTTTTTTTAAATTTATTATTGCTCTCTTTTTTCATTATTATTTTATTTATATAAACTTTTTTTAATCAAACCCTATTAGGGATTGGGCCGACGATTGGTAGTCCATGGCTGATAGTTGGGCCTTAAAGCCCTAGTCACGGCCATGGCCATTGGCCAAGCCTACTTGGTGGGACTAGGGGTGGACTAGCTGGTCACCCCCCTCCATTACATATTATGGGAGGGGGTTGTGATAGCTTATCCACTACCTCCCTCACCTCCAACAATATTTGGGCTAACGACTGATAGTCCATGGTTGATGGTTGGGCCTTAAGGCCTTAGCCACAGCCATGGTCATTAGCTAAGACTACTTGGTAGGGTTGGGGGTGGATTGGTTGGCCGTCTCCCCTTCCTTACCTATTATGGGAGGGGGAGGGGGTTGGGATAGCTCAGCCACTACCCCACCTAATATCAATCAATCAATTATTTATATATATATATATATATATATATATATATATATATATATATATATATATATATATATATATATATATATATATATATATATTTATGATTGTTATATACATGTTCTACACACACACACACACACACACACACACACACACACACATTTGAAACCCATAAATCCTTTATCATTCATCATAAAATGGAAAGTAGAATACATCAAGTATTTTTTTTATAGATATGGTATGCTCAAGGTTTGGTTTTTATAAACTCAAATATATATATATATATATATATATATATATTTGTTATATACATGTTTTATACACACACACACACACACATTTGAAACCCATAAATCCTTTATCATTAATCATAAAATGGAAAGTAGAATACATCAAGTATTTTTTTTATAGATATGGTATGCTCAAGGTTTGGTTTTTATAAACTCAAATATACATACACAAAAAATAAATCATTCTCATCTCAAAGTAGCACTACAACCAGGTAAATAAATAAATAAATTTCTTAAACAAAATCATAACTAATACACAATTTTTAATTTGCTCATTTTTATCGAAAAAACATAGGGATTTAAAAGAGGAAAAAACCCATTGCCTATTTGTTGAATCTCCTTGCTTCATTCTAATTCACAACTCCTTCCTCCTCTATATTCATTCTTAATTATCCCTCCACCTATTTTTTCTCCTTCACAAATCTCTAAAATGGATCCTCTCTCATTAGGTTAACTTTTTAATGGAAAACCCATGTTTATTTTATTATTTTCTTTTTGGAATTAGGGTGTCCACTTTTATTTACTTTTAATTCATTAATGTATTTGTCATTATTTTTATTTTTTATTTGATTAAATTAATTATTACAATGAGAACATCAAGTAACTTAATATATTAAGTTTTTTTTTACAAAACCAGTGATACTATTTTATCTTATTTTAATATATAAATATGTTTATACGAATATGAACATCAATACGTATAGATAGAAAAATTTGATTTGAAATTATTTGTGTAACCAATTTATGAATAAACATGTACATTTATTCATTTTATTCTCTTATCTACAAAATACCATTTTAATGTACATATATTTATATAAATATATTTTTATATAAAATATTATTTAGGCATATTATTAAATATTACTTGGGCTTGGTCACAATCATAACTGTGTTATTATTCATATTTTAAAAGTAGAATTTATTGTCAAACACCAAGAAATATACAAGTCAAATAATCAGAACCAACCTCACATAACACAACCACTTGATGGTTCAAGCAACATTTTGAATTAACATAAATCTGATCCAATAGATAAACATGACAAAAGTGGCTCATCAACATATAAACCCCTAGTAAGACATGAGTGACATACTGGTAAACTGAATAATGTCACATTTTTTGAAAACATTGTACAGCTTGAGAAGGGTATTAAAATATATATGTACACATACTTCATTCCCATAATGGCATGCTTCACATTACTAATACTTAAACATCATTGTTATTGTATTACTTTATGGAGCCACATTGGCTATGTTTCTTAGATTATTACACTAGTGGGAACTTTTTCCCTACTCACCTTTTACATCTTGGCACATTATGATTGTCAAAATTCATTTACACGTGATTATATCTTACACATTGGTGTACATTAATTAGACATTTATAACTAGGGAATTATACATGCATGGCCCTCATGAGTTATTAATTTGAATTTTTTATGAAAACAAGGACATCGTCTCCATCATTATACTCACCTCTCTTATGAGATTCATTAATCACATATATACCTATATTTTCCTATGGGGGCATGATACCCACATAAACTCTACATGTGCCTTATAATAACATATGTTCTATATATGGATCCAATCACAAACTTGTGTCTAACATTCTTACATTTCTTATTCATATATATATGGTTTCATCTTACATGTACATAGACACATACTTGGTATTAACACATGATATATATATATATATACCTTGATTATTCATCTATATTTTTGGGCACTACTTATTCCCCATCCACTTGGATACATTGGGGCATGTTTTTATACTTCATTCTATCATCCTCATTAGATGATGCATTCACCTATGGACCTTACCATGAAATTATCCATATTAAATAATTCTCACATGATTATTGGTCCATCTTTCTTGGCATGTATACTATGGGACATGGTTTTTCCTCTCTATAACCACCATCATATTCATTGGAGTATGTGTCATACCTATTGAACCTTACATGAGGAGAACATTTTAGACATTGAAACTCACAAGAGAAGAAATTTTTTCATTGAACCTTACTTGATGTTATCTTTTATATACTAAATGACATTAATACTCATTAGATTACTAAATTGTGCATTAAACCTTACATGATGTTAACTTTCATATGTGATATGACATTGATACAAGCCCTATTTCATAATACTTTTAAATAACTTTGCATGTATAGATATCAAACCATGAACTAAGTGCTTAGTGGCACATTTTTTTTTGATAATTTGATTGTTTTGTTGATTATATTTGGTTGTGTAACCCACTTATCCCATCAAAAGTAGTATCACACAACATATTATAGAGATATTTAGATGTACATGTCACCCTTAGAATTTTTTAATATTTGTTTTAGTTCTGATATTTAGGATCAAAATTGACTATCGATATTGATTGTAAATGGCGGGATTGACCCAAGTCACCTTTTAATTTATTTTTGGTGTATTTCAACTTATGACCATTTTTTTGGCATGTTTCAACTTATTTTGTTAGCTTTTTCATGCTGCTATGTCCTTAATTCAAAGTTAGATATATATATACAAAGCTATTATAAGGCATTATTCTTAAGAGATAAACAATATTACTTATTGCACCTACAAAACTGTTAGATCTAAATTTCAAGTTTAAAAAGTATAATTAATATATGCATGCTTGTAAAAATGTAAAATAGGAGAGAAAGAGAGAGAGTGAGAAAACAATTACATGCACCCATTTATGGGAGAAAAAAATTCAACTTTGATTAGTCTTTGGATTATTGGAAATGTAGTGTAAAACTTGGTCTTTCAATGGGGGTTGACTAAGGTTAGTCCAACTCAACCCTTTCTCCCAACACCCAATTTGATATTAGATCTATTTTGAATATCTAGAGTTTTTATATACAAGTGTTCCCACACATAATATTTTAAGAGATAAAGGTATTAATATTCATCAAAGAAAGAGTCACATCACTATAGAAGGAGATGGTTACCCGCTACATACAAGATTAGTTCACACCACTATAGATTGTATTGACTGTCAATACTGACTAGATCTATTAGAACTGATAAAAATATAAAAATTAAAGATAGGTTATTTCCATAAAAATGATATAGTTCTAATGTGTATAAATTAGATAATTAGGATATTAAGTATTATCATTGATGATAAAGGTGTATCTTACATGAGATTGATGTCATTGAGAGAGTGTGCCTAGTTGGCAGTGTTTTGATGTGATAAGGGGAATTGATGAAGTGTTGTCTTTGAAGTGTGTTTTCAGGAAATAGAATTTGAAGGCAAAAGAGAGAATTTTAAGGCAACTAACTCCTTATTGTTGCATGAAGGTATAGGTCTTTAGTAGCCTAAGCCTAATCATGGCATGAAGAGACCTTATAAGAAGCTATGAGCATGGTGGCTTGGTGAGATGAGTGAATACATGCATGGTTAGTTGTATGATGTTGATTGAGCATGTATGTGAGGCATTGGAGAAATCATGAGAGTCTCAAGGTGAGCTTACAGGGGTAGGACCTGTTGACCAAATTTGACCCTACAGGTCAAATTAGGACCCCTATAGGTAAAAAATGATTTTTAGGTGTTATGGGTCTAATATATTATGTATAAATGTGTATTATAGGTTAATTTAGGTCATTTAATGTTATATTGGCCTTGGTCCTTGGTCTTTTTAATCCTTTTAGTCCTAGGAGTTTTTTAATGTCAAGAAAGGGTATTTAATGACTTATACAAATTTATTGGGAAGTGTGAAGGTTACAAAAGGTGATGTCACATGACCTATATCCTAAGAAATATTAATAAACTATTGGTAACTAAAAGTGGTAGGTGCTTTAGAATAAAGAGTAACTTTCTTAAGAAAAGAGAAGAGTTTAGCACTTTTATGACCCATGGAAAAGTGTGCCACATGGGAGAAGATCATAGAATGTCTATTCAACTTCCCCAAGATTTAATACACATTTGAAATGCTTTGAAAGTTTCAAAATTAGGCTAAAATCATTCTACACATTTTTCACACTTTTAGGCACATAGAACCAATCTTTAGGTTTGTACTTGGTACAGTCACTGGGAGAAATTTCAAGTCAAATGAATTTAGGAGGTGAAATTACACTTAGAGATATTCATTTACATAAAAATATTTCAAATAATGGTGGTGTGTGCTTTATGAAGCATCCTCATGAAGTTGACAATGCTTTTCTACTTTTTGTTTCATGTACCTTATAGGTTTTTGCTCCATTTTGGGCAAGTCCATATGAACTAGTTAGTGAGGTGAATTCTAGAGGATGTTTTATCTCTTCTCATATGATTTCCATGATTTTTTTTAAGTTTCATGGTGTTTTGGTGAGCAAATCATTTTAGGTTGTAGATTAGTCTCATTTGAGATAACAAGTAGTTTTTAATCATCTTTAGAGATCCCATGCTTTGATAATGGTTACAAGGATATATATAGGTTCATCACCATGTCTCAATTCCATATTTATCTTATTATTTCATGTTTTATCTCACTACATCATTCTGGAAATAAACTTGTACTCTACTATCATACTCAGTCAACTTCTTACTCACTCCTACTTGCAGTTATGGTGAAGTACGTGCATGGGGCCTGTATAACATGTTCATAAAAGTGTGTTTAAGGTTATTAAATTATTTTTGTATCCTTTATAATTATGAATTTATGACTTAAGCTTCCATATGGTGAAATAAAATGGGACTATAGTAGTCATATAGAACATTTTCACACAGTCAACCATACAAGCACACCTATAGGTACTCTCAAGAGTTACATTCACATTGAAAAAGTTACTTTGGAATTTTATGAAGTTTTAAGATGGATGGATACATATTAAACCTTAAAATGGTGAAAATTTCATGTTACATGCTCATAATCCATATATCATTTCCAATGTTCCTATATGCTTGCATACAATCTAAAACACACCTACAGGTGCTCTCATGAAGAAGTTATTGATGAAAGGGTTATTTTAATATAAGAAAGGTTTTTATTGTGAGAGTATTAATTTTTGAGGTTTTGAGATGAATATATAACTCATAAAGGTCACAAAATATGCACCTTATCCATGCTTGCAACCTTGTTGCCTATGTGTGAGGATAAACACCTGTAGGTGGTGATAACAAAGTAGGAAAATACCTGTTGAGGTGTTGAAACATATGGTGAATCATTATTTGGGGTCTTAGTATGTTGAGGGACCATCATAGACCTCATTTGAAAGGCTAGCCTACTAAATAAGCTAAAAATCACCTTCAAACAATAAAACTATGTTTTAGGGATAGAATCTTTAAAAGCTCTAAAACAGAGCCCTAGGTGGTTTTGAGGTTGCCATTTGATGAAGTCATAGGAAACCTATGTGTGTTTTGATGGTTCCATATTTTAGCCTCCACATATGGGTGTTAACTTGTAAAATTAAAATGAGTGTTTGGTTCAACAAATGAGATAATGGAATCTTCAAGATCATGTATTTGTTCACTACAATGCCTTAGTGTTTTCTATAGTTTTGAACTTCAAAGTAACTTTGCATACTAGAGTGACATAATAGGAGCATCCTTATATAATTGAATGGTAATATGGGGTTGAGAAACTCACTAGTTTTCCAAAGGTCATCAGAAGATAATTGAAATGCATATTTTTGGTCTACACACATAACTATAGGTGTATCATTGCCTAAAAGGATCACCTATGATCTACCTACAAGTGCTTATAACTCACAAGGTGAACATCGGTAGCCATACCTAAAAACATGAGCACATACAAGTTAAAAATTATTATAAAAAATTCTAAATGAGACCATAAAACTTTTAACATGTATTTCAAGGTGGATATACATCTACATCACCCTTGTTACCTTGACAAAGTCAACTATAGTTCATTGTAGCAGATAGTGAGCTATAACATGGTGTTTTCATGGTTGGCTAGTAAAAACATAATGGATTTAGGTTCAGGTGATTTATATGATGACCTTGGTAACCTAAATAAGGTATTTTAACATTTTATTCAAAGCTTAAATTATGTAACCAATACCTATAAGCATCACTCCAAGATAAAAACATAGTCAAGTGACACTTAGTCCTAACTACGCAATTGTATGGGGAAGTAAAATGGAAGGTTGGAGTAATGATTATACCATGTTACACATCCATAATGACCATGAAAGTATTTATAGGCCTTGAAAATATAAATAAAATATAAAAGGGAGGTCTAAACATGAAATACACAGTCTAAGGTAAATTTCCTAAACATAATCCTTTCCTGGTAGGTTTGTCTTGGATTTTTTATAGTTTTGGAGGTAAAATCACATGATAAGAGGCTTATTTTTTTTTGAGATGTCCTCAAAACTTTTTTAATTCCCTCTAATGTCCATTTTTTTTAGATAATAGGGTGAGTACACTCTATTTTATCTCAAATAGAGGGTGCTCCCCATTGTGCATAGGCTATCATGTTTGAAGAAGGGAGGTGATAAGGTGAACCTAAAGTTGTTTAGAACTTGAGAAGAGGTATGTGGAGTTGTAATAAATAAATAACAACATGATAAAATAATTACATAAAGGTGAAACTCAACAAGGTGCTCCATACTCTTAGAGTTGTAGTCAGGCCTAAGGGTAGGGTTTTGGCTTAGAATCCAAACAAGAGATCACCTTCACTTTTAGATCTAAGTGAGATTTAAAACTAATTGTATCATGTTTCTATGGTCATATCAGAGATTTATTATCTATTTTAATGAAAATAAACCATTAAAAATGTCATTTTGGGATTTAGGGTATAGGCAGGCCTATTGGGCATGGTTTAGGCCTAATATCCAAATGAGGGTCATTCACAATTATGGCATGAGATATGCATTACAACCCATTTGGAAATGTTTTTTAGGTCATATAAGATGTTTTAAAGCTATTAATATGCAAAGGAAACTATGAAAGAGTCACTTTTAGCTCAGAAACCAACTTAAGCATGTAAGAAATAGAGAGACAAGCTCGATAGGCTAGTTTTGAATGCTCATGTCTTTTCTAAGGATGTGTATGGATGAAAAAGGAGCTTATAGGTGTTATCAGGGGTCTTAAGACAATCCTTTTGGAAATTTTTTTCAAGTTGAATGTCAAGTTTGTATGAACAAAGCTTAAGAGGTCAGAACATGCCTAAACCCTCTAAAACCCTTGCTAGTCACCAGTTTGAGAAGATGGAATTGGAAAGGTAATATAATGGAATAGTTTGACCATGATGATGACTGAAAATTGTAGGATACTCCCTTAATATACTCCCCATGCTTTTTTAGTGTAAGGAATTATATGAATAGGGTACAAAATAGGATACTTTTGACTATTTTGTGTGTTTTGTAGGATACAGGAGGTTTCAAAATATGAAATCAAGTTTCAGTGAAATATTAGGAATTTTAACAACTCCATATATCCATTTCATGCCTTGAAAATAATTCAAACTATGAAAACAATAACACTCATCTTAGTGAGTCAAAAATGGCATAGTGGATAAGCTAGTGAGAAGGGTGAAAAAATTCAAGTGAGCTAATTTTAAGGTATCCCTTATGCTTATAAGGATATGGAGGGTATTTATAGATTTAATAAACTAACTCTCATGGATTTTCATGGGAAACTAATTAATTTCTGGAGGCCAAGTGTGTAGAGTGCATGAAAGAATATTTTTCAGACTACAAATGATGATGGCTCATTCCCAGAAGGTTTTAGATGACCAAACCTAAAACCAATGCATGTAAATTCATGTTTAAAATCCTTACACTTAATTAAAATCATTATAATTATCCCTAATTATTTTTATTATGTTCAAATAATTCTAAATCATGAAGGTAATTTTTTGAACTAGAATGAGGAATTTCATGCCAATTTTCATCAGTTTTATGACTTGGATGGACACTTGTGATTCCTGACCTTACATGGTTCACCCCACATCTTTTTATCATGAAAATTTAACTAATTTTATCATCTTTACAATTTTCATTATGACCCTTGTAATTATTTCTTATCCTTTCTCTCTCAAGTTCTATAAGAACTAGCCATTTTGGCCATTATAACTTATGTTCCACCTAAGTATGGCAAATCCCTACTCATTTTCATACCTTTTGATCAATAAGAATACTGATTTTTACCTCTTCCATATTTTTTCTTAGTGTGTTCATTTAAATTCTTTAATTTTACATAATTGATGACTCTTATTTCCTTAGCATTATTATTTTATTCTATCATCTATTTGCAGTTAGAAAGCTTCTTGTAGGGTATGTGAAGTGTTATAGGAAGTGTCAAGGTTGAGTGAGTTAGTCTATTAACTAGTACCATTAAATGCCTTTTTTCTAGTCCTCCTAGCCTAAAAATTCATTTATAACTTCATAATGTAATATTGATGTGAGAAAATATAAATTACAGAAGTGCATGTTTGGTTAGTCTCTTAGTTTCAAGTGTAACATGTAGCTAGTTGGAAGTCATCAATATATTTAGTCTATCACCTCCCTTAGGACAATTTGATTTCAGTTATATCTCTCCCTTTTCCCCCATAAAAGTTTAGGTGTAGTTGTGATCCAAAGTGGTACATTAAGGTAGCTAGCCCTATCTAGAGAGTCAACTCATCCTTAGGATACCCACAAGCCTAGAGGTGTTTTTATTGTGCCACTTGGATGAGAAGATCTTAGGGATCTCATAAAAGGGTGAAAATCTAAGTGAAAATAGTTTTTGTCACTAATGATGGGACTCTTGGTCTAAGAAGTTGAAATATTTTTAGTGTTGTCTTTCAACAATTAGCCTTTAGAGGCATCTATCCAAGCATCAATGATGACTCTAAAGTTACATTAGCTAGTCGAGTAGCCTAGGTATTCCTTTTGAATATTTTTTATGATCATTCCTTGTGTTATTAATTCCTAATGATTTTCATGGCTAACCTTGGTTTTGGGTATTATTTTACACAAGTTGATGAGACATTTCAATCTTTTATCATTCCCTATCAACAATAACAAGTTCTTAATTAGCCCTATCATGAATTGTACTAGCTCCAACATGAAGTGTATAAGCCCTATATCTATCCTTCTCAATATCTTGCTTCTCTTAGTCAACCTAGCCACTTCTCAAGTCAATCCATTTCCACCTTAAAAAAACACTTTTGGGATATGAGAAGTACATGTTGGATCTTGACACATAAAATGGATATGGTCTAGAGGTTCCTAGTTACCTTATTCATAAGGTGAGAGATACATTAGAGTTGGTTAAAATAAAGTGGGCACCTATTGAGAGAGCCAATTGGTAAAGGTTCACAAGTGAGATGCTAGATGTGAGTGGCCTAGTTTCATCTTTAGAGGATAGGCTAAGCATTCATGAAAGGAAACATCACCAAACTTATCAGCCTTCATTTCCACTTCGACAAGATTTTTATCAATCCTACATGGTTCCCACGCATGAACCCAATGAAGCTTATCAAAGTCATCCTTTTCCCAATTAGTTATAAGGGAGAATTAAAAAGCAAAACCTTGTTTTTGAAGCTAATCTTTATAGGTAGATTGAGTTGGATAATATGAATATGCATTAGTCCATGTCATTAGCAAAATAATTTGAATTCAATCCCTCATTACCCTCTCCCATTAGATCCCCACCTCAATAAGAGACCTCTAGATATACCATTTCAAGTTGGAGAAAAGGTGGAGATTCCAAGCCTAAGGAGATTTCAAGTTTCTTGAATACTTCATCTACTCCTTAAGTTTCATCACCAGCTCAAGAAAAGACTCCTAATACCAACATCCTAAGCTAGAGTAAGATAGTAGAATCATGGGGAAATAAGAAGAAAATCCTAGATAAAGAGTGTGAAGTTAAAGAAAAACTTGATCTTATGTAGGTCCCTCCCACCCTTCCTAAAGAAACCTCTTCTATTCCATGTCATCTCTCTTGTACTCCTTGTCCTCATGATGATGCCTATCAAATTCAATAAAAACATTTCTAAGAGAACCTATCCAAGCAAATTTAAGAGTTAGAGCCAAAGATGATATTACTAAGTCAAGGTGTGATGGAAGGTTTAGACCCAAAAGAAGATCATATGCCTAAACACAACCAATATAACCTCCCTAAAGAGAGTGATCAAGTTGAATTAGATGTGAATGAAGTGATTTTCAATTACAAGGAAGATAACCAAGCTATATTATCCTAAGATCTGCCTTCCCTTCCTCAAGAGCTCTCAAAAGAATCCCCAACTATGCATTCTCAATATGATTTTGAGCCCTATGTTCCACATCCACCAATTAGTTCCTCTTGTCCTCATCTCATCACCCTTTTCCTTGATGTACCTATGGTATGGGAACCTAAACAAGAGTGTTTGGTTGAGGAAAATTCAAAATTCTTGCTTGAAGAAAGTTCAACTCCTTGGTAGCCTCATTGGGATAGGTCACCAAATTTCAAGATGCTTAGTCTTAGCATCACCAAAAAAGAGAAGGAGATGGAAGATATTTCATCCCTTGATAAGCAAGATCAAATTATGATAGATGAGATATAACTTGAGAGTACTCAAGAGGTCTTAAGTTTTGAAGAAAAGGTGAACCCTTGTGTTGATTCTTCTTATTTGGTTGATAATAAAGATTGATTTTCTTGTGTTAAAGAGGAAATATTGAATGAATTACTTTTGGATTCTAAGGAAAAGGATGAAGGAGATTCTATTTTTGTTCCCATTCATTATGTTAATAAAAAGGAGGATGAGGACTTGTGGTAGTAGTTTGAAAACATTTGCAATGAGTTTGAGTCTCTTAAGGGGTATACTATTTCATTAGAGTTGATCACAATTGATGATGAGAAAGATGACATTGGAAAAAATGTCATATATGAGTAAGAACAAAGGCCACATTAGCCTTTAAAGGTTAAGACAAGTCTCTATTTACCTTAGTCTTTCGAGGAACAAGAAATCATTCTTGTTGAAGTCATGCCTAAAAATATGATGAAAGTTGATAATGAGATGAAGAGTGGGAATCAATATGAGGTATGTGTATATGGTCAAGAGGAATACTTTTAAATTGGAGACATATTTGAAGATGGTCTACTTGAGAGCATATCAATTGAGGTGACAAGAAGTAGGTCTGATCTATCAAGTGTTCAATACAAAGAACAATATGCTTGGCATCATATTTCATCTCATGAAAAAAATGATTTAAGGAACTTTCCTTTTGATCCTAGAAAGGGAGGTAAGCTTAGTTATTAGTTGTATATATTTATTTTATTCCTATTCTTCCTAATTTTTTTTAGCATATGTGTGTCTTGTTAGTGTGTTTTCTTTGTTTGGTATGTGTCCTTTATTTTATGTGTTTGAGGTAATCAAGTGGTATTGTATTGATCAAAGATTTTGGTCAAAGGTCTTCTTTTTTTGTTTCAGACTTTATATAACTCCCTAATCCCAATGGACTGATAAGGCCACTAGTTTAGTTAATATAGTAGGCATACTACCCCTATGAGTCACCTATTTGTTGACCAAATTTAACCTTGCAAGTCAAATTGGGATCCCTATAGGTAAAAACTTGAGTTTTTAGGTGTTTAAGGGTATAATATAATATGTTTAAAGGTGTATTATAGGTTAATTAAGGTCATTTAATGTTATATTGGCCTTGGTCCTTATTTTTTTTAATCCTTTTAGTCCTAAGAGTCATTTTGAGGTCAAAAAAGGGGCTTTTAATGAATTATATGGAATTATTGGGAATTAAAGGTTCCAAAAGTTTATGTCACATTACATGTATCCTAAGAGATCTTAATCAACTATTGGTAACTAAAAGTGGTAGGAGCTTCAGAAGAAAGAGCAATTTTCTTATGAAAAGAGAAGAGTTTGACACTTGTATAGCCCATGGGGAAGTGTACCACATGGGAGATGATCATGGAATATGTATTCAACTTCACCAAGCTTAAATCCATGTTTTAAATTCTATAAAAGTGTCAAAAGAGGAATGAAACCATTTTTCTCTTTTTCACCCTTCTAGGCACACAAAACCAGTCTTCAAGTTTGTACTTTGTATGGATAACAATAGAACTCCCAGGTCAAACGCCATCAAGAGGTGAAATTAAACTCCAATACCTTAATTTATATAATAATATTTCTAATAATGGTGTCCTGTACTTTATAAACCATCCTCATGAAGTTGACATGCTTTTTTGCTTGTTGTTTCATGCACCCTATAGGTTTTGATCCATTTGGGCAATTACATATGAACCAATTGGTGAGATGGACTCCATAGGATTTTGGATCTCTTCTTAGATGATTTCCATGCTTATTTTTAGGTTTAATAGTGTTTTGGTGATAAAATCATCTCAGGTTGTAGATTAGTCTCATTTAAGATGATAAGTAGTTTTTCATCATTTTCAAATTTCCCATGCTTTGATAATGGTTAAGAGGATATATATAGGTTCATTACCATGTATAAATTCTATATTTATCACATCCATTCATTTTTTATCTCACTACATCGTGCTTGAAACAAACTTGTAATCTACTGTCACACTCAGTCAACTTCTTGCTCACTCCTACTTACGATTATGGTGAAGTATTTGCATGGGGCCTATAAAACATATTTATAAAAGTGTTTATAAGTTTTTTTTAAGTATTTGTGTAGCCTTGAGCATCATGAAGTGGTGAGTTAATATTCTATATGGTGCAATACAAGGGGACTGTGGTAGTCATATTAAAAAATTTCACATAGTCAGCCATGGAAGCACACCTATAGGTGCTCTCAAGAGTTACACTCATGTTTTAAAAAGTACTCTAGACTTTTTTGAAGTTTCCATAAGATGTAGGGATCCATATGAAACCCTAAAATGGTGACAAAGTCATGTTACATGCTCATAATCTATGAGAAGATGATTAGGAATGTGTTTACATGATATAATAATGAAACCAAGTATGTAGAAATGTTTTTCAGGACTTGTAATACATGTTCATGTTTGGTGGAAGTTTTGGAGGTTAGTGAATATAGTGAAAAAATTTCTCACAATTTGACCTATCTAGTTCAGATAAGACAATGAGATATAAGGTCATAAGATTAATCTGCAAGACCAATATTTTCCACTAGGCCATATGATGTTTATGTTTGAATATGCTCTAGATATTTATATGATCATTTTCATGTATTTTTATTCTTTGAATGTGTCTATATAGGTGTTGTATTGTAAAGTCACCATGACTAGTCTTTAAGGAAAATTGTCAGTTCTAAGTGAGTGAGTTATAGAGGTTTTTTGAGTACTTATCTCCTAAGTGGAAGTGTCTAATGCATATGGTGATACTTTTTAGGTAATTTAGATTTTTTATAAGTGATTTATTTTCATGTTTGTGTGTTTAAATGATGTGTCATCTTAATTTTTTCAAGATAAAATATTCTATGTATTGAAAGGCCTAATGTAAATAGTTTTAATGAAGTGTTTCAAGTGGTCGTTAGACCTAAAAGATGTCATGGTGCTCAAAGGATGTTGGATAAGTCATATTTGACTATTTTATGTAAATTTTATGCTATGTATATAGGTTTATAATGTTCTAAAAGGTAACATTTCCTAAAGCAGGCCTAATGGAATTAGGTCTCCATCAGACCTAAAGAGGGATTTGGTCTATTTGAGTAATGGTTGACCTAATGTAATGATTGATTATTGATTGTAACATGTCCTAAGGACTATTATATTATAAATATAAGTATCCAAGTGTGTGTGTTTTACCAATAGGTATATTATTAAGAGTCTTATATAAGAATAAGGCCTTTTAGGCCTAATTGGTTTGTTAGATAATTGTATAGAGGATCAAATGATATATAAGATCCTTGTGTGGAATGAGGTCTTATATACCATAAAAATAAAGTATAAGTATTGTTATGAATATCTAACATGATGTCTAAGTATGAAGATCAAGGTCATATGACCTAATTAGTATTTAAGAGACCTAGTTGAGCAAAGAGGCCTAGAAGGGAGTTTGAGAGGGATAAGAATGTGAAAATATAAAGAGGTGGTCATCAAAATTTGGTTGAGAAACATAGTGTTCTAAAGGTGATTAGGAAAATTAGGTGGTTGAGTTGGTGTTGATTCATCTAGGGGGTTGGTGCCTCCTTGCAAGTGGGTGCTTGTTAAAAGCCTATATAAGTGGGTGCTTGCCTAGTTGGATTTGGTGCTCAATGTGGAGTTGGTTCTTCATTAAAATTGTTTTTTTTTTTTAATATTATATTCCATTTATAGATATTAGTGGTTCTTCTTCCCTTTGATGGTTTCCCATATATGTGATGTGTTCTTATATTTCATGCTTATGTGAATAGGTGCTTATTCTTATTATATATGTGTGTGTGTTTGAATGGTTTATGATTTCTTAAGTGAAATTGGTAAGAAAGGTTTTTAAGACTAATTGACCCCACCTCTCAATAATTTTACTTCCAAAACATGTTATCAGAGTCTAGTGCTTTAAAGTAGGCTTAATACCTTGAAGGTGATCTTAAGAAGTTGTTAAGAATAAGTGATTAATTATGCAATAAAATGCAACATAGAATTCATTCCTAAAAATCATAGCCATAGAGACATATGGAATAAAATTTAGATCTAATAAAATACTCACATAACACTAATATAACATGGTTCACTCAATGTGGTCTACGTCTACCAAGAGGCTCTCTATAATATTATAAACAAAAGTACAAAACAAATCTCAACAAAAAACCTCTTATAGAGATAACTTTCTCCAGCCTAAATTCACACAAGAATTCTTGAGATGCTAAGCTACACCTCAAACCCAATCATACCAACCGAAGAGAGAATTATAGATTTCAAAACGAGATGCAAAAATTAATGAATAATGTGTTACCCCTCACCCCTATTTACAGTTTTCAAAATCCCTTTAAAAATGTGCCATAACCATAGAGATAACCATATCCCCACAAAATAACACAAAAAATAAGGGAGATTTCAACCACATAATCCCCTAATTCTCTCAACACTTTAGATCACACCCACTTCTCCAAAAAACATGCCACAAATGGGGAAAGTGTTTGACACACTCAAAAATGAATTCCATCATTTGTGAAAGTAAAAAATGCATGTTAAAAATGCCCCAATAATGTTATTTTTAACTTAGGGGTGAAATGGGATCCATATTTAACAATATTCCACTTGGATTTCATTTCTCCTTGAATAAAATTTAACACTCCTCCATGATCTTCATAAAGACCAGCCAAAACAAAACATAACCTCAACTTCTCTAATGTGACTACCTTGGTCATCATACCTATAGGATTTTGGCTTGTATATATTTTCTCTAGCTTCACCGTGTTTTCCTCCAAAGTTATCCTGATGAAATGATATCATAGCTATATGTGCTTCATCCTCAAGTGGAAAGTGGAGTTCTTGGCTAAATGTATAGCACTCTGACTATCACTATGTAATCCCCCAACTTCCTACTTATGCCCCAAATCATTAATTAAATTTTGTAACCAAATCATTTCCTTGATAGCCTCTATAGAATCAACATACTCAACCTATGTGGTTGATAAATCCACAACCTTTTGTATCCATGAAATCCAACTAACCTTTGTATCCCTGATAGTAAATATGTAACCTATCATACTCCTCCTACTATAAACATCCCCAGCTATATTTGAGTCCACATGACCATGCAAAGTGGTGTTCAATCCACAAAAACACAATTTTGTATCCATAATTCCTATAAAATATCAAAGAATCCACTTCACTACTTGCTAATGCTCATAACCTAGATTACTCATGTATCTATTTACTACTCCCACTACATGGACAATATCTAGACTAGTACAAACCATATCATACATCAGGCTACCAATGACCGATGAGTAAGGTACCTTGGACATCTTTATCTTTTCTTCTTTTGTTTTAGGAAACTACTCCTTTGATAATCTAAAATGGCCTTCCAAAAGAGTCCCAAATGGCTTAACATCCTACATATTAAACCTCTCCAAAACTTTCTTCACGTCCTTTTCCTAGGATAAGATTAAATTCCTCTCCTTCATGTCCTAAGTTATCGTCATACAAATTATTTTCTTTGTTGTACCTAAATCCTTGATAGAAAATGAATCACCAAGCTACTTCTTGAGTACTTGAATATGTTGCATGCTCTTTCATGCAACCAACATGTCTTCTACATACAAGTATATAATTACCATCCTCAAAACTCTTGGCATACATGTAATGGTTACAATGACACCTAGAATAACCTTTCTCCAACATAAAACTGTCAAAATTCTTATACCATTACCATGGAGTTTGTTTTAGGCCATATAAGATCTTCTTTAGTTTACATGCCAATTTATCCTTTACTTTGATCTCATAACCCCGTGGTTGCTCCATATATAACTCCTCCTCCAAATCATCATAAAGGAATGCAGTCTTCACATCTATTTATTCTAAGTATAAATCCTCTACTATAACTATACCAAGCATAGTTATAATTCAAGTCATCTTAACAATAGGAGAAAAAATCTCATCAAAATCAATACATTTCTTTTGTGTAAACCCTTTAACCACCAACTGAGCCTTGTAACTTTTCCTTCCTCCATCCTCTTCTTTGATTTTGTATACCCACTTATTCTACAATGCTCTCTTGCCATTGGGTAGTTTCACCAAATCACATGTCTAGTTATCCATGATAAAACTATGTTCCTCTTCCATGGCTTGCTCTCACTTATTCCTAGGATTTGTCTACGTTGCTTCCTCAAAAAAATATAGCTCTCCACTATCAGTAGCAAATAACTCAAAGATAGGGGAAAATGTTTAGGAGCTCTTCTTACCCTAGAAGACCTTACTACAAGAGTTTGGGGTTCCTGTGTAGGAGGTTCCTAAACTATCTCCTTGGACACCTTACCATTCATAATATCATCCAACACTATGTACTATTTTTGTTCCTATTCATACAATTGATCCTTATACATGACTTTTTATTTAAAGACAACATCCCTAGACTAGAATATTTTCTTGTCTCTAAGACTCCAAACCTGAAAACCAAATCATCCTCACCATAACTAATAAAGGTGCATCTCTCAGAGTTAACTTCTAAATTGGTCCAATCATTCTTGGTAAAATAAAAAAATTCCTCACATCCAAAGACCCCAAGAAAAGAATAATTAACTTTCTTACTAGATAAAGCTTCCTCATCTATGCCTCCATCCAAAGGCTCTAAAGGTCCTCTATTAATTAGATATACCATTATGCTAACTAATTCTACCTAAAACATTAGGGACAACCTTGCATGCAACCTCATATTCCTATAATGCTCCATGATTATCCTATTCATCCTCTATGACACTATTCTTTTTTGGTTTACCTAAAACCATCCTTTGCCTATGAATTCCATTTTATGGAAAATAATCATCAAATGCTTTTCCACAATACTCACCTCCATTGTCCCACCTGAGACATTTCAAATGGAGACCTATTTCATTCTCAAATAAATCTTTCTATATTTTTAATGTTTCAAATACATTATATTTATTCTTAATGAAATAAACCTAAAATTTCCTAGTTCCATCATTAATAAATGTAACATAATAATTTGAACCACCAATATAAGATACTTGAGCTAGCCCCCATACATCTAAGTGAACCAACTCCAACTTATTCTCCTTCTTCATAGGTCCAACCATTAGGAACATAACATGCTTTTTCTTCCCATACACACAATCATCATATAAATCTAAATCAACCTATTTCAATCCAAGCAACTTTTCTTTCAATAACTCCATGCCCTTCCAGCTCATATGATCAAGTCTGTAATATCATAAAGTTGCATCTCCATATGTAACAACTAAATTATAGTGATTAAAACTACTATTCAAATACAAAGTGCCAATTCTCTTACCTCTCATAACCAAAATATCACCCTTGGTAAATTTTCAAGAATCTACTATAAATAACACCGAACAACCCTCACTGTCTAACTACCGTGCAAGTATTAAATTCTGCCTTAACTGTAGAATATGTCTAACATCCTTTAGTATCCATGTGTTCCTATTCTACATATTCACTTGAACATAACCTTTCCATATTATACTACATGGTTCATCATCTCCAAGATAAACATGTTCAAAATCTCCTTGAACATAATCAATAAATGGTGCCTATGTGAGGTGGCATGAAAAGAATCCCCTGGATCTAATACCCAAGATTCAAAAACATTATCTAAGGAAAGAAGTAAATCATCATGAATAATAATACCTATTTTCATATTTACCTCCTTGGTCTCCTCATGTTTGGTCTTCTTGTCCTAATGTTACCAACATTCATTCTTTATGTGTTCACTTTTCCTACAGTGCCAACACACCATATTGGCTCTAGATTTAGATCTTCCCTAACTCTTTGACTTTCCATGGTTTCCTTTGCTTCTATATTTCTATCTCCCTCTAGTCTCCATCATCAAATCATTCCCTAAAGATGATTCCCCAATTCTCTTCCTTCACATTCCTCACTAAGAATGACACCTATAACATCCTCAAACTTTAAACTTCCCTTAGTAGGGATGGCATTACTCACATCCATAACTAGGGTATCCCAACTATTAGGTAAGGAGTAAAAAATCAATAAATCCTTAACTTCATCTTCAAATTTAATACCAATAGAATTTATCATACTCACAACTATATTGAAATCATTCAAATAATTAGTTATAAAACCATTTTTAGACATTTTCATATTAAATTACCTTTTCATCAAAAATATTTTATTAGAGGTAGAGGGTTTTTTACATAACTCCCCTAATTTCTTCATCAGACTAAATGTGGTCATCTCTACTGAAATATTGAAGGCAACCACAGATGCAAGGCACAACTCTATGGTTCTTAGTGCTTTCCTATCAAGTAAATTCCAATTTTCCTAATCCATTCCTAAAGGTTGGCCTAATTTTCCCATCAAAGGGAGATGAACATACTTCTAAAACAATTAATTCTCCATCTACATCTTCCATAATCCTAAATTGTACCCATTGAATATTTCAACTCTAGATCTGCCATTATTTGTCATAGCTCCCACTCAAGCTAATATATTTCCCTATGATTCACCACTTTAGAAAAACCACTAAAACTAGATCTGATACCAAGTTTTAGGAATAAGTGATTAATTATGCAATAAAATTTAACACATAATTCATTCCTCAAAATCATAGAAGTAGAGACATATGAAATAAAATTTAGATCTAATCAAATACACACAAAACACTGATATAACATGGTTCACCCAATGTGGGCTATGCCCACCAAGAGGCTCTCTATAATATTATAAACAAGAGTAAAAGAAAACTCTAAAAAAAAAACCTCTTATAGAGATAAATTTCTCCAAACCAAATTCACACTAGAATTCTTGAGATGCTAAGCTACACCTCAAACTTGATTACACTGACCAAAAAGAGAATTACATAGATGCAAAAATTAATGAATAATGTGTTACCCCTCACCCCTATTTATACTTTTCAAAATAAATTTATAATGTGTCATAACCATAGAGATAACCATATCCACACAAAATAAGGTAAAAAATAAGGGAGGTTTGAACCACATAATCCCCTAATTCTCTCAACACCTTAGATCACACCCACTTCTCCACAAAATGTGCCACAAATGGGGAAAGTGGTAATGCATCCTAACATTTGTGAAATTAAAAAATGTATGTTCAAAATGCATTTATAATTTTATTTTTACCTGAGGGGTGAAATGGGATCCATATTTAATAGAAGCACAAGATGTCTAGTGATCAAAAAGACATGTATGATGAGTAAGTCTACTATGATAGTGAAGAAGGATAAGTTGAAGTAGACCTTGAAGCTGCGATCATAAGTGCCCTAGATGATTTGAAGCATAAAAATAAGAGGAATCATGGGTTCAGATCTATGGTCAATGATATTAAGAAATATATTTTTACCTTAAAGAATGGTTGGGTCAAATAAGCCAAAAGGGATGAGAAGATCATCAAGGATCTCAAGAATCATTCAGAAGGTGTCAATATAAATTTCAAACCAAAAAAAATTGAGTATGATCAGTTGAAGACACAACTAGATTCTTTGAAGGTTGAGCATGAGTAGCTCATAAACAAGATGAGAAAGTTTGAGAAAGAGCACGAGAATCCAAAATAAATTAAGATCACTAACATGAAATTCAACATAAATATACTAATTAGGTAGCCTAATGCAATGAGTTATTTCAATTATTTCAATGATTATTTTTTGATTTTCATATCTTTGGTCATAGACCAAGTGATTGTAGAATGGTTTAAAGTGATGAGTTATCATGGGACCATGGGAGGAGTGATCAAGAAAGAGGACTTAACAAGGTATATGGAACTTATAGATTACATGAGAAAGGTCAAACATTGGTGTGGAAGATAAATAAAGTCAGGATAGATCATATTAAGCCCAAGTGTCAAGATGGATTATTTATTGAGGAATAGAAGACAAAAGAGGATTTTATGCTAGCTCAGACTACTTTTCATAATTAAGATGAAGGTATGAAATGGTATATAGATAGTGGTTGCTCAAGCCACATGATAGGACACAAATAAGTTCATCTCATTAAATAATAATGTTGTAAGAATAGTGATATTCAGAAACAACACAACTTCCAATATAATTGGCAAGGGTATCTTGAGTTTGGATAATGGGAAGACCAAGACACAAAATGTGTTATATTTGGAAGGTTTGAAACATAACCTGATTAGTGTAAGTAAAATTTTAAATCAAGGAAACACATTAAACTTTCATGATAGAGGGTTTGAGATAAAGAGAGCCAAATTAGGAAGGCCAATTGCCAATGATAAGAGTATTTAGAACAATATATATGTCTTGAATGAGATCAAGAAGGGGAGATGCTTTATGAACAAGATGGAGGAAAGTTGGATATGACACAGAATGTTCGGTCACCTAAACTTTATATCCAATTAAGATAGGCACTAATAAATCTATGAAGAGAATGCTTAAGATCACCAAACCTATAAACATATTTTCAAGGCATGTCAACATGGTAAGCAGACTAAAAGAAGGTTCAAATCCAAGGAGTACTTTAATACAAGACCCTTAGAGTTAGTACACACTAATATTTGTGGGCCTACAAGAATTCAAAACATTCAAGGAGATATCTAATTCATTTTACTCATATATGACTACACAAAAATGACTTGGGTAGCATCCTTGAAAGAAAATTCATAAGTTCTTGACAAGTTCAAGTCATTTTAGGATCTTGTTGAGAATGAGAAAATGGGAAGATCAAGTGCCTAAGATATAATATAGGATGAGAGTTTTTGTCTAATGAGTTTGATGACTTCTATGAGGTTCATGGAATAAGGAGATAGTTCTCAATAGTTAGGATAGTTTGTATAATGGGGTAGTGGAAATAAATAATAAGGAAGTTCAAGAGATGGAAAGAACTATGATAAATGAGTCTATATTATCTAATGGATATTAGAGAGAGGTAGTAAGAACTTTATTATATATTTTTAATAAAGGATAGATAAGGACTAATGACAAAAAGACTCCTTATGAACTATGGAAAGGTAGATTTACTAATGTGGAACACTTTAGAGTGTTTGGAAGAAAATGTTTCATCAAAAGATATGATAAAGACTTAAGAAATTTTGATTTTAGATCTGATGAAGGTATATTTATATGATATTCATCAATGATCTCAACCTATATATGTTATAATAATAGGTTACATAAGATAGTGGAAATCACCAATGTGAAGATTGACGACACAAAGAAATCACACTCACAGTCAAAGGATACTTTAGAGAATCTGGACTTCAATAATGAAGAGGAAACTATAGAGGTTGATGAGGAAGAATAATAAGAAGAAATTGAGG
The DNA here is from genome assembly GCA_037957365.1 of Torreya grandis. Classification (NCBI taxonomy): domain Eukaryota; kingdom Viridiplantae; phylum Streptophyta; class Pinopsida; order Cupressales; family Taxaceae; genus Torreya; species Torreya grandis. The sequence continues at coordinate 1,561,051 of JARHVA010003742.1, read as the reverse complement.
ATAGATAAGAATCAAAAGTCCCCTCAAGACAAAATCAAAGAGATAATCTTGAATCTCAAATCATTGGCAACCATAATGTAGGTATGTAAATAGGGAGAAGACTAGTAAGTAATCCAAATCAAGAGAATGTTTCTCTATTGTCTAATATTGATCCTAAGAATCTTATATAATCAACCAAAATTTTTTTTTTATAATCACTATAAATGAGGAGTTATACCAAATAGATAAGAATGAAATTTCGAAACTAGTTCCTAGGCCTAAAGATAAGAATGTCATTGGCACAAAATGGGTGTTTAGAAACAAGTTTGATGAAGATAGAGAAGTCACTATAAATAAGGCTATATTGGTATGCAAGGGATATGCACAAGTTAAAGGGGTAGCCTTTAAGAATACCTTTGTACTAGTAGTAAGATTAGACGCCATCAAATTGTTTATAGTATATGTAGGGTTCAAAAGGTTCAAAGTATACTAGATGGATGTCAAATCTACCTTTTTAAATGGGAATTTGGAAGAGGAGGTGTACATAGAGTAACCTAAGGGGTTATCACTATCAAGTGAAAAGGATTATGTTTACAAATTTAAAAAGTCTCTTTATGGTTTAAATCAATCTCCTATAGCTTGGTATACTAGGTTAGATAGGTATATATTGGATCAAGGATTCAAAAGAGGAGTTGTAGATAGTAATCTATACATAAAGACTAAATATGACCATCAATTGATAGTATTTTTCTATGTGGATGACATCATCTTTGGTAGAAATAATGAGAACATGACTAAGGCCTTTATAGAAGTCATGAAGAAATAATTTAAGATGTTCATGTTGGGATAACTATAATTCTTTCTTGGGTTGTAAATCATTCAATCTAAAAAAGGTATATTCATTTCAAAATTTGAGTACATAAGAGACATGTTGAATAAATTTGAGATAGAAGATTAAAAGGTAGTTATTACACCTATGATCATAGGGTGTAAGCTGAACAAGGAAGATGAGTCTCCAAAGGTCAATCGGATGTCATATAGGTCAATAAATGGATTTTTTCTATACACCACTACCTCTAGACCTGACATCATGCAAACATTAGGTCTTATGGGAGGGTTTAAAGTAGATCCAAAATAAAATCATCTATAAGTAGTCAAAAGAGTACTCAGGTATCTCAAGGGGACTATGGAGATTGGGTTGTGGTATCTAAGGGGAAAGGAGTTCAATTTGATAGCTTATATAGATGCAAATTGGGTAGGAAGTCTAGATGATAGGAAGAATACTAATGGAGGATCTTTCTTCTTAGGTGGGTGCCTATTTTCATGGATAAGAAAAAATCAACCATTGGTAGATTTATCCACTTGTGAAGCTAAGTACGTTATAGTAGCTTCATGTTATACTCAAGTCTTATGAATGAGACAGATCTTAGAAAATTACAAGTTGGAGTACGATGGTCCTATCCCTATCTATTATGACCATACAAGTGTTATAAGTGTTTTAAAGGACTAAGCACATTCCCATCAATTATCATTTACTAATAGATAAGGTAATTGAACAAAGTTTTACACTTGAATATGTTTCTACATAGGATCATATTGTAGAAATTTTGACCAGACCACTTCCAAAGGAAACATTTAATCACCTAAGACAGGCATTGGGTGTAATTCCTACGCCTACTAGTCATTAAGGAAGTCAAGTACTTAACGAGATATAATCAGGTGATTCATTGGCTCCAAAGAGTAGGTGAGTAGTTACAAGAAGGTATGCATGGAGATATGGGGAACATGTTTGTATTATGACTCATTAACTCATAGTCTTATGTGTTGAGTGTTTTGGTTACAAGGAGTGTGATCCAAGGAGTTGAAGACATCACTTTAGAACAAGAGAGAAGTTTCTAAGAGTGTTTTCCATCAATGCCAAAGGGGGATATTATTGAGTATTATCATTGATGATAATGGTATATCTTTTATGATATTGATGTCATTAAGAGAGTATACCTAGTTGGAAGTGTGCTAATGTGACAAGGGGAATTGATGAAGTGTTTTATTTTAAGGGTGTTGTCATGAAAGAGGATTTTAAGGTAAAATATATAATTTTAAGGGAACTAATTCCTTATAGTTGTGTGAAGGTATAAGTATTTGATTAGAATAAGCCTAGTCATGATATGAAGAGACCTTGTAAGAAGTTATGAGCATGATGGCTTGGTGATATGAGTGCACAAAGTAATGAGTGGTTGTATTTGGTTTATTTACCATGTATGTGAGGCATTGGATCACTCATGAGAGTCTTGGGGTTAGCCTACAAGGGTAGAACCTTCAGACAAAGTCTACACCTAGACCACTCTAAACCATACCTAGCCTAATGAGGTTTCATGAACTATTATAAAGAGATGATAAGGATATATGGTAGATTTTAAGAATGAGATAGGTTGATTTATTATGTGGGTGAGGTGGAGAGTGGATGGAAAGAGGAATGAAGGCCAATATTAAGGCCTATTGTGGTTTACAAATCAAGGTATAGAGAGTAAAGAAAGAGAAGTGTACCCTAATGAGGAGTCATGATCTAATTTAAAGGTATTTGATATCATGTAAGCATTTTGAGATGTGATATATGTTTTTAAAAGTATTTTTATCCAGTTTGAGGTCATAGTTTGAAGGTCTCTCAAGTGCTTAGAATGAAATGTTCTCAACTTGAAAAGGAATTTCTTGTGCTCATCATCTCATCAAACCTTTTCATGGGAACCTAAGAAGTTCATGGTATATGGGGAAGGGTCCTAGATCAAAATTATAGGCATTATTTTTTGGATTGATGGGTTATGCTTTATGAATGATCATTAAGAGTGGAAATAGGTTTAAACCCTCTTAAAACCCTAATAAGGACTTGATGTTGAAGATTTTGATCAAAAGTGACTAGAATGGATTGGTATGCTCAGGTAAGCTATTTTATCATACTCTCCCAGGTACCTCCATATGGTATTGATTAGAGAGAGGAGAGAGAAAATGTTGAGGTACAAGCTTGTTTATGAATAAGTTGCTATAAAAGTCAAAACTTGAATTATACATAGTAAGCAAATGGATAGAGGAATAAGGTAGAGACTAATGTTTTATGTCCATGAAGGTTTATATATAGGTTCTATTCCTCAATTTTTTTAAACTAGTCATCTAAATTAGCCAATCACTAACATGCCTAATGATGCAAACAATGAAAAACCTAGGCAGTAGTGAGAAGATGATTATGAATCTATTTTCATGATATAATGATGAAACAAAGTACATAGATATGTTTTTTAGGACTTTTAATGCATGTTCATGTTTTTTATAATTTTTTGAGGTCAATTAATATATTGAAAAATTTTCTCACAAGTTGACCTATCTAGTTCAGATAAGATAATGAGATATAAGGTAATGAGATTGGTCTATAAGACCAATATTTTCCACTAGACCATATGATGTTTATGTTTAAATATGGTATAGATATTTTATATGATCATGTTAATGCATTTTTAGTCTTTGAATGTGTCTACTCAAGTGTTGGATTTTAAATTCACCATAACTAGTCTTTGAGGAAAACTGGTAGTTCTAAGTGAGTTAGTTGTAGAGGTGTTTTTAAGTACTTATCTCCTAAGTGGAAGTGTCTAATACATATGGTTATATTTTTTACATCATGTAAATTTTGTACAAGTTATATATTATCATGGTTGTGTGGTGAAATGATGTGTCATCTTTAGTTTTTCAAGATAGACTTTTTTGTGTATTCAAAAGCCTAATGTGAATAGTGATAATGATGTATTTTAAGTGGTGGTTAGACCTAAAAGGTATCATGGTGGTTATAAGATGTTGGATAAGGCCTATTTGACTATTTTATGGAAATTTTGTGTTATTTATAGAGATTTAGAGTGTTACAAGGGTTCATAAGGTAACATGTCCTAAAGTAGGCCTAATGGAAATAGGTCTCCATGAGACCTAAAGAGGGATTTACTCTATTTGAGTAATTGCCTACCTAATGTAATAATTGATCCTTGATTATAGAATTTCCTAAGTCTTATGATGTGATCAATCTAAGTAGGCAAGTGTAAATGATATTTTACATGAACCTCTTACATATCTTACCATGCCTTTCCAAAAATTCATTTCCTTTATGTACATTATGGGTGATTGTAACATAAATGATATCACATAACTATATAAAATAAATCATGTCATTATTGGTTTGATTCTAACACCATATATGTAAACCCAATTGTACATAATATTATAAATTCCCCATTACCTCATAACTTCATCATGTCTATTTTTTTTATATGTTTTATGGAATTATTGGTCCTTATATACATCTCAAAATTTTCAAATATTTTATGGAAATATATGATGGTAGAGGTTTTTTTACTAATATAAATTTTAACTAAAAGATATTTGGATTGCTTTCACTCTTTTCCTAAAGGGTCTTTACATTATTATTTTGAATTTGAATAGGTTTTAATCAAATACATGTAGAATAAGGGACCAACGGTTGAATATATATTCTAACCTTCTCTCCATCAAGAAAAAGTACAGATAGTTTGTGATTACATTCTATAGTGTAATATATGTATGCACCAATTGATATATCAATCAATAGATTTGGAAATAAAAAATATATTTTTAAAGGCCTTATTTATCCTCTTAAGTTAGAGATGCTTTATGACACTTGTGATTCATTTCAATCTCTTTGTTACAAAACTCTTGTATTATAATAAAAATTGACACTTAATCCCAATCCAATGAAGCTATGCGAAGACATTAAGTTAAAAAAAGAAGATCCACTCGAGGATGTAAATGTAATTATTTTACCTCCTAAGGCACAGTTTTAAAATAAATAAAGGCAAGTGAAGGTTTTCAATAAATGGAAATAATCACTTAAAAAAGTGGTATTTAAAGTGAAAAAACCTTCTTATACCAAGTGACAACCATAAAGATTTGATAGTTTCAGATATTAACCACATAATATTTTATAAACATCATAGGATAATAAGCTCACCACATTTACTCATAATTATTATCATCCTCCTCCTCATCTCTTGAAAATCAAGGGAAACCCATTTTTTATTTATCATGGTATTAGTGGTCATCAATAAAATGGTTATTAAGCATTATGCAAAATATTACACAACTTGTACATATAGGGGTTATTACATGTGGAAAATTTGAGATTCAATCAATAAGATCCACTTCTAAACATACCTATACTACTCTTTTAGTGAATATTGAGAATTAAAAAGGTTCTCATTAAAAGGAAACAATGACTCATCAGATTTCCATGAGCTCTACGTGGAAAATAACTTAGAGAAGGCATAGTTGTAAGGGATAAAATAAAAAATAATACATATACAATTATATCACCATTTAAAAAAATATGGATACTAAAGGTTCATATTTAAAATATATATCAAATATAAGTATAAGAGAATAGTATTAAAAAAATAATAGAAAAAGATATTTATTCAATTAATTCTGCAAAAGGATCAAGAATAGGTTTCATAAGATTATAGTAAATTTTTATTACCATGTGGATGGGTAATTAGTGTTGAGTATCAAGATAACATGAAATATTATTATATAATCTCATAAAATTCATATAATCAAAGAAAATATAAATTAACATAAGGAAATAAAAATTAAATATAAATATGTGATATCAAATGAGAAATAATAAACTGTGGAAATTAATATCCATAAGATAAAAATCAATAAAGATTATCATATATAAATAAATAAAATTTTCTAATAAAATAAAATAATAATTTGGGAACATCCACTAATGTGTATGAACCCTTACTATCATTAGATATACTCACCCTATAATTAGAGGCTTCATTGTTTGTTTTACATTCGCTTTATTGATATCTACATCATCTCACATGCTCTCATAAAAATCCAAGATCTACCATGGTCTCTACATTATATGCCTATAATTCACTATAATTAACCAATAAATATCTAAATATATTGCTCTCCAACATGGTTATTATTCATATATCCAACTCAGCCTGAAGATCATCTCACTCACTATAAAATATACTAGAGGAAGTAGAGAAAATAATATTAGGATTTAAAAAGGTAAATTAACACATGATATATAGGCTACCTTCAAAATTATCTTGAGCTATCAACTATACAAAATGGTATATCCATTGTTAGAGTCCAAATAAATGCATCGACCATCATCACCCAATACTCATCACCTACATGAGAAATAAAAAAGATGTCAATAATATATATGAGGTAAAAATTTGAAATAATCACAAATACATATATACTCAATATATTCTATAGTATGACTTATAGAATTAGATGGATTTAGGTGAGGTAAACCTTATCTATAACTCAATTTTATTCTCTTACTCTTCTATCTCCTCTTCCTAAACTTGGGGCACCTTTACTAGATCCATAATAATAGGAAAGAGAATATGACATTTATCCTCTATCCACCATTAGTAATACACTACATTACACCCCATGTCATCCATATCTAAGGTTACAAGTGGAGGGTCAACATCCCTTATAGTTAATAGTGTTGATTTTACACCACATTTCATTGGTATATCACTAGGACAATAGGTTTCTCTCATAATCTTGGTTCATGGATATGTGGTTGGTGTCACATCTGGTTTAATTCTAAATTAGTGTGTAACTTGATCAAAATTAAACCTTTATACAACTCTATGTAACTGATCATGAAGCTAAATACTAAAAGAAAAATGATGAAACTCCACTACATACTTAGGCCACCTATTGTAACCATGATATAATCTCCATACTATGCAAAAGGGTGTGATTATATCAAGTATCACATGATACTAAATCATGATAAGACCCTTGTGTATATTAAATAAATACCACTCAACAAAAATATGAGGGTAAACCTAATCCCTATGATGTCCTCCAATAGGTCAAATAACAATAAAGTTCTCATAGGTCTAGACATCTAATAAGGTCACTACACTGAGACCTCCACCATGGTCCTCTAATTTAAATTTGTAAATGTCCATATATAAATGGGCCACCATTATATACCACCAAAAATATCTTGTTCCTCTCCCCTCGATATCATTCACAAAATCATATGTTTGATAATAAATTGTATAGCATTGACATCCATGCCAATGAAGGAAGCAATTAATTAACACAGATTTTTACAATCATGAAACATAAAACATAATGATATATACAAGAAATAACTTAGAATTATGTGACATGTAATCATCCTTGCAAGCATGGTTGGTTATATATCTATGTGCACAAATAACATATCCCTACTTAACAATAGCCTGCACTCTGACCCTTTAACGAATAACTATAAAAAATAGAATATGTCATACATCCTCTAATTTTATAGTCATCTCTCTTATGGGAAGCTAAAATGTATGTGTCAAGGTTACATCTCTTATAAAAGATGGTCATCGAATGTGTGTCATAAGGAATCCACTCTAAAGGACACATGACCCAGTCCAAATATATATAAAATATTCCAATTGGTATCAATGAAACTCAGCTTAATCATGGTCTCCATATGTCAAACATATTGAAACCTCCTAACATGAAAAATACTATATAAACATAGAAAAAAACAAAAAATATCATATACCATCAAATACAATTTAAATCAATGTGAAAAATGCCAAGTTTAGAACAATAAATGTTGAAGGTCAAAGTTTACCATACATGGTCAATACTGGTAGATATTAACATGACATACATTTTGTTCCATTGGTTAATACTATTAGAATAAAGGATAATTAGATGGATGGATGATGGTACTAACCCTAAAGGATCACTATCAAAATACTTTAAAATGATTAAAAATTCCTAAAATAAGCTTTAAAATGAAATTATAAAATAAATCAAATTTTAATTTTTTTTAAAAAAATGAAAATTATATACATACTAAGTCCTTAGGGTGTTTCCCATATAAGGTGGTATGTGGTAAAACTATATGATGAGGCAATGCATCTTAGTGGTAAGACACGATGATGGCTCAAAGTGAAAAATCATAATCAACAATGTCTATTTTCTATAAAAACTCAACTTATTTATACGGTTATTTTTTGACTATTCACTATACCTAATATAATTTCTAACTTAATTCCTTTGAACCTTCTACACATGGTTTCTAAAGTATTGTATATTGAAGTCACTACCTATGAGTTATATTGGAACATATGAAATGCATTCTCATAAATAGTAACATTTTCTAGATCACTTATGACAATCCATAATACAACAAAAAAAATAGGATGCTCTCCTCCCATACTAACATGGCCCTAATTTTATCAAAATGGGGAAAATTTTTAACTCTCAATATACAACATTTCCTCATAATCTTTTATATATTATACAAGGAGAAAATTTATTGATGTACATTATATATTTATTATTTATGATAAATCAAGCCTAGCAACATTCATAATACAATGATAAAAAATAATACACTAAACATTTCAAATAATTAAATTGAACAAATCTATTAAAATATTAAATCAAACATATTTGTTAAAATTCCCTAATCATCGATCATATCTAACCACATGTATATTTCAAACTAATTAATCTGATAATCACATCCCTCACATCAAAGGGGAGGCATATAATGGGATTATTATATTTTGACGTGGTTCAGAGTTAACAATGTATTCACGATTCAGATTATTAAATTTTTACATGATTCTTAGTTGTCATAGTATAAATATAAATAATCTATATTGTTAGAGTTGACACATTACACATGATTCAAAATGATTCATATATGATATGGTTTATTTACATTGCATATATTTGCATATTGATAAAAATTAAGGGCCATTTTCTAGGCATATGTATCCACTTTACAGACACTCAAATAAAATCATACACACTTAGGTGCATATGTGTGGGTATATTCAAAATAATGTTATAGGATTACAGGTTTTCACAAACACTACATTTGAGATATAGGTTATCAAATTTAGTGTACAAATTTTGTAGGCATGATATGGATTCATGCACATATACACATTTATAGATGTTGGGGGCATCATACTTGTTCATGCACATATACACAATTTCAAATTTTTAGAACATGATGTTATTTCATGATCATAAACACAATAATATAGTTTATAGGTTAATGGAAAATGGTTATCATTCCATCTCACACTTATCATATCTATATTCATGATGGGGGAATGAACATTTTCCATTCTTTTTTCTTATCATACATATTATTCTAAATTGAGTAAAACTACATACTCAAAACCTACGTACATGATGGGGTCATGAAAATCATTCATTCCCATATGATCATGCATTTTTTTACATGGATCAAACTTGATCAAATTAGAGTGAAAAACTACAATTGAATCTATAATACATCTACAATGGTTGATTCATTTTTAGTGATCTGTTAAGGTTCAGTGATGCTTAACACACCATTCCTTAATCCATAATAGATTTTACATTTCACCTTGAAATATTTTTTCAAATTAACATATGTAAACTTGTCCATTGTCTTAGCCAAGAAATGAACAAAATTACAAGTTTCCTCTTCTTCTCTGTAATGACTAGGTCAACTTTTAAACCTAAAAATCTCCATTATTCACAATAAGAACACACTACATGAACATCATCATATGGTGGACATATATGTGTCGTTATTATTATTATTTTTTTATTCATTTAAAACTATATTTTTATTTATATGAGAAAAAATATATCTAATCCCATACATGATCTTTTATAGGAACACTAGCACAACATTAGAATAAATAACAAGTCTAGATTCATAATCACCCACACAAGTTTGCACACTCTTTTCCTTTTTATCCATCATGTTTCATTACACTAAAATGTTAGATTAAAGGGGGGGACATATAGATACCAATATTTGATACAAGAATTGTTTCATAATATTTTAAAACAACTTTTCATGTATATATATCAAACCACAAACTAAGTACTTAGTGGGTAATTTCTATTGATCTTTTAACTATTTTATTGGTTCTATTTGGCTACATGGCCCTCTTATCCTATCATAACCAACATCATGTAACATATTACAAAGATAATTGGCTCTCCCTATCACCCTTGGAGTTTGTTAGGCCTTGGGTTAATTTCTATATGGTTAGTATCGACTATCAATACTGACCAAAAATAGAGGAACTAACCTAGGTATGCTTTTAATTTATTTTGGGCACATTTCAACTTATGACCCTTTTTAGGCACAATTTATATACTTTTATTGTCTTTTACACACTTGTAATCTCAAGAGCTATACAAGATTAATTAATGTTAGTGTAGGATTTTTCCCACTATGTGTTTTTTACCTATACAGTCTATTGTAGCTTTCTTATGTTATTTTAGGTCATTAGTTCGAGCTTACTCCACATGTATGAGGATATTGGTATATGTCTAACTTTCACATATAAATTTAACTTTCCTATTGCTTTTATTATTAATGCAAAAATACTCTTTCTATAACTTCTCTTTTGTGAGACAAGTTTCTTTCTCTTGAGGTTTTAAAGATTTTATGTAGATTCTCCATGCAAGCTTCATTGTTCAATTGATATTGACATCATTTGACATGGTATCAAAGCAATTTTGATAACAAAAAATAGATAATTTCATTAGATTCAAAAGGTGCCAAAACCTTAGGATTGATTATAAACATGAACTACTTTTGTGATATCCATTTTTTTATCTTTTTTTAGGGTTTTAGGTAATTTATTGGCTTTCACGTGTTTACATACCATCAGAGTCTTCAATCAAAAAATGGTTTTGGGGTTTATCTCAGTTTTATTTATTATAAAATGGGTATTTTCCACTTTTGTAGAAGGCTAAAATGCACTCTCAAAAGGCCTTATCCCCTGGTCATATGGTAAATTAGCCCTTGGTCACTCCCAACCCATGGGGGATTAAATTTTCCTTGGAGAAATTCTCAAAACTATTTTCACACCAAAATTTTCTCAAATTCAAGCACATTATTTTTTATAACCCTATTGCAACTAAATTTTTCATGCGAGCTAATTTTTAAACACGCATAACTTATTATTAGTATTTTGGATTTGAGTATCATCTTCTTAAAAAGTATTTATTTTTCATATTCTATGCATTGATGGTATTTTTTGGCCTTCTACACCCACTTAATTTTTTCACATATTATACCTTTTAGATGAATTATAGACTAAGACTGACATCCCTCTAGTTATTTTATACTTATGCACAAATTACTCAATATTCATTCTTACTTTTATCTAACATTTATATGAGCATGATTGTATTCTCAAATTTATGAGGGGTCAATGTTGATAGTTTTGAGGGGGTATTGTGTGGTACAATCCATTCTTTGGTGTATTTTATACACATTCCCATTTTTTGCATTATGTTGATTCCTACACTTAATTCTCATTTGGACACATTCTCAATTGTTCCTATTGTCCTCTTCATGAGCATGCATCATTATTATAACTAGGGTTCATTGTAATTACACACTTATTTGGTGTCTTCTCTCAATCATGTCAACTTCACTTGAGAGACACGTATGGGGAAAAGTTGATTCTAAAGTAGTGGTTATTCTGGGAAAGACCAATTATGATTCTTGGGGTGCTTACATGGAACACTTATTCACAAAAAAGGGAAAGAATCATATTTTATTCTTATATAGACAAATTCCTACTCCACTGATTCTTATAAGTACATTAAGTGGGATAACACTTATGATAAGTTTTGTCGTACCTTATTTTTGCACATTTCATGGGATCTACATCACCATGTGTACCTCACCATGTGCCCCAACACTATCTAGAGCATATTTTATTCTCTTTTTGGATATCTTACTAAGATTTATATCACTCCTCCCCTTCTTGTCATATCTTTAGAGAGTATTATACCCCCTTATCCTACTCCTACTTCTTGTGATGACACATCCATGGTGGATAGTTCCCTTATTAATGTCAATCCACCACTATAGGATGCAATTCTACCTAACCTTAGTTGTTTTATTATAGATTATACTTCTATTCATGTGCATGATGTTTTTCTTCTAAAGCCATCATAGGTTGGCACTTTAGAGGAATCTACTATTTCTAATGAGAGTACACCTTGTGAGAGCATCAACGACTCTTCTCTTCTTATGGATATTTAATATGTGGATCCATGTGATTCATCTACAGTCTCTTCTTTATCTTAGAAGGTTTTTGATCTCTTCTCTCCACTTCACATGGACATTCCTTAAGTGAATGCTCCATGTGATTCATCTACAGTCTCTTCTTTATCTTAGAAGGTTTTTGATCTCTTCTCTCTACTTCACATGGACATTCCTTAAGTGAATGCTCCATGTCAGACTTACCTATTCTTGATGACACTTTTGATCTTGAGTATATATCTATTATTGATAGACTCTTATTATAGCATAGATGACTATAATAGTGGCGGGGACACACCTCCACAATCTCCTTATCACATTTCATATATTTATGAATTATTCCTTAATCAACCTATTACTGGTCTTATACTAACATTATAGGTTGTAGGTATACTAATTCAGGACTCATCAAACATTGGGAAGTCTATTCAATAGGTACAAGGCATTCTACAATCTATTTTAGTCTCTATTCACATTGCACCATCATTGATTAGTACAATTAGACCTATTACTATGAATGAGGAGTATATTTACTTGGTTTCAGTTCTATCAGGCACTTGGTGGACCCATTCACTATTCCAAGGTGATCCAATCTTCACTGCACCTACTTCTAATAGGTTCAATTTAGTGGAATTACATTTAGTTCTTATGCATGATCTTACTAGACCTATGCCACACTTTTATCTTAAACCCTACTCAGAGTTATTTTTATTGTTGCCTTCATCTTCTTTTTTGGAATGGGTAGACTTCTTGTACACCATTTTTTTCTTCCTTTGGTAAAAGTAATAAACTTTATTCAATGTGGATGGAGCTTCTTTAGTATTCAGATAGAGGATCTCATCAATGACATTCATCATTTTATGAGCTCTACTATAGGCAGCTTCAACATCTTCTATGGGGCATTTTCAATTCTCATATATCTATTTGATTTATTTGATCGTACGTATGGACACATTCTAATTTGTGCCTGACATCCTTAGAGCATGCATTATTTCTTTTTTTTCTCTCTTTTGGAGATGAGTTTTGTCCTATTGATTTTCTCCTTTTCCTCATTTTATGAGAGTTACATTATCATGGGTACCTCATCAAGCCTCATTTTCAATACCTAATTCTTCTACATACCTAAGCTACACTTAATGGGGATTGCTAGTCTAGGCTTTTTCCTACTTTGTGGTTTTAACCTACAAGGTTTATTTTAGCTTGCTTAGGTTATTATAAGTCATTAGTGAAAGTTAATCCCACATGCATGAGGATGTTGAGACATGTATAAATTTCACCTAAAAATTTATCTTTCCTATTAATTTTATGGATAATGAAAAAATACTCTTTCTACAACTTCTCTTTTATGAGACAAGTTTGTTTTTCTTGAGGGTCTTAAGATTTTATGTAGGTTCTCCATACAGGTTCTTTGTGCCAACTTCATTGTTCAATTGATCTTGGTGTCATCCAACAATTATTTCACCTAAAAAAATACTAGAGATAAATTTAATGTTTAAAAAGGTCAATTCATATCTACATGCTTATACAAAGTAAAAAATATAAGAAAGAGGATATATGCTTACATACATAATTACACACACATGCATTAATGGCAGAATTACATTTGAGTTTGAGCCCTCTTTAGAGTATTATAATTGTAGTGTAGTGTTTTGTCTTTCAATGGGGATTGACCAAGCTCAATAAAATCATCCCTTTGACTTGATACCCCCAATTAGATATCATATCTATTGTGAAAAACTAGGGGTTTTATATACATGTGCTCCTGCATGAAATCTAAAAAGATATAAATGCAAAAAGTGACATCATAAACACAATTAGATCTCATTAAAAGGAATTAACCATGCATTACATACATTATTGTTTATGAAAAATATAATTAATATTGGTTGTTGATACTTACTAGATCTAGTATAACTAACCAAACAAAGTGGGCATAGACAGGTTATGTGGAGAGCAGTGATACAATCCTAATGCTCAAAAATTAGATAATTGGGAATCAAATTCATGTAGTAAATAATATAAGAGTTATCTTACCAATGTTTTATCTATCATTAATATATTTAGCATATGAAGTTGTATATATTGTGAAAATATGAATTAATACATTATTCTAAATAGTTTCTATTTGAATTAGATTATTCTTACCCATTAAACCAAATTAGGGTAAAACAATATCACTAAAGTAATATAATTTTCATTTAGCCTAAAAAAATACTATATTTCCTATGTGATATGGCATTAATACTTACTATAGTATAATTTTCATTGAGCCTTACATGATGCTATCTTTCTATGTAATTACCAAATTGATACTTACTAGAAGTACATAGACACAAAGCATAACTAGATCCATATTTAACTTAATATGGTGTTTTGAATGTAATATGTTATGATAATTACATGTGTTTTATGAAAATATAAAAATATTATCAGCTATATACAATATTATTACACATGGTGCTTGTAACTCTATTATTTTGAGATAAGTGATAGCATACACAAGCTATGAAATCACTCACCCAAAAATGGGGCCTACATTAAAGAATTTTAGATAATTTAAGGCTACTAAGAAAAAAAATTGGTAGATATATTTATAGGAACATTATCTCCTTCCTTGATTATAAATTAGGAGGGTTCAAAAACTCCTAGAGAAGTGGTGTCTATTTATAACACTTGTTAAAACAATTTTAATCAGAATAAGTGTAATAGAATAATTATGTCTCAAGACATGACAAAATTTGGGTCACATATAGAGAATATTTATTCATTCATATTCTTATTTCAATTTTCAATTTAAATTTCAAATGCAAATTTATTTTTAAAATTTCAATTAAGTGAAAATAACTTAGATGACATTGATTACTTATTGTACTACTACCTTTGTTAATAGGTATACTAAATTTTTTGAAATGGTAAATGTGTGGATGGATGCATGAAAAAATAATTACTCCTTATCTTCCTATGGTAATTCAAGGTATGCACTTTAATTATGTATCCATTTACTCTAAAATATACATACACCACTCATATAAACACATAAAAGTAGGGGAATTATGCAAACACCCAATTTTTATACAATCTTTTTTATTATAATGTTTTTAGTATAGTTTTGTGTAAATGGACTATTGCCTTATATTATGGGATTATTGGTTTTTTTGTCTCTCTATTTTTTATGCTCCCATGGTACTCTTTTTTTCAATTTTTGATTTCATTTTATTTTTGGTTGTGCTCATGAACTCGTTTTATGTCTCCTTTGAATGTCTCTATCTTTTCCTTTTTTGGGATGGGAATAGCGGTCCATCGATCCTACCCTAGGCAAGAACAGTGGTCCAATAATATTACCATAGGTAAGAACAATGAAATTAATAATCCCAACCCTTTTATTTTTGGGTCTTGTTATGGAAAACATGCCCTATTTTCAAAAATTAATATAGGGGCCCAATCATTCTTAAAAATTCTATATGTGATCACCATTAAGACATAAAATGACTTTAGACCCAAACATACCAAAGCCTAAGTTTTATTATTCACTTTTTTTTTATATTAATTTTGCCTTAAAATCAATTTAATAATTAATTAAAAGTTCATGTTTTTATTTTAATTTAATTTTCTTAAATAACTAATTTAATCATTTTTATTGTCCAAAGTTATCAAGTTCTTGATTTACATGTCATGTTTACTTTACAGTTTAGCATCGGATTTTCCACATATTAAGTCTTCACCCAAAACTAGATGAAAATAGATGTCTTGTCCAAATTCTAAATAGTGAAAGAGATCATCATAAATTTGTTATTTAACCCCCCCTCCCCCCCCCCCCCCCCCCCCCCCGCCCCCCTTTTTTTTGAATTTAAATCGAGGACATATTGAACTTTATATACCTCCAACATCTTGACTAAGAAAGATTATTCTATGTCATTACTTCACTACATCAAGATGAATAGTTTAAAGTTATGAATTTACAAAGGCTCTTGACAATATACTCAATTACATGAGATTATTTCATGTCTCTCCCTTGACCTATTGCATGTTTTTTGCAAAGAAATGATAATTTTTTTACACTCTTGACATCCCAACTGAGCGAGATCATGTCAAGTGTCTTCATCTCACTTTATCACAAGACTTTACTCAATGTTTTAAGTCATTCATGTTTTTGATTACATGACTACAAAGAATTAATCCACATGTCACAATCTCACCTTATCTTATACCTTAGTTCAAAAATATAATTTATGAAGGCCCTTAATATAGTGACTGAGTGAGATCATGTCACATGTCATCATCTTGCATTATAGAGGCTGATATTCAAAGATGGTAGATTACAAAGGCACAAATCAAGAAACAAAATGAGATGCTACCATATGTCATCTAGTGCATAGTCATATACCAAATGTCACTCACATATTTATCCATATGTCCATTCTATAATAATCAATTTCCATATATCATGCCACATGTCATCATCTTGCATCTCCATACATTGAAATGACTCAGAGACCAAATGAAAGGCATAATATTAGTGATAAAGTGAAAGTTTCCACATGTACCATGGAAACATAATTAGATTCCACATATTAATATGAATATAGTTAGCTACAAATAAGAGATATAAATCAAACCATGACTAAGTGATAACATGACAAGTGTGAAAGGAAGACAAACATATTAATGCCAAAAGGGATGATTAAGCTATTGAAAGTAGTGAAAAACTAACATGTGCCAATAAAATCACCAAAAATTGTACATCATAAAAAATATAATTCAAATATAAAGATAGTTGACATAGACTATTTCTCTATAATTAATTATCACAAATGAAAAATCATGGCAATGAACATGGTGTTTATAGTCCATATGCTTTGTCCCAAAACTAGTTCAATGCCATTTTAAAATGACCTAATCTATGAATTAATAATCATATACCTTTAATTTATTCAATCTTAGTGTACAATTAAACATAGATCTTAATGAAAACTATAATGGCAATCAAAAACCAAAAACCAACTCCATTATTATTTTTGTTTAGGACTACATAAGAATTTAAAGACACATCATTCGATCAGAGTGCCTTGGACAATGCCATCCTTCAATAATTATCTATCTATGTAAATTTCAAATCAGATTAGTCATACACATATATACAAAACCTCACCCTTGATTAAAGGTATTATAGAGATGGCATGTTCTTTATTAAATTCATTGGATTATGTGAAATAGCCATAAAACTAGATGTATTTCCCTACACTTATTTGATATTCAATTTATTTAGTATGGGATCATATACACATGACATATTCCATAAAATTAATATAAAATAACTAGTAGCATATGTACTTGGTGTAACTTTTAAACAATACTAAAGACTACCTATACTAGACATGACTTACAACCAATAAGCAATCAAATAATATTTCAATGAAAATAATATTAGGGATAATTTTAAATATTGGGAAAAACACCCTAACACTTTTCTCATGAAAATAGAGGTCAATTCTATTCCAATTTCACAATTCAATAGGGTGTTAAGATTAACATGGCCCTATTAAATAGACTATATGGAGACTCATATATCACTCATGTTGATGATGTCTGGGTGCCATTGTTTTCAATAATTTTAGATGGAAAGAGTATCCATACATTACGATGTATCATAAATTATAATTTGAAGACTCAAAAAGTTACACACAACAAACCAAATAGAAATTTCTACATGTCTTCATATGTAGTAGATGTTATTTGTGGTAATGTAATATATATGGTCACATCTCCTTGGGAACCAAGAATATAATTTGGGTAAAATTCAACCTCTAACACTTCCATAAATTCATAAATTTCATACAAAATATAGTAAACACATTTTTTCCCATGGTATATAAATCCATTAATGCAAAACCTATACCAAGGCTATCTGAAGAAATTAAAAGGTCACTTAGATCAATGGAGGATTACCAATTCTACCAAGGCCATAAGGATATAAAGATAAAAAGAACATTGGTGGTGCATTTTTATCTACCAAGACTAGAGGTAGATAATTGGTTGAATAGGAAATAACATACCAATTATCCCAGAGTGTTGATGAGAATTGTAAAAGATACAAGCTAGGAAAGTTACACAAAACACCTCTTAGTATAGGTACAAAACAATTCCAAGACTAGGATAAACTAGGTATGGCCTCTCTCCAAAAATGATGTTTTAATTTTAAATTTTCTTAATTTAGATATTGAGACCCTAGAGGGGTGGTATTCCAACACAATAATAGCTTCCTAGGTAGAATAGAAACTAGCTATGGACACAATAAATATGTCCATGATTTTATCTTTTTGAATGCATAAGATGACTCAAAGGTTTGTGTTAGAATTATAAATTCAAGGATTTCCATGATAATTTCTAATATGATTCAATATGATCCTTCCATCATAAATAATGATGTAGATAGAATAGAGTAAGAATAAGAAGGGAAATCTATAGAAACAACACAACAACATAAAATGGATGATGAACTAGAGGGAAAAAATTAACAACTTAAGGCAAGGGTTCTTAGATTTCTTCAAAATCATAAATCTTTAAATCAACAAGATCCTTATATTTATACATAAACATATTTATTTCCTAAGATAACCTTTATATTTATACCTATGGTTTCCACAGTCCAACCAATTATAGCACTAGTGGTGAGTTATTCACGTCCTACTTCTCTAGAGCATATTCCAACTATCCCTTATATAGCCACTCAAGATAAGAGGACCTTTCAAATCACTCTAAAATCCCCCAACGTCACACAATAGGATAACCCATCACATTATTCAAGGGGGTTATTTAACCTTGTCTAGTCAAACATGAAGGATGAATTGGTAAAGGATGAAGTATTAGAGAAAGATTCAGTAGGGGAAGACTTAAAATATGAACCAAAACCTAATGTCTTCCAAAAGGTGCCTATAAAGGTACATTTTGTAACTTATACTTTTAATCCTCCTCATACTACTAATATAGAGCAAATAAATATATGTACTATAGAATTAGACCCTATTATCACTGAGAACATAAAATAAGGAAGACAACCCCATGGGTGCACTTGCCACTATTTATATCATTCCATTCATTCCCATTTCCAAATTGTTTTTGGGTTCAATGAATATTTTTGTCACAATTTCTGGTGTTTATAATAATTTTATTCCTATAGCTAGTTTATGTTGACCAAACTGATTCTTGTATTGATACTAACATGGATACTACCACATATATGCCAATTGCATATTTTTAAAAAAAACTAAAATGGACTACCATTATATAGCCTTTTGATCTTACAAGTAATGACATCATGCCAAAGGGTCCACAAGGGGGTTTATCATTTACCTTGCAAAGTGCACATTTTGAGGACTTAGTCTCATAGTCCATATTTGTAACTTACCCACTAAAAATACATGCTTCCACTTTGTCAAGATCATCAATGCCTATAGCCACCCAAATCCTTAAGGCCATTAAGCATATAACTAAATCACTCCTCAAATTAGGGTCTCAAGAGAAAATAAGGTTAACCCACCATTCCCTACACGTCTAGTTTCCACAAATCCAAGCACACCCACTTCACCTAATCCATCATCACTCATGCCTCCACCAACCACTTCATCCTTAATCACCAAATCTACAAAGTCAACTCTTTGATGAATTGATCTTGAAACTTCTATGGATCCTAAACTTAAAAGTATAAAAGATGTCTAGATAGAGTTTGGTTATAGTAGAGGAGCTAAAGCTTACCACTAAATTTGATGATAAATATAATCAGCTAGAGAGGATCAGAAAGAGGAAGATGGAAAGGGGAGATGGACTGATTAAATTTATAAGATAAGAGGATCTCTTCTCATTTACAAAAAAAAGGAAAACCCTTCCTCGAGAAGATGGTGAAAACAAAGAGGACCTAATCTCCATGGTAGATGTTATAGGGGAGCTATTGAAGAAGATATTTCATTCCTTGTAAAAAATGAATAAGATAATAAAGTATCAGTACATATTGGAAGCCCTAGATTAAATATTGAACAAATTCCCAAATTCAACTTAATATTTCTACAAATTGGTAATTTCTATATATAAGGCAAGAGTTCAATGCCAACCACATTAGGGGAGTGTGGTTAAATTTAGTAAATCTTTGGATATTCTAGACACTAAATTATATCATATTACTAAGGCATTCCTATATAAATCATTTACACACTTTAACCTACTACCACTAATAGATATTAATCTATCATATGTAATCTATAAGAAAAAGGACTTGAAATATTGACATAGCCAAATGAAGGAACTAGTGGAACAATTGACCATATAAAAGACCAAGGAAATTGAGTTGTTAAAATAAATGTCATTTCAAACATATACATAGTTCATGGTTAGATAATAATCCAACCTTATTTTAACACCCTACTTCATACCTCTATAGATAATTTCAAGGCAAAAGTTTATCATAGTCCTCCTAGAGGTAGTTATTAGATTGTTCAACTGATCATATTTGTAAAAGGGAAGATAGATGAGGCCAAGATACTTATTAATTCATTAAATTTTTAATTAATCATACACAAGAATATAATGGACATGAATATTATATCATTTAAAATGTGTTAAGAACCCATGCTACTCCTTCTCTTTACTTTGTTAGTATATTAGTTGTTACAGATGCATATGTTTTGTAAGTCATCTTGTGAACATTTTTTTTATCCCACATTCATGGTAAGTAGTAGTTGATTAGATTAGAATTAGTATATAAGTAATTGTTGAGGCCAATGAAGGTATCCACAAAATTATTGTATTGATCTTTCTCAAAGGAGGTTTCCCCCTCGAAGTGGCTTGTGATCAATATAATCCTTTCGGTGCTTTTGATAATCACATAAATCTATTATTTTGTCTATGTTCACTAATTTTTTTCAAAAGGATCCTCTCACTTGGTATCAGTGCACTTTTTAGGACTGATTTCATTTTTCAAAATATCTTAACTCTATTTTATTGCATAATTCAGTTAAGTATTTTTCTAAAAAAGCCTTAACTCTGTTCTACTATATAATTCATTTACGTACTTATTTGTATCACAATAATCTATTTTAGATCAGAGTAAAAACATGTTCACATAACTATGAGAAGTGCCTAGGTGAAATCCCTAAAACTCATTATGAGGAGTACCATATGAACCCCAAAGTAGCTGGCCCATTGAGAGGACCTTCTAGGGAAATAGGCAACAGCCCCTTCTTGACTGACTAGTTCCCATTCATGATGAAAACCAAGAGCTATCATTTAGAGGTAAATTCATCACCATAAATTTCATGGGGAGTGGTACTCATTTAGATAGCATTGGTGGCCAAAGATATATCTTTGAAACCTTATGCAACTATTGAAACTTGGGGCCCATTTTTATTAGTTTTAGAATATTCCCAATAGACTATCAAAAAATCAATCAGTAGAGGATCAGAAGACTCTCAAAGGACATGCAATCAAATATTTGATAGAAATTAGAGACTAGAAAATCTTCATCCTATCAGTTTTAGAAAACTATAATCATAGTATCAGAAGACTCTCATAGGTCTTACCGCTAGGCATTTAATATAAAATAAAAACCACAAACCATAAAAAAATCTTATTCTAACCATGGTAGTAACCTGAACCAGAGAAAAAATGACGATGAAATTGTTTCCTTCAAGACCCAAATCAAAGATCTTGATGAAAAAATTCTTGGCCTTAATCTTAAACATACCACCTTGAACAATAAATGGCATCCAGGGTCCTCTTCAAACACTGGATTTTCTTCTTCCAATAATTTTCATGAGATGAAGCTTGATTTTCCTCAATTGAATGGTGTATATCTAATTAGATGGATCTATCAAGTAGAACAATATTTTATTTTGCATAATACTTTTGATGCCAACAAGGTCCCACTTATATCCTTTCACTTGTAACATGAAGCTATTAAATGGTATCATTGGTATACCAAGGCTCATGATGAGCCAAGATGGACCAATTTTTGCACCCTTATTTTTTAATGGTTTGGCCCTAGTGTTTTTTATGACTTCACTAGAGAACTCACTAAACTTCTCCAAATAGGTAATCAAACAAGATTTGAAAAAATAGCTAATCACACAGAGGGATTATCAAATGAATTATTCAAGAGTTTCTTTGTTAGTGGGATGAAGGATGTAATTCAATTTAAGGTCAAAATGTTTCATCCCAACATAATTATGGAAGCCCTAAGGTTGGCTAAGTTGGCAAAAGACAAGATCATAGTTCAATAATTATTTAAATCTAATTTTTCTCCATTCAAAAATATAACTTCACAATGATTTCAAACAATGTCATCCCCTAGAACCACTCCTATCAAGCATTTAACTGAAGTATATATGCAAGCATGTAGAGAAAAGGATTGTGTTATAATTATGATGAAAAATTCACTTGGGGACATTAATGTGTTGAGAAAAATCTCTACCTACTATATGTGGACTCTTTTCCCAAAGCTAAAATTTTAGAAGATGCTTAAGATAAAATAGATGATCTGGAAGAAGCTCCACCGATTGTGGAACTTACATCTCAAGAAGACCAACCAAAGATATATCTACATGTCTTAGAATGAGTCACCACCCCACAAACCATATGAGTTAGGCGTTACTTCAAGAATATCCCTCTCAAAATACTCATTAATTTAGATATCACTCATAACTTCATTGAACCTTGGATCACCAAATAGGTTGATTGTTTTTTCCATCCTTGTTCCAAAATTGAAGTCATTATTACTAATGGGGGCACATTACCTTGTAAAGGTAAGTGTCGTAATGTGTGTATCTCTATTGGAGATTATAACTTACACTCTAAAATGTTTATGTTTCCCTTAGGTGGATGTGATGTTATTTTGAAAGCCTAATGGTTATGCACATTTGAACCCATCTTATGGGATTTTGTTGAACTTTGGATGTAGTTTTTAGATAATGGGAAAAAACACACATTGAAAGGCTTACACCTAGAGTCTCTCAACATCATAAGTTCACATCACATGGAAAAGCTTCTTAATAAAAATTCAAATGGCATCATTACCTAGCTCCATTCCATTCAAATTCAACCATCAATGATCTCCAATACTCAACCTAATATAAAAATTATTCTACATTCATCTTTTCCAAACCAGTGGGATTACCACCTTTATATCCATATGACCATTATATTCAACTCCTTCCTAGAAGTGTTCTTCCCAACATCAGGCCCTATCGCTACCCATTTCAATCAAAGACAAAGATTGATATGCTCATTCAAGACTTACTAAAGAAAGGCATTATTTACCCTAATAATAGCCCATATTCTTCACCGATTCTCCTTTTCCAAAAAAATGATGGGTCATGGTGCCTCTATATTAACTTTCGAGCACTTAATAAGTTCTTGATCCCTATTATTTATGAGATTTTTTATGATCTTCATGGCACTCATTTTTCTCCAAGTTGGATCTCTAATCTAGATATCACCAAATTTAGTTTCATGAGGATGATATTGCTAAGATAGATTTTTTCACACATGATGGCCACTATGAGTTTTTGGTCATGCCTCTTGGCCTCACTAATTCTCCTTCATCATTCCATGCATTGATGAATAAAATATTTTATCCCTATCTATGTAAATTCATTCTAATCTTCTTCGATGATATCCTCATCTATAGTAAAACATGGCCTGAGCATCTCCAGTATCTAAAGCTCACACTATAAATTTTGTCTGATCATCATCTTTGTGCAAAATATTCCAAATGTGCTTTCAACCAATATTAAGTGAAGTATATTGTGAATATTTTTTCATTTCAAGGGTTTCAAGTGAATATCAATAAAATAGATACCATGACAAATTGGCCTCATCCTTAAACACTCAAGAGCCTCTATGGTTTTTAGGGTTGACTAGATACTATCACAATTTTGTTAGGGATTAAGGGAAGATTGAAGCTCTAATAATAGATATGTTTAGAAAGGATGTTTTTATATGGACATAATCTATTGAGTATGAATTTGAACAATTGAAACAAGCTATGTGTACTACACCTAATCTAGCTATGCCAAATTTTTCCAAGACCTTCACTATCGAGAGCGATGCATACAATAAGTGACTTGGTATTGTTATCCTCCAATAAATATGCCCCATTACATTCACTATCAAAGCCCTTTCTAGAAATAATTTAGTACTCTTTACTTATGAGAAGGAAATGATGGCCATTTTGTATGTAGTATAGAACTAGTGGCCATACCTATTGGGGAAGCATTTTTGCATCAAAACTGATCACCATAGTCTAAAATATTTCTTATAACAATGGGTCTCCACCCCATCACAACATAAATGAGTCAAAAAAATCATGGATTATGAATATGAGATCACTTAAAATAAGGGTAAGGATAATATTATGGCTAATACTCTATCTTGCACATTTCTAGACCAAGCTTCCCTTTTAGCTATTTACATACCTATTCTAAATTGGTTGAATGTTGTACAGTAGGTGTATGTCAATGACTCCTCATTATCTCAAATCATTCAATAGTTATCCACTAACCCCTCTACTATACTACATTATTCTTGGGATTGTGCTTCTCTATGATACAATGGCCATCTGATTCTTCCCCAAAGCACAAATCTTCAATAGGTTGTATTCTATGAAGTCCAAGATTCTCTAACTATATGGCACTCAGGGTTTCTCAAAACTTATGAGTAGGCATAATGTAACTTCTTTTAAAAGGGAATCAAAAAGGAAATTCAACAAATGGTGGCTAAATTTGATACCTACCAACATAACTAGGGTGAAACAACACTCATTCTTGGGTTGATCAAACCATTGCCCATCCCTACAAATATTTTGGCATATATTTTTATGGATTTCATTGAGGGGCTCCCTAAATCTAGAGTGAAAATAGTGATATTGGTTTTGGTTGATCTCCTCTCCAAATATAGTCATTTTTATTCCTTCAACCATCCCTATACCACCTCTACAATTACACAAATTTTATTAGACCAAATTTTCCATCTTCATGGCATTAATTATTTAATTGTCTCATATTATGATGCAACCTTCACCAATAATTTTTGGATTGAACTATTTCAATGCACTGGTACCCAATTAAAGATGAGTTCTAGGCATTATCCACAAACAGATGGCTAGATTGAAATTGTCAAAAAATACTTGGAAATTTTCCTTCATTGCTTCACCTCAGAACAATAACATCAATGGGTAAAGTGGCTCCCTCTTACTGAAAGGTGGTGTAATACCTTCTACCACACTTCAACTAAAATGACTCCATATGAAGTAGTCTACGTTCAAGCACCACCAGTGCTTCTCTTGTACACCCCCAATACCTCACCAGTTTAATCAGTTGAAAAGATTCTTTGAAACTAAGATTAGATCCTTAGCACCCTATGGGACAATCTTTATATGGCACAAAATAGAATGAAACAATAGGTTGATCAGCATCATTCTAAATGCACTTTTCAAGTAGGTGATATGGTTTTTCTTTTTCTACATCTATATAATCAATCATTTCTAAAAATCAAAGGGCATCATAATATGGATCCCAAGTTCTATGGGTGATATAAGGTTCTCCAGAAGATTAGGTTGGTTGCTTAAAGTTAGAGCTCCCACCTTCTTCTTGAGTTCTCCTAGTATTTCATGTATCTTATCTAAAGAAAGTTCTTAGAAAAACATCAGAGTGAATTTTTTTTTACCAAAACTTGATAATGAAGGATCTATATTTCTTGAGCCAGAGGAAATCCTAGATAGGCATACACAACAAATCCACTCCCACTCCATCATAGAGGCATTAATTCAATGGGTTGACATGTAACCAGAGGATGCAACATGAGAACCACTATTTTAAATTCAACACCAATTCCCACATTTGAAGCTTTGAGGATAAAGCTTTTTCTAAGAGGGAGGGGATGTTAGGAACCCATGCTTCCCATTCTCTTTACTTTGTTAGTATATTATTTTCTATGTACACATATGATTTGTAATTCATCCCATGAGCATTTTATTTTATCCCACATTCATGGGAAGTATTAGTTTTTTAGATTAGACTTAGTATATAAGTAAGTGTTGAGGCCAATGAAGGTATCCATGAATTTATTGTATTGATCTTGCTCGAAGGAGGTTGCCTCTTCAAAGTGGCATATGATCAATATAATCCTTTCGATGCTTCTAATAATCACATAATTCTATTATTTCATGCATATTCACTAATTTTTTGTAGGATGATCCTCTCAAAATTTCAATCATAAATTTCATCACTATTGATTTATATTTTGATGCATGCTCAAATAAAAAGAGGTAACAATAGAGGTAGTTGGTAGCTCAATTAAAAGCTTCATCCTCATAATAATGAAATATTACTACTTATATTTATCTCATGTATGTAATGGTGCATACCTTTGTGGGAATTTTATACTCTCTTATTATCTCCACTTTATCTCTTGTGCATGTTCATACCCGTCCCACCCTAGTGACAATTATAGTTCTAGCTACATTATTGGCCCATGTTTTAGATATGACTAACATTGGAAGTTCTACTCATGCATCATATAATATTTTTTTTTAATTTTTACTATGATTATATTTATACTTTTTTATTATCAAAAATACCTTTGTACATGCAAATTATGAATCTAAGCTATGTTAGGACTTGTTTTTTTTAAAAACCTTGTAACTAGGCAAAGCTAACAAGCTAAATTAGGAATTGGTCTTATTTTATATTTTGTAAGTATACAACAAGCTTTGAATATTAGGTGGTGAACATCCAAATCTATATATGTCTAAGTTATAGTCATTGTAAAGGTAAGGGAATTTTGGAAATTAATGCAAGCAAATAAAGTTTTTACAAATGTTATGTGAGCTTGTTTTAATGTGCTTTCTCTTCTAAATTTATGTGTTTATTTGAATAATTACCATTAATTTGATATATTGTATAAATTAGTATGCAATTATTTTATTGTAATCATTGGATTAAACTTTGAGTTAGTATTTTTGGTCCTTTATTTATAAATCATATTTTTACCTTATTAGTAAAGTGATTATGCTTAGTAATTCAATACTAATAATATATTTGGTTATGGTCAGTGCATTATATTACAATTGATTCCTCAAACTCTTCATTGTGTTTTTTTTCACATGATGATAGTAATCTTATACTAAACATTAATCAATGATAGGTGTCTATTCATATTATAGTCAGTCAACTTTGAAGAGTTTAATATTTAGCTAAATTATAGAGCCTTTCTTTTCTACCTTATCATTCCTTATTTTTATATATATTTTTAGTAATATCCAACTTAATTTAGATCGATACATTCACCTTAGGTTTCCTCTTATAACTTTAGGTTATACATTAGACACAAGTCACATCTAAACCATCTATGGTAAATAACCACTACACTCCCTATTATTCCACCACATGGTTATTTTCAAAACCAATACCCATAAATCATGCCTTGGAATGCATTATCACTAATACTAGAATTTGAGGGTCTGTCCCTTAAGAATATTTAGTGTACATAAAACCCACATCAATAGGTTTTATCTATCACTAGAAGGAGGCCTTCACATTTAGTTATTGAGTCCACTTGAGTTGCATACATTAGATCAACTAATAAGATTAATAAGGTACAATAATGATTATTATCTACTATTATTATCACCTTTACATGTTTACCAAAGACTAAGATCAAATAGAATCAACCTCAACATTTCACTATGGCTTGGATAGCTAGATCTACTGTCATTTTAGTTGGTGTTGTCTTTGATTTACCTAAGAATCTCAAAAAGTATCTTCCTTCATTCTCCCCTTTTATGGGGAGAACTATTGAGGAACATGTTAAAAACTTTAAGACTTTGTTAGGATTACTAAATGTAACTCATGAAGATGTTGCATGCATACTATTCCATTACACCTTGCAATATGTTGTATATGACTAGTTCTTAGATCTTCTAAAGAATTCAATTACCTCATGGAATCAATGTCACGGTATGTTTATTTTATAATTCATATAAGTTATTATTCCTAGTGTTGTCTATCAACATTTTTCCATAATGAAAATGGAACCTAATAAGCCAATTGGAGTATTTAATACAAGATTTTAGAATATGTACAATCATGTATATGTTTTGTGTAGACCTATTATTGCATCAGTCCTTGAGATGTATAAAAATTCCTTAGATTCAATGAATACAATATTTTTATGCAAAGAAAAAAACACAAAATACCTTAAATTATGCCTATGTTGAACCCATCAATTGTATCCTCAATTTCAAGCTTTGGGTATTCTCAACATCAATCCAAATTTTCCTTCTTTGAATCCTATTCCAAACGCTAACCAAAATGTGATGGCCAACAATCAAGTTCATGTTTTTAATCAAACACCTCTTTCTCATGTTACACCAAACTAGAACTTAATATTTATAAAGAGTTATTTACCTATGTCTAACCTATAGAATTAGAACCAAGTCCTAGCTCCATTCAACAACTCAACTACACAAGGTATAACCCATAATTCCACTAAAACAGAGTTAGATGTCATTCAATGCATGGTGCAAAAACTTAGTAATGAGTTTATTATATGTATAAATGCTTAATAAAATAGTATGGTAATCATCTAATATGTATTTCCCATTCCATATATATAATAGACCATTTAATAGGCCAAATAATAACCCAGAGCCAACTCCCAATAAACTACCTAAAATAAGCATCTATGAGTTAGCTCTACCTAATTGGTGTATCATTCACAATACTGCACAACACTATGTGTTAGACTATATATAATCATGTACTTCCTAAAAAATCTTCTTAGAAGAGATGAAAGGGTATGAAATTATCCCAAATCAGCTTAATTCATCCACATCTAGTACACCCAGTTATTTTAGTACTATAATGGTGTTTGAAACATATGATTTTCCATTCACAATTGAGGATGAGAATGAACCAAAAGAAAACATAGATGATATTCATGCTTTTCAGTAGTTTAAAAAAATTAATTACATTTTGAGAAATAAGAATCAACATCCTGTATGTACTTTCACACCTCCAAACAATAATGTTATTACTCGTCCTGACCCAAAGGGAAATAATAATCCACCTCTCTTGAAAGGAAATGACCAGTATCAACATGTTTATCCACCTATAAAGAGTGGATATAATATAATTGAGGATATGAATATAATCAAGGCAAAGATCAACCTCCATGAATTGGCCCAAATTATATAACAAAGAGAATTATTATCGAATGACATGACTAGTAAACCTTCTAAAAATTCAAAGTATGTACATGATAACATGGACATATATAAATATAAATATAAATATTGATTATTATAATATTTAAGGGGGAAAATACATAATTACTTAGTCGATTGAGGAGCTTTAGCCAATGTAATGCCCATAGCAATTTGTAGGAAGTTAGGTCTGACCCTAGAAAATTTCAAAAGGGTGGTCCTAAAATTAAAAAACTATTTGATCCTAGTAGTTGGAGAGTTATTAAATGTTCACATGTATCTTTATTTTGAGCCACATGTCCATCAATAGATTTGTTAGGGTGTGGAGCTAAAAGCTTCAACTGTTGCAGACATGAGGAAGGTTGCTAAAGAACCAGAAGCACCGGAATCGATAGCATGACTGACATCGATCAGATGCAGTACAAAAGGTAATCGATGACAGCAGCTAGTCAACCGATGTCGGCAGCACCAGGCAAGTAGGGACCGGTGTCGGTCGCCTGTGTGTTCCAGAACTGCTGTTGATGAACAGTCAGTTAAGTGAAGTGAGTGTTTGCATGTCAAATGACTAATTATAGTCACGAGTTGTGTGTCTAATTATTGTAGTTAGATTTCTAATTTTGTATGCATGGGATTCTATTTAAAGACCCATGAGGCATGTATTGTAATTATCAAAGAAGGTTAAGGAGATCAGCTAAAGCATTCAAGGAGGGATAATAACTCAGGCCATAGAGTTGTTGTGTTGAGCAAGAGAGAGAGGGAAGAAGGTCTTGAGGTGTGGCAAGCCTTTGAGGTGGAGGAAGAAGTGGCATCTTTCTTATTGCATTTTCTTCTAGTAATATTTAATACAAGAGTGTGTATTGTCTCTCAAATTCTTTATTGTCTCAAGTTTCTAGATACTTAATCATTCTGGTATAATTCCGTGTTTAATTGCTTATAAGAAAGTAATCAATTGTGTTTCTGTTGGATAAGGGGTTCCTAATAGTTGGTATCAGAGCTAAGGTTTGCAGGAAGCAGGTTATTTTTTATTACAAAGCATTCATAGGTTTTTTGATTGAGTGGGAGTTCAGCAATGGCAGAAGAAAGTAAGCTACGAATGGAGAAGTTTAATGGTAAGAATTATCAACATTGGAGGATGCAGATTGAGGATTATCTGTATCAGAAGGATCTATACTTACCATTGGGTGGGGTTGCATGCAAGCCCACATATATGAAGGATGAAGAATGGAGTGTTCTTGATTGGAAGGTTCTCGGTTCCATAAGGTTGAGCCTTGCATCATCTATGATTCCCAACTTATCACAGTGCAAGACAACGGAAGAGTTGATAGAATTCTTGGTGAATTTATACGAAAAGCCCTCGGATTCTAATAAGGTATATCTTATGAAGCAGTTATTTACTTTGCAAATGCAGGAAGGTGGATCGGTACATACTCATCTCAGTGATTTCCATGGTTTGGTAAACCAGTTAGCTTCAGTCAATATTGTTTTTGATGATGAGGTAAAGGCTCTCTTGATTTTATGTTCTTTGCCTAAAAGTTGGGACAGTTTGGTTATGGTAGTAAGTAATTCTGCATCTGCCTCTAAAATCTTAAAATTTGATGATGTTGTGAGTGTGATCTTGAATGAGGAAATACGCAGGAGAAGCACAGGTGAATCATCAGGGAATGCTCTAAGTGTAGAAAGTAGGGGAAGGCAAAGGGAGAAGGTTGAGCAAGGGAAATCAAGGTCGGGAAGGAGATCTGAATCCAAAGGTATTACCTGCTAGTTTTGTGGAAAGAAAGGACACACAAAGGAGTGTTGGTTGAGAGATAAAGAGAATCAACATGCAGGTATTGAAGAAGCAAAGGATGTAAATATTATGGTACAGGATGCTCTCATACTTTCTTTGGATAGTCAAGTAGGATCATGGATTTTAGATTTTGGTTCATCTTTTCATGCATCCCCAAACAGAGATTTGTTCCATGAGTATGAACAGGGAGAATTTGGAGTGCTTTATTTAGGGGATGGTACGCCTTGTCAAAAAGTTGGCAAAGGGAAAGTGCAGCTGAGATTACAGATTGACAACACATGGGTGTTAAAGGAGGTCATGCATGTTCCAATTCTGAAGTAGAGTTTAATTTCTGTAGGAAGGTTAGGTGATGAGGGATGCACAATAACCCTCACAATAGATTATTGGAAGGTTATCAAGGGTGCACTTATTCTAGCAAGAGGTAAGAAAGTAGATACTCTTTATCTATCTACTTGTATTTCTGATTCCACTTCTGGTTTATCTACTTCAGCTGTAGATTCGAAGATGTGGCTTAATAAGCTTGGTCACATGAATAGGAAGGGAATGGACGTTCTTGATTTGAAAGGTATGTGTTCAGATTCAAAAAGCATAGATAGAGTTGATTGCAGGAAAAGGAAATTTGATGCTTTTGATAGGAACAAAGAAGCCTTGGTGTTTATGGAGGAGATGAAGGACATAGATCACTCATAGGGGCTGAATAATTCTGAGCAGGGTAGTATGGATAGAGGTTTGATCCAAGATGAGTTCACAGATGAAGATTTCATCACTTACAGGAACACATAGACACCGATGTCAGTCACTTGGGACTGACATCGGTCAGCCAGATACCGGCATCGATCATGTACAGACCAGCAGGGTCGGTAGGTCAGGCAAGAGAAGTCTGACGTCGATCATCAGGATTGACATCGGTAGGGTGGACACTGGCATCGGCCAGGGAAATGATGTCAGTAGTCAGGGTCAGTGTAGGGAACCGACATCGATCGGGAGTAGACTGGGAGATGGCTGAGATCAATCACTGGAACGGATGTTGGGTGGACAACAAGCTGTCAAGGAGTCTCAAACACCCATATGGAGGTTAGAAATGGTAAGTGAACCTCATATTCGTTGCTCACCTTCTTTATATTGCTTACTGATAGTAAAGAACTAGGAAGATGGAAGAAGCAATGCAGGTAGAGTCTAGAAACAGTGGGAGCATGGCATGGATGAGGAGTGTGAGTCCTTGGAGAAGAACCAAATAGGTATTTGTTGGTAGAGTTATCAGCTGGAAGAAAGCACTAGATAGAGGGATGGATTCCCATATTAGAGAAGAGAGTGGATGGACATGTGAGATAGAAGGCTATGGTATATGGTCTTGATTAGGCTGTAGACAATGGAGGTTTGACCATTGTATTTATCTTTACCAGGTTGGATAATATTAGCTACAATATCCTGTTACTGTATTGTGTTACTTGTTGCAGGGTTTCATATATAGAAAGTTTTTTGAGCTAAGGGTAGAGTTGGTTCAGAAGTATGTCATGAAGAATTTGGGAGCAGTAAAATTCTTTTTCAACATAAGTGACAGGTATAACATCACAGGTTTACATGGTGGTTGGTCTTCAAGAGTGACTTTGAAGAGGGATACAAAGCCAAAGGAACAAAATAGATGGTGTATAGTTATAGGTACAGTAGCAGCTATTTATCTCCAAGTGGGAGATTATTAGGGCGTGGAGCTAAAAGATTCAACTGTTGTAGACATGAGGAAGGTTGCTAAAGAACTAGAAGCACCGGCATTGGCAGCATGACTGATGTCAGTCAAATGCAGTGCAGAAGGCAATTGGTGATGATAGCTACTCGGCTGACGTCGGCAGCACCAGGCAAGCAGGGACCGGTGTCGGTCGCCTGTGTGTTCCAAAATTGTTGATGAACAGTCAGTTAAGTGAAGCGAGTGTTTGCATGTCAAATGACTAATTATAGTCATGACCTGTGTGTCTAAATATTGTAGTTATATTTCTATTTTTGTATGCATGGGATTCAATTTAAAGACCCATGAGGCATGTATTGTAATTATCAAAGAAGGTCAAGGAGATCAGCTGAAGCATTCAAGGAGGGATAATAACTCAGGCTATAGAGTTGTTGTGTTGAGCAAGAGAGAGAGGGAAGAAGGTCTTGAGGTGTGGTAAGCCTTTGAGGTGGAGGAAGAAGTGGTATCTTTCTTATTGTATTTTCTTCTAGTAATATTTAATACAAGAGTGTGTATTGTCTCTCAAATTCTTTGTTGTCTCAAGTTTCTAGTTACTTAATCATTTTGGTATAATTTTGTGTTTAATTGCTTATAAGAAAGTAATCAATTGTGCTTCCATTGGATAAGGGGTTCCTAACAAGATTGACATTCTTATACTTGACATCACTGAGGCTTATGGTCTACTCATAAGTCATGATTGGTCAAAAAATTGAATGGTTACATGGAAATATATTTTTCACACATGTGGATACCTTGGAAAGGAGTAAAAAACCATATTACAGTTGATAGGGAACCAAATATAAAATACAAAATCACATAATATAATGTAAAAAATGAAAGAGTCAAATTTACCTCATCACACATAGGAGTTTACACTTTCACTATAAAACCTTTGACTGGTGAGTGATAATTTGAAGGCCTTTCATAATTGTGGACCTTATATTTTGATGGTGCTTAGTCTAAATAAGTCTCTAGTTTAGGGATAACCTTGATTGACCCTAATGGGAAGCAGTACCTTATTACTTTCAGAATATAATTTCTATGCACTAACAACCATACAAAGTGTTAATCCTTGATCTTAGGATTGAAATATGCACTAAAACATAATGTCGAATAATTTTTGATATTTGGAGACTCGAATAAATTTATCAACCAAGTTAAGAGTTGATATCAATGCAAATTGTCATATCTAAAAATATATAAGTACATATCTTAGGGTTTGATTGAATCATTTGAAGACTTTAACTTAAAATCAATCCTAAGAGAATAGAACTAGATTGTAGATTCTCTAGATGAATCTACAACAAATTTGGCCCCTCTTCAGGAGTCTAAAATGTATAAATTTTTAGTAGAATTGGTTCCTTGTCACTTAGTCCCTAATAATGTTGAAACTTTCTAGGTATTTGATGATTATAATCAAATTATATAGTTCAAGAATAATTTTGGTGCTTTCAAATCCCAAATCATTGATGAAAAGGAATTTAATCTAATGAAAATATAAGATGTTGGAGATGATGTTATAATTCAACTAAAATAAAATGGAATAGCTAAAGTGATGGTATGTTGGAATGAGTCTTTAACATTGATTTCCAATCTAAAATATAAAATCAATCCAAAACAAATGAATCTAATTTTTCCAAGGTAAACCTAGGAACAGATGAGTAACCTCAATATGTCAAATATTGGATTGAGTTGTTGTGAGAAAGAAAAATAGAAATTGAAATAACTATTGATAGAATAAAAATATTTGATTGCTTGGTCTTACAAATGTTTAAATATTTTTTATTCAAGAGTCATAACACATACTATACCACTTAGAGAGGGACATAAACCTTTCAGATAAGGATAGAGACCAATTAATCTCATTATGTAACATCTCATTTATAAGTAATTCCAAAAAATATTAGATACCAAAATCATATTTCCAATCAGACATTTTACTTGGGTGACTAATCTAGTTCATGTATGAAAGAAGAATAGTGAAATCAAATTGTGCGTATATTTTATAACTCTCAATACATATTTAAAGAAATATTATTACCCATTACCTTCCCTAGATGAAAGTGATTTAGATAGTGAGTCAATATAAAATGATATCTTTTCTAGATGGGATTTTTAAGCTACAACCAAGTATTAGTATAAAATGATGATTGAATGAAAATTAATTTCACTATTAAATGGGTAAATTTTACATACAAGAAAATTCCTTTCAGAATTATCAATGCAAGTGATAATTTTCAACATTCCATGGAATTCAAATTTCAAGGACACATTGACATGTGCATCATTATTTGCATGGATGAACTAATTGTCTATTCTAAAGATATGATAGATCATGTTGCCCATTTGTAGAGAGTATTTGATAGATGAAATTATATAATCTCATTATCCAAAGAAGAGTATTTTTGGAGCCATATAAGGTAAATTATTGGGCCATGTTATCACCAAGAAAGGTATTTATATTTAACCTAAAAGAGTTCAAGATATTTTTAAAATTCCACATCCTAACAATGAAAAGGAACTCAAATATTTATTCAGTAAGATAAATTTTGTTTATAATTTTATTTTTGGATTTGTAGTAATTATAAATCCATTAAATTCTTTGTTAAAATAGGATGCAAAGGTGGAATGAAAAACAAAATCAAATAAAGCATATTAAGACATCAAAATCACCATCACCCAAGCTCTAGTTTTGATTGGCTCAGACTTCTTAATGTGTTCATTTATCTCAAAACATACTATAGTATCAATACTCACTTAAAAGGTTTAAGACCATGCACATCCTATCCCATTTATGAGAACCAATTTTAAAGATGCATAGTTTAGGTATTCTTTGATAGATAAACAAATATATGTTTTGATCAAAGTTGTGAAGAAATTGAGGATCTGCATTATGCACAACAAGATATATGCCATTGTCCCAAACCCAGCTATCAAACTTACACTTAGGTAGAATGAATTAGGTGAATGAAGAGGCAAGTGGATGGCTAAGTTTCAATAGTTTTATTTATAAATTAGACTTGGAAAAATGGTATGAGGACAAGGCATAATTCAACTGATAAAAACTAGTCCACACACCTCCACTAAGAATTTCAACTAGTCTCCAAAAGTTGGTGGTGATTGGTAAAACCAAATTATTCACTACATACCTATGTGCATGTGTCTATTTGAATTAAATAAAGAAAAAATAAGATAACTCAAACTCAAATCAACACACTATATGATAAAAAATGGATTATTGTATCAAAAACATTACGAAGGTATTTACGTGAGATGTGTTTCTAGAGAAGAAACTACATATATCCTTAACAATTTTTATCAGAAGATAGGTAGTTTAAATACTTTATGTAATTCCATAGCTCATAAAATTATAAGAATGGGACACTATTGGCATACTAATTTAAAGGATGCACACAATCATGTTATAACTTCCCATCAATGTCAAGTATTAGGTAAGAGAGAAACACATACAACTCAAGGATAATTTTAAGAATGGTTCCCTAAAAATTTCTATAATATCCTAGTGAATCCTAGAGTTTAGGCCTACTTTCATTGGCTAATATTTGTAAAGATTGACATATATGTGTAAATTTATTAGCTATTCTATTGACTCTTTAAAAAAACATATAATTAACTAGTGAATTAGATTTAATCAAAGAAAGATACAATGACATAAAATAAAAGAATACAAAATTAAATCTAATGAAAACTCAGCCTTTCTCTTTCAAACCAATGAAAAAATAATGTCACTTACCTAGAATTTAAATTAACCTATGAAAAATAAGCCTTGATATGATTTATTTTTTTAAATATCCACACAATTAGGTCTTCACCATCATGGATGACTATGCCTAAATGGTTGAGTGACAAATGCTAACTAGAAATTACACCCTAAAGGTGAAATGGTCATGTTGATAGTGGCATCAAGATGTAGTATAAGGTTATTAGAATAGAAAACAAATTTATGTAGAGTAGAGTGAAATAAATGGAAAATAATTATTAGCGAAAACACGTGTAATGAGTCTATAGAAAAATCATTTTTGAAGGCTTGTATGCAAGATTACATAAAAAACCAAATTTGGTGGATGGTATCTAACAAATCATAATTCTTATCAAGTGTTAAATTCTCCAGACATGTGAGCACATAGATTCTTATAGGCATAAAATCTAACCAAAACACCTAATAAGGTTCAAATATGTTAGACATTTAAGTTGACTAATTCCCAAAG
Organism: Torreya grandis; assembly: GCA_037957365.1. Taxonomy (NCBI): domain Eukaryota; kingdom Viridiplantae; phylum Streptophyta; class Pinopsida; order Cupressales; family Taxaceae; genus Torreya; species Torreya grandis. The sequence continues at coordinate 1,523,935 of JARHVA010003742.1, read as the reverse complement.
GCAACTTTTTCAACTCCATAGAATGGCTAATATTCATATACTATAGATAGTGGAGGTGATAGATAGATCTTCTATATTTGAAGATGATAAATACAAAATGATTAACGTGTTCAAATAATCTTAAATAATACTTTCATCTCAAGTCTAATAATTGAAAACATTTCATATGGATTAAAAAATCTAAAGTAATATGTTCTACATGTACATATTCATTATTTGCTATGAGTAAAGGACTAAGAGACTCTAATCCTTCCCAATTTTTTAGGATGACCTTCATAAAGCCATTTATTAAAGAAATTATATGGGTAACATGGTTCTATTTGGATGTAAATTCCTTTAATTATTTTTCCCATTCTAGAATAAAATATGCAACACATCCTTAGACTTGCTCATAGCTAAATCCCTAAGTAAATCGTGCATCTTATAATTTAAAAACTTTCCTTTACAAACTAGGGAGACCTCAATTATACACCTACAATAGAGTTCATTTATATAATCCAAGTCTATATATAAATGTTATATCATGCCTCAAATAGACTCAAACACTTAACCAATCCATAGATTCATCAAATATTCACAATCTATATATTCTTATTTAATAAAGGTATTTTTTAAAGATTGAAAAAATATATACACTGTAGAACCATAGTCAAATTATCAAGTCATTATTAAAATATAGCCATTAAAATTACCCATTTGTGCCTTATATGTCCACTTGAGGTCACTTTACCCTTATTATATAACTTGACCCATCATAGAGGCCCTTTCAATCCACTTTTAGTCTCATAGAAGTCACAAATAGCACCCAGGTCTAGAGAACACCACATGAGACCCATAATGGCACAATACCTTAGTGATTTAGGTCCCTACAACCTCCAAAAAGTAGTTTTTCATCTCCCTAAGAGAATTAGGGTTGGCCTAGACCTATTCTTAAGTCACCCTCCCAAGTCATTTCTATTAGAACACTATATAAATACTACTTTCAACCTCTTACACTCTAGGTGTACATTATCACAAAGAATAACACAAAAGTACCACTTCATATTGAGGGAAAGCTCCAAATTATTCCAATATTATATTTATTCAATCCATACATTCAATTATATATCCCTAGTGTAGGTATCTAGATCTTAAGTGGTCTCTAAGGCATCCTCTCATACATTTGCACTTAGGCATTCTAGCATTCACACATATCACATAAGTGGGAGAAATACATCAACTTTGATCCTTCCTTGAAGTATTGGTATCTAATCAATGTGCCACATAGGGGTGTCAATCACACATCCATCACATCTAACTTACTAACCCCTTTTTCTCATGGTATTCATTCAAACCCTTACAAGCATTAAAACCTAGGGCTTTTTGAGGAAAATAGAGCTCTAGGAAAAAGTATTGATCACAAAGACTTGAAATTTACATCATGGATAGAACAAGACCTTATCTATAAAACCTAAAAATCATTTATAAAGACTCTAAGTGGGACTATAATACACTAACCTTAGAATATAGTTCACTAGATTATTGGAGAATGGGACCATGCTATTGTATAGGGTTATTTATGGTTATTTCTAATACCTAGATCTAGTTCTTGATAGTCAACCTAATCAAACATCCATTTTTAAGGTGTCAGAACATCCATCTCAATTACCTTTCAAGCTAAGTATTACTTCTCATAATTATTTACTATTTTTAGAATACTTTCTAGTTACAATAGTTTTAAAATCAATATGCTTAATTGCTACTATATTTATCCTCTGATTTTATGTAGTCTTTTATCTACTTAGGGTTTTATATTAATTCCTAAATTAGTTAAATCATTTGGTGAACCCAACTTATTTTGAATAGTGGAAAAATCCTAACCCTAGATGCTATTAGGGTTTTTATCCTTTTATTTCTTATTTTTAGTGGCTATGTTAAGGTTTTCAAACCTGATATATTCTACCCTAGCAGTCCCTTTTCAATCTTCATTTTCATATTTCATGGATAGGCAAGAATATCATTGTCCTTCTCCTCCTCTCCTCCAGAGGCTAATAGATAATTTCCCTCTAACCAGGTCCATGTTATCACTCCTCCAAAAGGTGAGGCAACCTGTACAACTATTTCTAATGAATATATTTAGCATATTCTTTCTTTCAACTCTTCATTTCCCACATCCCCTCTTCAAAGTATGTGCTTACATATTCAATCAAAAGCAACTAGGGTTTGAACTTGTGTGACTCTAAGGGATCAAATTATCAGCATAACCAGGTTAATTTCAAAATTACAAAATTAGAATCAATGATTAAATGAAAATATTACAGTATTTGAAAATCATATTATAAGACAAAAGCCTCTAGGGAAAACTATTATCAATCATGTATATGCATCTTCACATAATCAATTTATGGAAAGCAATGTTATATATCAAAACAAGAAATCCAAAAAAAAGTGTATCTATAACTAGTGATTTAAAAAGTAATCAAAGATAAAATGGAGTTCAAGTGATATTTTAAGCAAATGGTTAAAGCTAATTGGATTATCATACCTCCTATAGATCTAGTGAGGATATCCAAATATTACTTTACATATCATAGAATGCATGTGAACCACACTAATTCATGTTTAGCATTGAAAAGGAAAATACAATAGGTACTTGATAGGGATGACTCAAAAAGTGACACATCATCCAAACAACATATAATGACACATGTAAAAATTCAAAAAGCGTCAACTTTAGAAATAATGCCAAAGGCCAACTTAGATCAACAAAAAGTACAACAAGCACATGTAAATCAAGTAAAAGATATAAATATACCTATCCAAAAGAAGGATCAAATTTCAAAGCAGTATGGGTTTGGTTAAAAATATCTACAATAGTTTGATTATCAAGGTCAAGGGTTGGGTAAGCATGTTCAAGGCATCACTACTCTTACTCTATAAGTTGATAATGTTGGTCAACAAGGTTTGGGATCTATGGAAGATACTAAGTCAAATCATTCACAAATACAGTTTATCTAGGCAAAATATCTAGATGCAAAGGTAATTTTACAAAAAAGATCAAGAACTTAAATTACACATTCAGAATAAAACTAAGCAAACAACCATTCTTAAAAGAGGGTTTCTAATAATAGAGTATTAAAATAAAAAAATACATAAAATTATACATATTTAAAGGTTAATGTAAAGGTGGAAACTCCAAACCCTTCCTCATATCATAATCCTTTCACTATCACAACTTATATATATGGAAAGCAATGCATATATGTTAAGATTATGGATTATCAACCAATCAATTTTTATTCTTTATCATTTCTTGGTTCTCTTAGAAATGACTCTACACAACTAGATAAAACACATGATTATATCTCATGCTTGAGGTAACTTAAATTAAAAGTTTCATATTCCTCAAAAGAATGTTCTCTCACTTTTCATGTTATTACAAATTTAAGTGCTGACAATGTTATCTTTATAAATTCATGGTTAGCAAAAAATTATTCAATGCTTGATAAAAGTGAAGGTTGCATATCATTTTTACATGAGAGTGAAATGTTACATCTTATAGAGAGGATATAGTTTCTTCCCAACAAGAGTTACAAAATTAAGCTATACCTAAAGTGGATACAATTTTAGATGGCCAAATCCCAATAAATAATCCAAATAATGCTAATCAAAATGAAGAAGATTATTGAAGAAACACAAATTATTATGGTAAAAAGCATTCAAAAAGTGAAGATGCTACATATGTTACATAGAGGCATCCCATCAATGACATGTTGGGCTTCTAGTATTATTCATCATGATTACACAAATTATTATCCCCATCACTCTCCTTATACATAGTTTCATTTTCATTCAATTATTAATTTTACATAGTATCTATTTAATATTGCTTGTACATAGCTTATATGTTCAAAAAATATAAAAAATTTCAAATGTTGCTCATAAAATACAAATTTTAGATTGTATGCATTTCTATGTTTACATTCCTTCTATTCTACTAGATACTAAATATGTTATCTATGTTAGTGTAGTCAATTTTATCATACATGTGTGCTTCACTTATTCCCTTCAAGTGCTATTATAAACTACTATAGAACTTTGGTCCTCTACACAGATCCATATTTACTACTATCTACCCATCAAGAGGTAGATACACATATAAACTGATTCAACATTGATATATTAACCCATTGGTAACATCATACACATAGCTTCCAATTTGTCAGGTTATATCTTTCTATACTCCATATCATAGATTTAGCATTGATTATATCTTGATATTAATCATCCTATAATGCATTAATCTTTTACTGACTACTACTACTAGAGACTCAATTTATGTACATCTTTGCTCTTCTACATATTTTTACCACATGATTATGCATACTTTCATTTATCACTTTACTAGTCTAGATTTGATTGTGTCTTTTTTCTTCTACATCTAATCGAGGGTATATAAATATGCCATTATCCTTTCATTACTTTTATGTCTTGGACATGTGCCCATGTCTTTTTGTATGCTTCTTGATTATGTATGTGGACATCTAAACATGTCCTTCCATGTGGATCTAAGCCAAAATTGTGTACTCTTTTACATATCTATACATTTGATCATGTTTTTGTATGTGTTCCTTTTATCAAACGTAGTGACATGTGCCCATGTCCCTTATATTGTGGCCTTATTGATCAAATTTTAGCCTAAGTCAAATTTATCACCCCCTATATATTGAAAACATTCATGTCATATTGTCATGGTCTTGTCATGTCTTATAAGGTCCCTAAAAGTCTTCATTTAACCTTGTTAGCATTGTTTAAGGTTAGATTGGAGAAGTTAAGGTAAGGTCATATTTTGGTCATATAGTGATCTAGGGGTGTCATGAGGAAATAAGACATGGTCAAGTTATGTCATAGGTGACTAGGGGTTAATTAATGTCATTTTATGTCCTAAACATATTCTAACCCCACTTCATGAAGTTCTAGAATGCATGAAGTTCATTTGCTAGCTTGAAGGTGTTAAAAATGCATATAAATGTGATTTTTGGTAAACATTGATGTTTGCCAAAGTTTAATATCTTAAAAATCCATAAAATACACATTATAAATGGCTTAGAGGAGTTACATAACTATTAAAACTATTAGTATGTTAGATAAAATTTAGATTCTTGATTGTTAATGCTAGTTTGAAGAGTTAGAGGAAGTTGTATGGACTATTGAAGTCACTTACAAGAGAAAACAACTTAAGAATGTCATTTGGGATTATACAAGTTAGGAAAAAATCATTGTAATAAGTTTAAAGATCCATATTTGTAGTATTTTTCTCTCTCCTTCATCATCCCCTTTACAAGTTAGTGAAGGCCAAAATCAATTAGATGGTACAGGACATAGAGGTAGAGTTGGGGGATGATATTTTGGACAAAGTTTTTTAACCCTATGAAATTATAATTTTTGGAATTGGATGTTTTATTGGTGATCTTATATTTAAGAACAATAATTAAGAGCCTAGACTACTTTTTTGAGAGCTCAAAACCCCATAGGTCGAGTTTGGAGGAACTCTAGTGCAAACTATGAATTCATGGCTTCTTGAAACTAGTTGGAGGGTGTTATAATATGTATTTAGGTACCTCAAACATTTTTATTCATTATAGTGGCATGTGTGGATGTCCTTTTAGAAATAAAAGTAACTTTTGTGCATAGTTTAAAGTGACTCATAATTTTATATATTTATGAGTTTTCTATGTGATCTAATGAATTTGAATGGTTATCCATTTAAATATACTCTCTTCTAAATCCATAATAATCTTCTTGATCACTCAAGTGTTCCCTATAGATTCCAAATGGTCAATTTTTCATTCACCATCTTGGACTATATTATGTGCATTTTTTACATATGGGGTGATTTGAGTGGTATGGAATGTGTTATTCAAGGATATTGAGATTTTTTTCTTGATTTATAATGTTTATAAAATGGATTTAGCGGTTTTTGAGTTATGACAGTAATGTTCATGCTTTTCAAGTCTTCAAAATAGTGTTTTAGTCTTCATCACCTACCACCTATAGGTTTGTAACTTCAATGGAGTTTCATGGTGTCCATATCTCATGAAGGTTATCAAATAATGAAACATGGTGATGTTTCAAGTAGGAAAATTTCATAAAACAATAATACTTTCCAAGCACCTAGATTCAATATGTTGAATGCCAAACTAAAGGACCTAATGTTGCGTTCATGACTGAATGTGGGTAGATAGTGGATATCAAAGTCTAAAGATGATTTGAATGAACTATTTGAATATTTTAGAAAGTTTAAAATATAATTAAATTAGGTTTGGTCATTGTAGGATGTCATGGTAGATTTGGAAAAGGTCATTTCAAGATCAACTACATACATAGTCAAATTTCTTGATAGTTCCCTACAACCAATATTTAAATTAGCCTTAAATAGAGATGGGGATGGAGTTTATAATTTCAAGGTTTTGAAAAAGTTTTTGAGACATAAACATAAAAAAAATTATCTATTGAAATGTTTTATTAAGTATTGGAGGTCAAGACCAAATGCACTCAGACACAGTCTAATCCAAGACTACATACTCAAAACTCAAAACTTCCAAATGGTCACCTACAGTCAACAAATTATTGAAAAATTGCATAAAATAGTGAATGATGGTGAAGAAAAGAGTTTTAAGTCAATTAAGGGAGGTTTATATACTCTTAAAAATAATTAATATCCATGATATACTTACTAGGGTGATGACATAAACTCTCAAACTTGAAGTGAGCCTAAAACATACTCATAACTTCCAAATGGTCACCTAAGGCCTATCAGTTGTGAGTTTGTCTTGTACATTGATGTAGATAGAGAAGGAAAATTAAGAATTGAGAATTTTTTAAGACATCAAAAAAATATATATAGATCCTTTGATAATGATTAAGATTGTTTTTAGTTTCAAGGAAATTTTCAAAGATCAATCGAGACCTCTCAAAACAACACCTACAACCAATGCAAGTTTGTCTCAGGCTATAGGAGAAAAGAAAACATTATTGAGGATAATTGAAGTTAAAATTAGGAAAATTTAGGGATTATTAATTCAATAATATCAAAAAGGTTCTGAGTGACTAGAAGAGGAAAAGAGCAAACAATCTTACAAGATCTTAAATGCACATAAAGTCCTACTTGAGCTCATAAGAGCAATTACTTATTTGAGAATGTTTAGAGGATTGTAGGATGAACAAGATATATTTATTTGTGTTAGTGTTTTAATATAATATGGGAATTAAGTAACTCAAGTCATTGAGGTCATTGGATGCCTAAACAAGGGAGTAAATAAAAGGACCAAATAAAGGTCACATAATTTACATACTTTCTCAAGGTCTGTATTTGCTTTAAAGGTTTGGTTCAAGGAAATTCAAGATTTAAAGGGATATTAAGGTGATATATGATGATTAAATAGTGTTAAAATTGTTGAATTACCCTTATACTTAAGATAAGTGGAGGAAACTCCTGCATAGTAGTCTTAAGTGTATGCACAATCTTGTATAGGCAGTGGGATAAGAAGATGCCAATTTGGAGTGAGAATAAGACATATGAGAGAGAATAAAGTGGTATAATGTGATTTTTTAGAAATTAAAATATTATATTAAATCTTAATCATATTAAATAGTGATGGAAACATAATAAAAAACTATATAGTCTCAAACAGGGTTAGTTGTGTATGCATAGGCATACAAGGCAAACCTTGAGATTGCCAGTCAAGAGATGTTAGTGAAGGGAAGTGGAGAGAATTGAGACCATAAGGTGGATTTGAGAAAAATATAAAAACCTTACATTATTATTATACATATGAGAATGAGATTAAATGTGACAATACATGTAGCTAAGGTATGGTAAGTGTTTTGGGTCAAGAACCCTAAGTCTGAGTGGATGAGATATAACAAGGGATTGATGGAGAAATGTGGTTTGAGAACCATTGTAAATATATAAGGTGTATTTATCATAAATATTTGAGGTCATTAGAGAGAAAAAAAACTAAAAAAACCACCTATAGACTTTGAATTTTCTCATCCCTCATAGAATGCCTAGTTCAGAGGCTAGATTATTTTGCTTGGTACAGAACACAAAAGATGCATGGGACCTTGAGATCCTATGGGACGTTAACTAACTTAGTGAAATTAATTTCTTTTAATTTTTTGGTGGTTTCATGCTTTAGGTTTATGAACTATCATTAAGAACCCAAGGCACTTATAGGCTACCTAAGAGGGCTATAAAGACTAGGTGAGAGAGAAATTAACTTCCATGCCTCTAGATGGATAAAAAAAGCTTCCAAACCACCCATAGCATGTTAAAGTCTCCCATGATAAACCTCCCATGCTATTGGTTGGTAAAATATTATATGGAATTTTATGGATTTGGAATAAAATTACTGAGTTTTTCTATTTTATAGGTCCATATAGTGAGTTAGAACTTCAAATTTGACATGGAGGTAGGAGAGGATGTTGCCTAAGTTAATCACATGATTTTTTGGGTTTTATTACTATGGGGATTCTATCTTAAAAAAAATCACTCTCTTGGTAGGGAGGCCAAATTGAGGCCTAGTTAGGAGAGAGAAATGGAAAAAATAAATATCTCTACTCACTCTCAGAGCATGAAATTAAACTAGTATGCTTTTAGATTATCACCACCTTTTGTATTGTGTTCCACACAAGGAGGTTTGTAAAATTTTAGGGCTATAAGGAATGAGGCCTAATTGGGAATTTTGGTAGGAAATGAATTATGGGGGCTAGTTTGAGGCATCAAAATGGATTTTTTTAGGTCCAATTTGGTATGAATAATCCACCCATGAAATTTGGATTAGCTAAAGTAACTGAAACCAAGTTTTGACACTTGTATGAAAAATAGGCCTAAGGAGATGAAGAGTCTTCTAGACACCTTAAAAGAGAAAGATATGATGTATTAAAGAGAGCTTGTTGGGGTTAGCTGAGAGGTTTCAAGAGTTGATCAAGGAGGTCAGAAAAACTAATTTGACCATCAAAAAGGTTATTTGTCCTTAAACATGTCAAAGTAAAGGGAGTTTCAAGAAGCTAGTCAAGGTCTTAAGTATGCATTTCAACCCCCATGCCACTTGGAGAGCTATATAATATTCAAAGGATATACATATTGTATCCTATATCTATCTAATCTATTCTATAACTCATTTTATTATTGCAACTCACATGACACTTGTCTACCTTCTCTCTCTTACACTCTTCTTCTCTTCTCTCTCATATTTTTTATATATTGAGCAACTTTTGGATAAATTAGGATCCTCTAACTAATTATGGTGAATCCCTACTCATTTTAATCTTATAATACATAAATAATGATCTAGTTCTATTTAAGTGTTATAATGAAGTGTTTCATGAGTTTTAGTGAGTTATCTTTTCACAAGTGTCAAGTTATGACCTTGAGTTTAGTCTTCCTAGCTTAAGTTAAATTCATAAACCTCTATGATAAATACTAATGCAAGGGTAGTTTTGGAGTAGTGCCATGTGTAGGTTAGGATTTTTCTAGAATTGTCATTACAATTGGTTGGTAGTGGTCAAGTTACAATTGGTGAATCACCTTATTAGGATAGATTTTCTATATGTTCTTTCTCTCCCTTTTCATCCAAATGAGTAAGTAGTCTAGGTGATGAGATTTAATTAAAAAATCAAGGGAGATATCCCTTAAATCTAGAGGTTTGATTCACTTATAGGTCACCCAAGATATAGAATCAATCCCATTGCATAGATCAAGATGAGAAGACTTGAATCACCCTCTCATAGAGTGCAATTTTGAGCTATAATAGGCCCCTTGGCCTCCTTTACATGACTCATGTGTTTTTATGTATGCATCATGGCCATGACCCTTGTCTCTTGCTTGTTGATTTTACATCCAATTTGCGATACCATGATGGACCTCATGCATCTCTCATTCATTCAATGCCTTGATGGACATCAAGCACCATCCCTTAAGTAGTTTACTGAGATTATATTCATATTTATTATCCATATGCATGTATACATTGTTACATATATCTTAACAACCTTTGGAATGTTAGATCTAACATACATCATACATTACAAACTTATGTTCAATCTCTTTTACATTCTTATTTTATGTATACACGTTATATTTTTTTATCATGTAGATGTGTTATCTTTTCAATCTAACACACATGATGCATAATTTTTATTTTGAGGATAGTTATTTCATAGGTTCAAAAAATTCCCTCAAAAGAGATTGAATTCATAAGCCTTTATCACAAATATTAGGCCATCCTAGTGAGCACTTAGATATAGTTTTCATCATGCAAACACATATTTATAGAGCTCTGAATCAGGATAACATGGGGAAATACAATCGTACATAGATCAGTCTTAGTTTTTCTCAGAAACAACACCTTTGGACAATAATTTAGTAAACTAATAAGAGTGCAATCCTTTATAGTGCACCTACCACATTATTTTCTAGTAGACTCAAAAACACAAAAAAACAAAAATTATCAAAAAGGTACATAAGGAAAAATTTAGATTTTCATAGTCTTAGTCATAGATTAGCAGATATCCTCAACATTTATTCAATGCTTACATATAATTACATAGGTTACTTAGATTTGGGGAATCATGCATGATATGATCACTCCCATTTTAATTTTATATATGCATAGACATAAATTATAATAACCCAGTCTAGATTCCATATGCATAGATATTAGAATTATGGGGATGTATGTAACACATTATTTCCATATGCTTAGTTTTGGACCAGTTGTCTCAGGTGAAATGATAACTCCATGTCAGTCTCCATGTTGTATAATTCAAACACCATATGCACCATGATTACACCAAATTAATGCCTCATTTTATCTATAGCAATTAGCATTCTTGAGTGGCCCCTGAGCTATTTTACATTCCTAAGTTCCCGAGTGGCCCAAAGTTGTTTTACATTTTAGAGTTTATAAGTGGAATAGAACCATCTTAAATAGTTTCATGACATGAAATAGTTTTAGACTGATATTCATCTACTACAAATGGGTAAACAATTATGGATTCATAACCTACTTGAGTTCTTAAGTGACCCAGATAAGAGGGTAAAACAAGCCATCAGTCTAATCTAATTTATTCACATAGAATGATCCACTAAAAAAAGTGGGAAATGATGGATTCAAAGCTAGTTTGAGTTCTTAAGCCACACACACATGAATATTTAGTAAGCCATCATCTCAGTCTAATTTATTCACCCTTTGATCACCATCTACACACACATATAGTACTTCACTAGGTTTTTTTTTATCATGTCCTGCTTTTCAACATGAATCATGAAGACCCTTATCTTAAATTATTTCCTAATAAGCTAAGGGATGAAAGGATAAAAATGGGAAACATGGATATAATTGGTTCTTTTAAAAAAGTTACTTTATGTTTTTTCTTATTTCACTTAAACATGGGACCTTTAAGGGTCATGGATGCTTAAGTGATTTAATAAAAGATCATAAAGAAAAGATATTTTATTTTTTGAATTACTCTCCCTTCCCCTTTTGGGAACCACACTTGGGAAGTCTATAAAGGTTAAAAGAGGAATCATTTGGATAGTTTCATGTTTTTTTAGATGATTATTTTTCTTGAAGTCTAAGCATGAAAATCTTGACTTGTACCTTAAGGATGAAAACCCTTTAAGGTAGCTGAAACAAGGATGGAAACCTTTGATTTTGGTTGTGAAAAACATCAAAAAGGGGTTGAAATAGAGCTTTAATTTGTAGAATAAGGATGTTTTCAACACCAAATTCAATATTTTTAGGTGGGTGAATCATTTGGAAGCCTAAGTGAGTGTTTTAGGAGGTTACTACTAAGGCAATGAACATCTTCCTAAGGGCTACATATACTTTCAGGGGTAGTGAACCCTCTCCTAGGGTTGGTGACTCACCTAGGGGATATTTTGAGCTTAATTTTGGGTGTGGATCAACCACATAAACATTCAATATTTTTCTATTAATTTTATAGCATTAATCATTACCAAAAACTAGGTGGCTGATTTCATTGATGAGAAGCTATCTACAAGGTGTGGCTTAAAAACTATATCTTTTGAAGGGTTCAATGTGAAATTAGGAGATGGATTTTCTATTCTTTACCATCAAAAGATTTCCAATTTTAAACTCACTTTAGGGAATCATAAAGTATAATTAAATTTTTATATGATTGACATATGAGATATTTGATGTGGTAATAGGGGTACAATGGTTTCATTCCCTTAGAGAATACACTCAAAATCTTCAAACTATGAAGCGAAAATTTAAAATAGCAAGTAAGGAGATGGAAATTCAAGGATTGAGCAATGGGACACCCATGGTAGTGACTTCACAAATGATGTAAATATATTTTAATAAAGGGCAAGTTATATGGGCAGCCAAATGTTTTGCTAAAGACATTAATGTTGTTTTGGGATAACCACCTATTCATAAGGATGTACAATCCATTATTGATAAACATGTTAAGTTTTTTGGTGAAAAAAATCATGGGTTGCCCATAAATAGATTATTTTAACACATCATTAAGTTGGAACAAGGTACCAAAGAAGTGATCACTACACTTTATCTCCATCTAATAATTTTCAAGGAAGAAATAGAGAAAGATATTCATGAACTTCTTTATATGCACCACATAAGGCCTAGTTCCAGCCCCTTTTCTTCTTTGATGGTGCTTATGAAGAATAAATATGGGACCATGATAATGTGAATTTATTATAATTTTTGCAATAAGAATACAATTAAGAATAGGTACCCATACCTAGGATTGATGAGCTCCATGGATCATTTTTCTTCTCCAAGATTTATTTGGAAATAGAGTACCACCAAATCTAGGTTAGAGATGAAGATGTGAAAAAAATAGTCTTTAGATGTCATTATGGGAACTATGACTTTTTTTTTATGCCTTTCGTATTAACCAATGATCTTGATACATTCCAATCTTACATGAATCATATATTCAAGCATTACTTGAGGAAATTTGTCTTGATCTTCTTTGATGACATTATTGTGTATAGAAATACATGGGATGAGCACTCACAATATTTGTACTCAAGTTTATAGGTATTTTAACAACAAACTCCCTTTGTCAAAAAATAAAAATGTGAGTTTTCTACTTCTAAAATTTTATATGGGGCATGTGATCAATTGCCAAGGGGTCCATGTGGACCAAAATAAAATTCAATCCATCTTGGATTGTCCACCACCTACTAATCTTAATTAATTGAGGGGTTTCTTGGGATTATTTAACTACTACCACATATTTTTGAAAGGTTTCTCTCAACATGATACCCCATTTATGGATTTGAAAAAGAAAGGTAATTTCAACTAGTCAAAAACAACCTTGAAACTATTGGAGAAACTCAACAAGATCATGAGTTCTTTTGTTGAGTTTTTCCAATAGTTTTTCCAATGAGAATTTAATGCTTTAGACCCTATACATTATGATTTGTATTTCACTATTCTAGTTGTATTAGAATATTATGCTTTAGGAGAAGGTATAGGGTCTATCTTAATGTAAAAAGGACACCTGACTTCTTTTGAAAGAAATAAACTCAAGGAAATTGAGAGAAAATTCTCAATTTATGATAATGAGATGTTAGCCATTATGCATGCTTTGGCTAAATTTCATTAACGCTTGATTTGTGAGAAGTTTATTGTGAAAACTAATCATAATATTTTGAAATATTTTCTCACACAAGCTGATTTGATTGATAGACAACAAAAATGGGTAAGAAAATTGTAATCTTATGACTTTGACATTGAGTATATGAAAGGAAAAAATAATGTAGTGGTTGATGTGTTATTTAGAAAGCCTATTTTGTGTGTTATAAGTGAAATTAAAGTGGACTAGAAGGTTTTCCTAAAATTTTAATATGTTAAGGATGCCTTGGCTATAGCTATAATGGAAGGAAGCATGAATGATGAGAGGTATGTAGTTATGGATGGGCTGATTTTGTAGAAAAATAAAAATTTGTTAACACCTAAATCCAAGCTTAAGGTACAAATCCTAAGGGATATTCATGATTCACCTATGGTGGGAAATAAAGGGTATTTTAAGACCTACAAAGAGGTAAGATAAATATTCTATTGGAAGGGTCTAAAGAGAGAGGTCCTTCAATATGTTAGGGAATGCTTTATTTGTCAACATAACAAAGGAGAGCACACATTTCCAGTTAGTCTTCTCCAACCTCTACCCATTCCTAATCAAAAATGGGAGAGAATTTATATGTACATCATCACAAGGCTACCCATGACACAAGGTAAGAATTCCTTTTGTTTGTGGTGGATAGACTCACCAAATTTTCTCATTTATTTTCATTATCATCTCATTACAATGTCCCTATGGTAGTTGATTTTTTATTCAAGGAAGTGTTCAAGCTTCATGGCTTACCTAAAAAAATTATAAGTGATAGGGATAGCTAATTTATGAGACTCTTTTATAAATATATCTTCCATTTGGTTGGCACCAAATTGACCTTGAGTAGTAGCTGCCATCCTCAAACATATGGGTAATTCCAAATTGTGAATAAATGGGTGGAAGGATATAATCAAAATTATGTTTCACAATAGAAAAACATGTAATAAATGACTATACATGGTAGAATTTTTCTATAATATAACATACCAAATGTCAATAGGTATGTCCCCTTTCAAGGTGTTGTATTATTATGATGCTTTTTCTTTCCTTGGTCTGATTTGAAGTGATAGTAAAGTACCTAGGGATACTGATTTGGTCTAATAAAGCATGGAAATTTTAGATCGACTTAAAAAACCTACAAGAAGCTTAAAACAAACATAAGCATTATTCAGATAAGCACCAAACAAAAAGATATTTTGAAGTAGGTGACATGGTTTTTCTAATATTGAAACCTTATAGGCTTGATCTTATATCAAATAATGTGGGGTGGAAAAGTTAAAACCATAGTTTTATGGTCCTTACAAAATTATAAGGAAGGTAAGAGAAGTGGATTATGAGTTGGAGATACCATAAAGTATTAAGATTCATAGTTTTTTTCATGTTTCTTTCTTAAAAAGATCACTTGGGCAATACATTACTCCCTCTATGGATCTACCACCCCTTGATGAGGAGGGTAAGCTTATTTTAATTCTTGATTCTATTATGGAGACTAGATAGAGGAGGCTTAGAAATAGGGTCATCATTGAATATTTGGTTCATTAGAAAGATCTACCTTTTGAAGATGCCACTTGGGAAGAGGCAACCATCCTTCAACATCTTAGCTTGTAATTGCTTGAGGACAAGAAATTTTGGTAAGGGAGGATTGTCATATCCCCTTTTCAACTTTAATTGTGAAGACCCTTACTTAAATTGTTTCCCAATAAGCTAAGGGGCGAATGAAGAAAAAGGGAAAACATGGGTCTTATTGGCTCCTTTCAAAAAGGTATTTTATTTTTTCTTATTTCACTTAAAGAGGGGACCTTTAAGGGTCATGGATGCTTAATTGATTTAATAAAAGATCATAAGGAAATGATCTTTTAATTTTTAAATTACTCTCCCTTCCCCTTTTAGGTGACACGAGAAGGCTATAAAAGTCAAAAGAGGAATCATTTTGAGAGGTTCATGCTTTTTTAGATAATTGTTTTTCTTTAAGTCTAAACATGAAAAGATTTACTTGTACCTTGAGGACAAAAACCCTTCAAAGTAGATGAAATAATGATGGAAACCCCTGATTTCAATTGTGACCAACTTTGGAAAGAGGTTGCAATAGAGTTTCAATTTATAGAATAAAGGTGTTTTAAACATAAAATTAAATATTTGCAGGCGGGTGAATCATTTGGAAGGCTAAGAAAGTTGTTTAGGAGGTTGTCTTAGAGTAGTGAACATCTTTTTAAGGCATATGTACACTTTCAATGGTAGTGAACCCTCTCCAAGGGTTGGCAACTCACCTGGGGGGACATTTGAGATTGATTATAGGTGTATATTACCCACAAAAACATTCATTATTTTTCTATTAAATTTTTAGCATTAATCATTGCCAATAATCATGTTTTTGATTGATTTATTTGGCTCTAAATTTTTATTATTTTTTGCTAATTTCAAAACCCTTAAATATTATTTTTGGATGCTATTTTGGAGCATTTACAATAGTATTAAATCCTTTTCTTATTAAATTAGGGTTTGATTAATTCTAAAAATCATTATTTTATTGGGGTTTGTTGCACATTCCTTTGTTTAGCATCTTATCCTTAAAAAGGGAGATTTCATTTTTACATAAGTTTGCATACCCATTGAGGTGTATATATTCCTTTCCTCTATCTCATATCTCTTTACTAAAGTTTGTATTTAATTTTGATATCCCTTAATAAGGATTGATTCATACATGTTTCATTTTTAGGGTAGGTAACAAAGCATTATTCATAGACCCATATCTATATTCATGGGCTTTGCTTCATAGCTAAATCTAGGTACATTTCCTCTTTCCTTTATCCTAGTTATTTTTATATGTTGCATTTATAGAATAAATGGGGGGAAAGGGGGGGAATGTATCCATTAAAATTAACCATTTATGCCTTGGATGTCTACTTGAGATCACTTTACCCTTAGTATAGCACTTGACCCATCATAGGGGCCCTTTCGATCCACTTTTAGTCACATGGCAGTCATAAATAACACCTAGGTCTATAGAACACCACATGAGACCCATAATGATGTAATCCCTTAAATATTTAGGTCCTTTCACCTTCCAAAAAGTAATTTTGAATATCCCTAAGAGGATTAGGGTTTGTCTAGACCTATTTTTAAGTCACCTTCCCAAGTATTTTTTAATATAACACTATATAAACACTAATGTCACACTCTTACACTCTAGGTGGACATTATCACAGATAAGCACACAAAAGTGCCACTTCATATTGAGGGAAAGCTCTCAATTCTTCTAATATTATATTGATTTAGTCCATACATTCAATAATCTAGCCCTAACGTAGGTCCCTCATGACATATATTTAAAATATTATCAATTATTATACAATTTCATAAATATCACGAGTTAGAATATATAACATAATTATTTATTCAAATGTATGAAAATTTCAAACAAGGTCCCTCTAGTAATGAATACACCTTTTATACAAATTCAAGAATGGTCCATCTAATAATTAATATTTATATATGGTAAAAGGATAAATTTCAATGTAAGATCCAAAAAATCTTCATGTAAAAGAATAATGTAATAAATCAAAAAGAACCAACAAGTTGGATAATAAGGAAAAATGGCATTTAATGCCCAAAAAATAGTGTGACTCTTTTAAAATATAAAAAATAGAGTGATAATAAACTAAGTTTCATTAAGTACATTAAAAAATAAGGTGCATTCCAATGCTTTAATTAAAAGCATACATTGCCAATGCCAAGAGGTAGATGGAGAGTGTTTATAAAGTGTTTGATCAAATGATAGAAGGTGATTATTTCTCATGGAAATGGAATAGGATCCCAAAGTTAGGGGTCCCATCTCTTTTACCCACCTCAACTTTATACTCTACTTTCCATCAAGTGAAGTGTAAGCAGGCTACTTCCCCTAAGATGAGGATGAGGTTGAATATTAATAGTCTATCATATAGGACTATGGGCATTGATGCTAAAATTAATATAAATAGCAATGAAGGGGGCATGGCTCCAGTCAGTCTTTACCAGTCCACTTTCAATATCCCAATTGTCTGCATTCCATATTGATTAATACACTTCCATTTTTGGCCTTTATGGATATGTCACTCCCATTTCTTCATATTTGTTCTCAAATGCTATGATGGGTACATCATCTACAAAAAACCTACATCAAATTCATTCCTTAAATTCACTTGTCTAAAAAATATACATGCATCATCAGAAACTAATGAATGTTTTATGCTTACACAACTTCATTAAGACTCCATAATAATGAATAAGAATGGAGTCTTGTATTCATTCAAACCATAAATAGAGCCTCAACTCTTATTTTCCAAATACTTTTGAGTAAACATTCATATTCATAGTTTATGGCTCTCCTAACTTGTTTTCTAAAAATTTAAATTTAAGTTCATTGTATTGGTTTCCTTGAGAAGAAATTTGTATTTCAATCATTCATTAACTAAATCAATCACATAACTCAAATCATAACCAATTAAAAAAAATGGAAGGCAAATAGAAAATGAGTTACTACTTACATAGAAGGTAGTAATAGTCCCTATAGAGTCCCCTTCAACAAGTTTGATATGGGTATTTGCCTTTATAAAGAGGTGTGTGCTTTTGGAAGTAAATATTTCACTTGTGCCAACACCCACACAATAATATGTAAACTAAAAATATATTATGAACCAAATTACAAAGCAAATTCTAAATAGACTCCCAAAAAATCAAAAGCGCCTTAGCAATAAAAAAATTGTGTAAGTCAAGTACATGGTGTACAAAACTTCTACACATTAGTAGCATCAAATTTAAAGAGAAATTAATTAAACTAAGAGTTTATATATTATGAGAGATCTTATCAAGCTTAATTTTTAGTCTTTCACCCTCATACATCACATGATCCACTACCCAACTTGGGTAAAACAACTCAATGAACTATGCACATTGTGAGCCCTTCAATCCAACCAAAAAAATGGTACTGAGAGGAACAACCCACAAACATATTCTAAAACCTTTCCCTATGGTCTCCATGGAAATAATAATATGAATAAATCCCATAATTATTTTTGTAGAGTCTTATTAGGATTATGAATACATAGACATTAATATATATGATTGGGGGAACTAGAAAAAAAAACATAGGTAACTAAACAAGAGTGGTTAAAGCATCGAGTCAAAGAGAGGCTCATGAGGTCATAGAAAATGCAATGGTATCACTGATCCCACTTTGTATTGATCCCACTCTGCATTGAGCCCACTCTACATTGATCACAATCTTCATTTCAAATCTTTTTCACTCTACCAAATCTTGAATCTTAAAATATTTCACCACTTACTGCAACTGCATATTATTTGACCTTAAACTATCAAGCTCTAAAATCTCTATATCTATGCTCAGGGGGTGAGGTGAAACCAAGAAAATATCTGCATCTCTCTGGTCTATCATAAAATATGCAAATATATTATTGGAGTAAAAAAAAATGAATTTGAATAATAGTAAATCTAAAATTTGGAGCCAAAAAATTGAAATTTGAATAACATTATATCTATTAATTTATATTTATATGCGCTAGTGAGTACCCATGTTTACTTGAAATTCTAGCACAAGGATGCCATATTTACAAGACAAAAAATAAAATGTAATGTTACTTAGGTAAAAATTACATGTCCATTTTTATAAAAATAGATAAATATGAATTAAAAATAATTGGGGACCTCCTTCACAATAGGGATCAAAACTATTAGACCCTATCCATTAATTATTCCCATTTACTTAGTAGCTAATAGAAGACATGGGTATCCTCACGAGGCAATGAAACTATTATTCCAAATACAAACATCAAGTGTCTAATTGGAAATGATTTACCCTTGCCTAAATTTTTACCAACCTATGAAAAATAATAAAATCTTGGGACATGATATATATATCCATTAAAGCATAATGCAATGGCGAATTTTTTTACATGTCAATGTTTAAAGTGCCTAGATAGATGTGTGGAATACATATATAAAGTATTCAATTTAGAGTGTAATTAAAATAAATGCATCCATGATGATATGAAATTAAAAAAATACCCAATTCACCAAACATGTCATTTTTCCTTGCTTTTAGCAAACAAAAACATTTTAAATTTGTAAATGAATTTTATTCTCATACTCAATAACATATAAAACTAGTGGATCGACATTAATGTGGCTATAAACAAACCATTTGAGCCCATTTTTAAAAGTATGAGGTGCCAATAATGGTGACCACATCCCTCAAATTCATCTCTCATATAATAAATATTTAACCACATCCTTTAAATGATGTGTCATTTCTATCTCATTCATTGTTAGTAGGTGTGGGAGTCATCCATAAACATGGATGTCCAATATTGATGAAGTAGATCAAACACACTCAATTGTTGAAGCAAGAAATCAAAGAAATAAAAATAATGCAAATTAGCATATCTAATACAACATTCCCCCATGTATTCAAATTTACAAAATGAGTACAAATAGGAGATATGATAAGTAACCTCCCTGAGAATAGTGGAAGGAGAGCTTAGGATAGGCATGTAACTCCTATCATAGAATGTTTGGTCAAAGAGTAACTCTAACCAACTAGATAAAATTGATGATCAAGTAACTCCCAATGACAAATTACACCCTAAGCAAGTTAAACCACATGTGTAAAATAATCTAAATAAATCAAATACATAGAAAAAAAAAACCTACAATTACACCCCCCTTAAGCATAGCCTAGGTGGGTATATGAAATGGGTCCCAATAGAAAGGCTTGATGAGGTACCCATGTACAAGTCAACTCCCATAATGTGGATAAAGGGAGAAAACTCATAGGAAAAAACTCCAACCACCCCAAAAGAGAGAAAAAAAAAATAGTGCATGCTCTAAGGATTTCAAGTACAACCACAAATACGTTTACAAGTAAGAGTAACAAAGCACATAGAAAGAAGTGAGGGATAATGATCACCAATAAATATGATGATGAATTCATCTGTACTCCAAGTATTGATCTCAATATTACCAATGTCAATAATTATATCCTTTTCCTTAAGACTAAAGAAGTTCCATCTACATCGAATAATGTTTCTTCCTTTTGTCAAAATAAGAATATGAGGTGTGTATTTAAATTTTACCCATTCCATAACGGAAGATGAAGGTATTAGTATGAAAAGGTCTAAAAGAGGTCTAAAAATAAGGCATGGTATAGGTTTAGCAAGATCATGCACAAGAATTGAATGTAATGCCATTAAAGTGAACCTATTAGAAGGACATAAAACATTCACTGGAAGAATGTCCATGTGAAGATGAGAGCTTGAATCAACAACTATCAAAATTAAATATGTTACTATAAATGAATCACATAGATCTATAATATGAATATCCATAAGAACATGTGTCATCAAAGCTCTCAAAAGGAGTACTCACACTAGAAATAGTAGAATCCTCTAAAGTAAAAAAATGTGAAGGCTCTAGAAGAAAAACATTTGGAATAGGGAAGAAAGTAGAATCTATATTTGGACAACTGAGGTCAAGAAAAATCTCATCCTATTATGGTGGCTCAATAAAAGGAAGATCACCTTCAAACATGAATGTGTCATCAAAAGAAATAGGAGTAGGAGGGAGTGCAATAGTCTCTGATGAAATGATAGGAAGAGGAGGAGAAGTGATATAAATCTCAGTAGGATCACCAAAAAAGGGACTATATAATTCTCTAAAGAGTGTAGGGACACTTTATATTATCCACATAGTAGTTAAGATCCATGAAAACATGTAATAATGTGGTACTAATAACTTTATCACAAGTATTAGCCTATTTATCAAACCAAATAAGATTAGTGGTAGAAATAATATATCTATATATAAATGGAATATGATTCTTTCATGTAAGCAAGTGTTCCATATACACATGCCAAGAAGCATAATTGATCTTCCCAAGAAGAACTGTAGAATCAACTCTCCTCATTAGTTGGTATCTCTCAAGTGGAGTCAACATGATTGAGATGACACCAAAGAAGTGTAATGAGAAAAAACATTGCACAAGTGACAATGCACACCTAATGAATGGATGTCAAGCTTATATAACAATACATCCAAGAATACAAGAGAAATCAATGCAAATGAAACCAAAGTGGCACACAAGTTGTGTAAATTGAGTGTGCACACAATATAAAAATTAGGGCCCATAATAACCCCTCTAAGACAATCAATAATGACCTTCCCCCAAAGTTTACAAGTATAATGCATGCTCAAAGTGAGGACATCGAACTCAGTCGATAATGTATCCAGATAGGTAAGATAAAATAGTGCACAAGTGCTAATACACAACTCAGTTAATGGATGTCAGACATAATTGATGATGTGTCTAAATGTGAATGAGAAATCAATGTAGTGATTACTAAATGAGTACATGTGAAAAGGCAAACAAGTGAAATAAGAGGATGTTAGACTCTACTAATAATGCATTCAATAAGAGTATAAGGGAATTATTGAATAAAATACTATGATGTAGGGGTCAGGGGCAACATCCCCCTATGGAGTCAAGGGGTAGTACCCCTTATGTGGTTTAAGGGTAGTGCCCTAGGCGCACTCCCTATAATGATATAAGGAATGGTTGAGAGATAGTGCCTAATGAGCCCCAAAAATGTCTTGTTCTTGTCCTCATCTATCACATTCATCCTTCTTATTTACCATGCTTTTGAATACTTTCCCATAAAGTTTCCTTCCTCAATTAACCATAATCATGGAAATATAATTATGTTTCCATACTCATTGAATAGTTAGAATTATGTATTAGAATTAAATATATGATAGTTATCTTTTGCTTTAGGATGTTTTTTCTATAATGTGTTTTAAAGATGTTTTGGAGAAATAGGTATATATCATGAAACATCCTAAAACAAATGAATTTCATTACATAGATTGTTCTATAACCACAACATGACCAAAGCCATAGATGAATAGATTTTGATTCCTCTTTAAAATGACTCATAAAAACAACTATAACCTCCATGGAGCCCAATAAGGAAGTGGTTGAAGAATTAAATAGCTTTGTTTGTCCTACAACAATGTTGCAAAATTCACATAAAAGGCAACTTTAGTAAAAGGATCCAATTTTGGTTATCCTAAATTGAATGTTTTTAAGATTAGAATATACATTGTTTTGTATAAAAAATCTCCTTTGTGGTATATATATGTAACAACAGAGTTGAGAGTAGTATATGTTGATTATGGAATTATCAGAAGTATATTTTGTCAAGCAGTTGTTATTATAACTTCCTATAGTAGTTCATTGCTACATTTTTTTATTAATATGAACAAGCATTTATGAATTCAATTTAGTGTTGTGAGAGGAAGGGCCCCCTTTGGAAGTCTTGCATCAACAGTCTAACCCATTTAAATAGCTAAGCATGTTATTTGATTTCTTTATATATTGTGTGCTTTATTTTTGAATTGTGTGATTTGCAATCTTGATTATATTTACTTATGGAAGCTTCCAATGTATAAGCTTTTATTTCACAATATTATTTTCATGTTTAATTCTAACATTACATTTATTGTGTGACTTCAACATCTTAGATTACAATTAGAAGAAGTTCAAATTAAAAGATTGAGTGTGTACATATAATGACATCATCCTATCAATTTTACATCCTTGGGTTGACTTTTAAATGAAGTAGAAGGTACAAGATTATAGTAACACTCCTTGTTCATTTTTTTCAAGAGAAGTATATCTGATTGTGAATCTACTACTAGTCATTTTTGGTGCCATTGCCAGGGAAGGATGTCATACACTTATAATATTCAATCTTGATAACAATTGTTTTTAGATGTTTATTGTTTTTATTTCCAAAGATTTTTTTATTTAGATTAAATATTTCTTGATTTTATAGTTTAAATTTCCTTTTTTTGCAAGTGGGATAGCGGAAATTTTTTAAAAAACCCATAATACTAACCCTGTGTAGGCAGGGTGGGCAAAACTTTATAAAAAAAATGGTTGATGTACATGTAAAGTGAAGGGGATTATATAGGAAGATTTTTACTTGGATCATCAAGTGTTGTTTTAAGATCATAAATTCATCCTACAAGAGCTAAGTAATATGAATTAATTACTGAATATCACTTTTGGTTGTTAATATAAGAGGTAAAGAAGGAAGAATATTTGGATAGACTGGTAGCACAACCTGGAGACCTTAAAGAGGTTCATACCCCTAGAAGATATCCACATGTACCACATTTGATAATTCCCACCTTATCACCTCATACTCATTAATTTGTAGTTTGCTTCCCTCCTTCATTCAAATTTCTTGCTAAGGAAGCATTCAAAGCTATTCTTGCTCCTAAAAGAAACACTAGGGCAATAGAATCTTCTAATTTAGAGAGAATCTTTATTGAGACATTAGCTAAATATTTTGAAACCTCCACACCATCCTCATTGTATAGGAATCCATGCATTCCTAAGAAAAAAGATGAAGTCTCCATCTTTTACACCCTAGGAAATAAAATAATTGATATGAATTTTGAGCGGTAGGTAGAAACAACATCCAGTCTACCATCACAAAGAGTATTCATGTGGGATAACAAAGAAAAAAACACTACCAATGAGTCTAATACTTTATAATTTCCTACTCTTACTCTTGACATAAATTCACCTATGAAGAATATCCCTCACTCTACCCTCCCCACTTTGAGGGTAAAATCATCTAAGGATCCAGACACATTTCTTTTTGAGTTTGACATCTTATGTCGTAGCTATGATTATAATCAAGATGCTCAGAAACTCAAATTGTTTCTAGAAACACTCAAAGATGTAGCATTTAGATGGTTCATGGGACTTGGTAAGGATGTCATTTTTATTGGATAAGAAATGAAGGACAATATTTTGATGCAATACCAAGACTATTGTAGGGGAAGGAACTACAAGAGAGATGGTATATTCTGAATGACACAAGTTGATGATGAGTCATTGGAAGAATATATGGAGAGATTTTTTTTTATCTTGAAAAAATCCAAGTAGACTATAATGTATAAGGAATCAATCAAGTTGATATTCCTAAATGGGATTAGAGATTATTGTCTAGAGGCACTAGATCTAATGTTTGGTAGTGATGTTTCAACACTACCCTTTGGTTAACTAATAGTTTTATGTACAAACTACTCTAGATCAATCATGAATAAAATTAGGGGAATAACCCTTCCTAAAAAATCTATAGTAGGACTATCTAAAGGTAACGTTATCAACCTACTCTATGACATGAAGCAAGACATTATCTCCACCTAGCTACTCAGCTTGATACATTACATATACATAGAAAGCAAGAAGAAACTGAGAAAGCCATAGCCACCTATTGCCTTGAATGTAAAAAGAAGAAGGTGGATTGAAATCTAGGGTAGCCAGCATAACCAAGGAGAATCTTGGGATAGTGGAGCTACATGCCATAGTAAAAGAGGAGAATCAATTATTTTTCATGGCTTAATAGAAACATTAGGTACAAAGATCAGGTACACCCTCAAAATCTATGTTTGTAAATTGTTAATTCTCAAATTATTCTTAATATGACTCTTGGATGAATATACCCAATCAAAATTGGTCCAAAAAATGTTGGCAGCTACCCCAAAATCAGTTATGGATGCAACAAAATAGATAACAACCTTAACCTAGGTAATTCCAAAACCAGCAATGGTTTTTTCCCTCTAATCCATGGTAATAGTAATGGAGAGGTAATCAAGCCTTTCCTCAAAAAATTAAAAAACCACAAAAAAAATAGGCCTTAATTCCAAACACTCATCAACCTATTTAAACCACTCAATTACCCACCCAGCCCATCCCCAATCCTACAAATAAGTTGGTTCAACCAACACAATCCACTGAAATAATGCAATATCTAACATACACCTTAGATATTAATCAAGTTTAATTTCACTCAGGTCATGTTCTTTTATAACCCACCTCACCCATAATTAAAGAACACTTTGAACTAGCCCCAATCTATACTAATCCATAGCCACCTGTGGCTAATCCTGAGTCAAGTCCATCCAAAAATAAAAAAGAATCTGATAATCCACCTTTTTTAGAGAGATTGAACATATCACATCTTGAACTAGAACCCAAATTTGATATTTTAGGACAAATTAAGAATGTGTGCATAAAATTACCACTCTTTCAATCAATAAAAGATGTTCCTATCTACAATAATGTTGTTAGAGAGATATGCTTGAAAATTTTGAGAATAAAGAAGAAGGATCTTAAAATAGTCCAAGTCATTAGCCAACTATCAGATATTATGTTGGGAAATATAGTTCCCCTAAAATATTATGATCCAAGAAGTCTTATAGTTAATTTTAGCATATATGGCCAACCCATATCTAATAATTTAATTAACTTGGGCATAGCCATCAATGTGGACCATGGAGACCACACAATAGATAAAACTTACCACTCTCCATCCAACACCCACCATCCTCTAGATGGATGATAGATCAATTATTAAGCCTAAGGGGATTCTTGAGGACCTTGTTATTATTATGGACTCTTAGCAATATCTCATTGACTTTATTGTCCTGTAGTTAAAAAGAAACTTGGGGGGTTATCCTCTCATCCTCAGTTGCCCATGCTTAGCCACTATTAATGATTTTATTGGTTGTAGGTTAGGAAAAATGCTGATTTCTAATGAAAATAACACTAAGAAATTGGTTCTTTATCCACCATCTCAACCTTCCAAGAATGATGGCCCAACCCCTTAGATTGATGACTTTGAGGAAGCTATCTCCTTGAAAACACTATGCATAATTGACCAAAGTCTAATTCTAGAAGCATAAGAAGAAGAGACTATCCTTACTGAAATCCTAAAAAACACCTATCAACATGATCATGTAGCCACCAACCTAGTGGAATGTACACTATGCCTTCTTCAAAATACCTTTCTTGATAATGATCTTGTTGAAACTACAAGAAACATTTGGACATTCCATCAATTACTTACCAATCAATGTAGTTATGCTCCTTTAATCACCAATGTAGAAACCATGTTTTTTTTTAACAAAGAAGTAGAAATTCTACCAAACAAACCTCTCAACATTAGCACCTCCTTAATACCCTAATAAGAAAGTCAGTTACTTACAATGCTAAGAAAGCACACAATAACATTTTCCTAGGATTACCATGAAATGAGAGGAATACCCCCATATTTATGCATGCATCACATTTACATTAAATAATAATGAAAACCTATTCACCAACCCCAATGATTAATGAATCCAATAGTTAAATATATTATCAAAATTGAGTTACAAAAACTCTTAGATGCAGGATTTGTTTATCTTATTTTAGATAGCCAGTGGGTCTCTCTCTTGGTCATTATTCCTAAAAAGGAGGCAAATGGCATATTTTCATTGACTACCAAGAATTAAATGCTGCTAACAAGAAGGATAATTTTTCCCTTCCATTTATTGATCAAGTGTTTGATATATTAGTAGGTAAAAAGTACTTTTCTTTCCTAAATGGCTATAGTGGTTATAATTAGATATGAATTTCTCCATAAGACCAAGATAAAACCACTTTTAATTTCCCATGGGGAACCTATGCCTATGGCATCTTACCATTTGGTCTTTGCAATTCCCCAACTACTTTTCAAAGGGATATTTTGAGAATATTTATAATCTCTCCAATGAATGTGTTGAAATCTACATGGATGATTTCAATGTTTATGGGAAGACATTCAAATAAATGTTGACCAACCTAGAGAAAGTTATTCAATGTTGTCAGGACCACCAATTACCTTTGAGAAATGCAAAGTGTTACATGCTTATGATTGAAGGGATTGTGTTGGGGCATCACATATCCTATATTGGAATTTAAGTTAACTTAGCAAAGATAAGTATCATTAAAGATCTACCCACACCAAAGAAGTAGAAAGATGTTAGGATTTTTTTAACACATGCTAGTTATTATAGACAATTCATCAAAGATTTAAGTAAAATTTCCACCCCATTATTTGATTGCTTTCTAAGGATGTTGAATTTACATGGATTAATAATTTTCAAAATTCTTTTTGACCATTCAAAGACCTTCTCATAACAATTCCTATTCTAAGAGGGCCTAATTGGAAGAATTCTTTTCACATCCACATAGATGCATCTGACACCACTTTAAGAGCTATCCTTGTCCAAAAAGATGAATCCTTGAGTTATGTAATCTATTTTATCAACAAGAATATTTAAGGAGATGAACTCAACTACACTATAATACAGAAGGAATTTTTTCCATCATCCATGCCATCAAAAAAATTTGACACTACATTATAGGTTACCAAGTATTCATCCACACAGATTATGTAGCAATCAAAATTTAATGAAAAAACCTACTATAATAGGTAGGATAATTTGATGGTTGTTTTTACTATAGGAGTTTGATATTACCATTATCGATAGACTAGGTAATGATAATGTAGTAGCAAAATTTCTATCTCAATTGCAAAAATGATGATCGTAGTCCTATTGTCGATGATTATTTTTTTTATGAACATTTATTTGTGGTAAAAATTCAATATCCTTGGTTCATAGATATTTCTAACTATATTTTTATTAGGATCAATACAATAACATTTCTCACCTAGAGAAATTTAACATTTGATCCAAAAGGGCAGACATTATTCCTAGATTATATGATATCACTTTGTCACTAGACTAGATTTAATTATGAGAAGATGTATCTGAGAAGATGAAGCTTATAAAATTCTCAGAGCCTACCATGATGAACCCTATGGAGGTCATTTTTATACCAAATAGATTGTTATGAAAATACTTACTACCAGATATTATTGGCTTTCTTTTCATAAGTATCCATGATTTATACCCATAAATGTGATTAATGTTAATGTATGAGAAAACCCATTCACTCTGATGAAATGCCATTACAACCATAATTGGTTTTAGAATCATTTGACAAATGGGAACTAAATTTTATAGGTACCATTGATCCTAAATCCAAAACATGGAATATATACTAGTGTGCACTAATTATGTCACAAAATGAGTAGAGGTCAAAGCCTTAACCCATTCTCAAGATGAGAAAGTAGCTAAGTTATCCTATGAATAAATCTTCACCCGATATGGATTAACAAGAGAAATAGTGACAAACCAAGTTCCACAATTCACATCATACATCATAGACACCTTAGTAAGAGAATATGAAATCAAACACAAAAAGTTTACCCCTTACCATCCTCAGTTAGATGGTCAAGTAGAAGTGACAAACAAAAAATTGGAAAATATCCTTATTAATACTATCATCATACATATAAAATATTGGTCAACTCATTTTATAGAAGTATTTTGGGCTAAAAAAATCACCTAAAAACCACAATGGGTCTTACTCTCCATAAACTAGTTTATGGTAAGAAGCCTATTCTACCCATTGAGTTTCAACATAAAACATTAAGGACAACAATTGAGTTGAACTTGTATCTTTCCAAAGCTCAACAAGATAGGATCATGAAATTTAATTCACTTGATAAACTACGAAATAAAGCACTTTATCACACTAAAATAGTGTAAAGACAATGTATGGGTTGGTATGACAGGGACATCAAGACTAAGAATTTCCAACCTAGTGACTAGGCACTCCTTTTTTACTCTAAATACAATGATCATAAAGGAAAGATGTAGTCTAGATGGCTTGGGCCTTATGAGATAAAACAAGTTTTTGATAATAGAGCTATAAATCTCATGACCATTGACTCTATTTAGTTTTGAGTGCTTGTTAATGTCCACATGTGCAAGCTATATAAGAAACCATTTTCTAAGGAAACTCTCACTCATTAAATTCTTGAAAAACAACATCTATCTCTTTTTCATGAATTAAATCAATTGATTCTTGTAACTAAAGGGCATTTATGTCAACCCTTCTCTAATATTTTCCAAGAGTAGTAAAGCTTCCTGTAGCTAAGAACAAGCCATTCATAATGGCTTGGTTTAGGCTAAATAAAATCCTACCTCCTGGATTCCTATAATTTTAGTTGATTTTGGACTAGAAAATTTAAAAAAAAAAATCTAAAAATTTAGCAATGAAAACTTTCCAGCATTATTGATCGATGTTGTCTCAGAAAAATAGGTCACTAGTTGATCAACATTAATTAAAAAAAGGGCACTACTACAATAAAATTTTGTATTTATTTTTTCTTGTAGATTCATTCCCTTGAATCAAAAATATATTTTCCTTCTTGATATAAGATGAAAAACTTGTTTCTACAAGATGAAAAACTTGTTTCTACAAGATGAAAAACTTGTTGCTACAGGAAACATTTCTTGCTACAAGATGTATTCTTATCATTCCATCCTACATAAAGTGTTTTGATATCAATCAAACAATAACACATACCAAACTGCCACTAAGAATCATCATTTATGCATTAATGAAAGTTATTCCTACAAGTAATAAGGTAATTATTTTATATTTATTTCATGTCATAAATTTTAATTATTACTAAGATGATGGTTCTTAATTTTATTAACATGCCACCATATATTCTCCTCATCACACCAACTCACCATATCTTCTCCTTCACCAATTGGCATGACCTTTGATGTGTTGTTATTGCCATGCCTTGCTCTTGCCATTAGCCATTTGTGCATATTGGATTCATCCTTTGAGGATAAGTGATAATTTAAGATGGGGGGAGATTTTCCATAATTCAAATGAATTATTTTACTCCCAAAGCAAAAATTACAAACATTTCACTAAAGCCACAAAAACTTTACTGTAAGAACATAGCCTACAACTCAAATTTTATCTCACAATATAGGAGGGGACTTGCTTAAACATAAACCACTTGATATCACTCCTTTAACCAATAGCCCAAACATTCTAACCCTATTCTAGAATGTAGGATGGGCATAATATTTTCAAAAAATACAGACCCTAGATCAAGGGATTTAAAAATAATTTGTTGGCTCATTACAGAACAACCTGGAAACAATAAGAGGAATGGAAATAAAATTGGCATAAACCATCATTAGTAGATTAAAAATATTACCACGAATAGAGGAGGCATGGAAATAAAAATTTGATGCTGAAGTAGAAAGGCAAAAATTCATCAGAGGAAATGAAACCGTGGAAACTTCAAAGTAGGTCACTACACGATTATCTTTATTGGGAAGATGGGCTAAAGTTGTTGAGTTCATTTGTAGATATTTCACTTGTGAAGGGAGGCATTCCTTGTTGCATGGAATTCACTTCAAATTCATGAATTATTTATGGCATGGTATAGAGATAAACATCCCCAACTTCTTCTTCCACATGATCACAAAAATTATGGAGGAATTTTAAAGAGGTAATTTCAAAGCTCTTTCCCATCATTATTTAATCTAGTTGATTGTTCAAGACTATTTGCAAAGGACTAGATCCAACATAAGTTAGAAATAATTTCTACAAGTACTAAGAAATGCAAAAAGTGATAGAGAGGGAAATGAAATATAAGAAGAATTAGAGGTAAAAGAATAGAGATCAAAAGAAGACCTTTCTACAAATCCACAAGAACCTACAGAAGGAGACCTTTATGCAACTCCACAAGAACCTATAGAAGGAGACCTTCTTGTAGCCACACAAGAACCTATAGTAAAGACTAAAGAAATAACTTCCATAAGTAGGGAATCTAGAAGAAATAGGAAAAAACTCATTATCTAGCTTGATTTAGAGGAATTTGAGGAGGACCTTTTATGGATCAAGGAGTTTAACTAAAGAGAGGATGGTTAGTATGGTGTTATTTCCAAAATGAAATTAAAATGAAAGAAACACACTAATTAGCATAACATCTATAGGTCTAGACACTAGGGAGAGCTTAGTTAATAAAAATAAATAAATCATACAATAAAAATGCAAAATAAATCCTCTTTTACCTTATTTAGATGCTCCAAAATGCTTATTGTAGCGGCTTGCTCAGTTTGTGCTCATGAAGTCCTCATTAAGGGAAGCTTGGCTACCTCCATCTCTCCTTGGCACCTTTGGCTTATGGCATGGCTTGGCTTGGAATCAATTTATCATGGTAACACTAATTTATTGAAGCTTTTGAAACCATTTTTGCATTATAACTTTCTACCAAAATAGCTTAGAAATGATGTTCATGGCCTCTCTATTTATAGATTTTTTGGATTTGATCTAGAATCAACCTGAACTGTCCATCTCAAGATTGAAATGTGTGGTTGAATATTTAGTTAAATTTTTCAAATTAAGTTTATTATTATCCTCATCATGGCATTATAATAAGGGGTAATTAAGAGGTATGGAGGGCATCATGGAATCTATGGGAGGCATGAATTCTAATATTTATGGCATTTATGGCGTAGGGATGTCTTCCCAAGAAATGAGGTCACTTGATGATGTAGATATTCAATATCTAATTCCAAAAATAATTTTTCAACAAGTTTTCATGGAATTATAGATTAGATCTTGATTTGGGTTAATTAGCTTTTAAGCATGTTTAAGCACTTTGTACGCAAATTACTTAGATTGATCAAAATGTCTTGTTATTGGTCCAAAATTTGATTGGATTGGAATTAGAAGGCAATGCCAAATGTATTAGATCTGTTATCCTATTTAGGATGTTACCAATATTAAATAACAAAGGCATGTGTCATATGTAAGAGATTTGATAGGAAAGAGTAATCCAGAGAACCCAAGTTCAAAATTGGCATTTTGACTCAGAATGATCTAATCAAAGTTAGCTAGCCTATAAATTTAATTGCTCCATTTAGGGATACCCTAGCTAAAATTGACACTTGAATATTTTAGTCTCACATCATTTAGTGCATTTTAATGTTTTTAAGCCAAATTATGCATTTTGGGTGGAAATTGGCTGAAAGCTTGATTAGAGGTTATTGGTGGCTAGTTTCAGGTGTCTATAATTTGTCCTTATTTGGGAAGGCATTGAAAGCTATAATCATAGTAACATCTTATCAAATAATGAAAAGGTCATGTATGTCTACAACTGCAATAATGATAAACTAACTATATGATGTCCCCTCAAAGGAATGGTTAGCAAAAGTAGGTTGACAAACAATCCCTTGAAAAGAAAGAATTGAAACAAGGAGACCAAAGAAAGGAAAGATGATGGGGTGACAACACAATGATAATAAAAAAATTAGTCAAAATCATTGATAATGCAATGGGATGGTGCACAATGGTTTGCCCAAAGGTGGTTATAAACATTATACCTTGATAATGGCAACATGGTATGATAACACAATGATTTGTCCAAAGATGGTTATAATGATTGAGAAGATGGAGTTGCCCTAGTTAGGATAGACAAACAAGATAACATGCCTTTGTATAGGTAAAAAAAGTAAAGTGGTGACAACATAATGATTTGCCCAAAGGTGGTTATAATCATTGAGAAATGCAAGTGGGATGGTTTGCAATGAGTTTCCCATAGGCACTTATAATCATTAGACCCTGATTATGGAAAACATGATAAAATTGGTCAAGGATGATGATAAATTAATATAGAGGGTAATGATGAATTGAAAAAACCTACTAGTAGGGAGATGCTCATCTGAATTAATAAAGGTTGAAATACTTTCATGGTTAATTACTCTATTTGGGATATGATTGGGATTGAGTCAGGATGTCAATAGTGAAGAGATGTTGCCATTGCTGAATAGACTTCTTGAAGCTAAGATTTGTTGTAGCATGTGTCGGTAGGCATCATGGTATAACATCATGAGGACTTGGCTAAAATATACATAAGAACTGACTCTCATAATCCTATACTCAATAGAAAATAATACACCAATGATAGAAACCATGGTGACAATGTAAACATATGAATATGGATGGATTCAAGTATAAGTGTGGGAAAATAATCACCTAATGAAAACACATAAATCAAATCAAGGAAATAGTACTAAAAGAAAACAAACAAGTAGACAAATAAACAAAATAAGCTGAAATAAATAAACAAATACTCAATAAAAACTATATGAACATTTCTCCTAGAAAATAGGTGACAACTTAACAAACAAACCAAATGAGGGAATAGAAGAAAAGGAAGGGGGTGGCCGAGCTATCTCCATATGCACTAGGCAAGTGGATGTTGCCTACATAGTTCCATGGATGTAATATCTAATAAAAAAACTATAGGCCACATGTAGTTCTCCTAGGGAATGATGAAAATGTGATAACTAATGAAAACAAATAGAATAGATGTGATAAAAGAAGAGGAATGGTCTTAAAAAATGGTAAGTGCATGAGAGAAAAAGGCCAAAAAAGATGGGGAAACTAAATGATAAGTGATTTGCTTGTAACTTAGTAAGGGTTCCCGGAATCATTAAGGCAAAGAAGTGGTCAATGTTTTTTTTCTTTTCTAATGCTTTTTCAAATGTTTTTGGAATTGTTTTAGAGTATCTCAACTCAATCAAGAATGATGAGACACTAAATGGTTCAATCTCACAAAATGACAAGAGTGTTTAAATGAAGTTTTCTCAAAAAATGGTGAGAGTTTTCACACTTAGGTTTCTCACAAAATGGTGAGAGTGTTCACACTTAGGTCGCTCACAAAATAGTGAGATTGTGGCTTAGGTTGCTCATAAAATGGTGAGAGTGTGGCTTAGGGTGACTGAGCTGACCTCAACAAGTATCAATAGCTACCTACATAGTCCCAAAGTAGGACATCAAGTCATTGCAGTTCTGCCTTGTAGTGAAGGAATTCAACTAGTGTAGCAGTCAATTCAAACAAAACAAGCATAATTGGTAAAAAGGCATAGTATGACATAGGAAGTGGAAAGTTGGTACATCAAGGCTTAACGTTTCCCTTAATTAGCCCATAGTTGGTTATAACTAGGACACAATGACATAGATCAATTTTAATAATTTTCCCAAAGGTGGTTATAATTAGTAGCAAGACCAGTGGTAAGAAACACATAACAAATAAAGGATTGCAACTATCAAAACTTCTATCACAATGTCCCAGAATATGATCTCTATCTAAAGTACTTGAATCAATTGATGAAACTGATTAGATACCTTGATACTAAAACTATGTAATTAATGGAAAAACCAAGGTAAAATGGGTTAGGCTTTATAATTCATTGGGTTGATAGGTTGGAAATGAAAAGTGGATATAGATAAGGATGGTATTGTACAAATAAGAATAGTGATAAAATGGCATAACTAAAATGGTCCTTATAGACAATACCCCTTAGCACTCAAACATAGTACTGCTTGAGATGAATAATATTCATCATCTCTAGAATTTTGTCTCTATCTAGTGTGATAAGCCTGTATGCTCTTGATCCATAATCTGCAATAATGATGAAAGGCCCTATCTAGTTTGGTTTGAATTTCCCTTTATGCTTCTTCTTAGCCACAGTATTATTTTGGTTTTCTTTAAGAACAACATCACCAAGTTCAAATTGTTATATACTTAACACATTAATTATAGTGTCCTTTGAGTTGGTTCTGATATGTTTAAAGATTATTAAGCACAGTTATGTATTTTTCATCAAGTAGGTATAACTCTTACAGGTGGGTTACTTGATAGTTTTGATCATCTAAGACATGCTTGAAAGATATGTTTAGTGAAGGTAATTTGATCTCAATAAGAAAGATGGCTTCAGTACCATAAATAAGTGAGTATGGAGTAGATCCTATAGGGGTATGATGATTGGTATGATATGCCTAAAGGGGAGGGAATATCTATAAGTACCAATCATGACCAATATCATTGACAATTTTTTTGAGAATAATGACAAGGGTTTTATTGGATGCCTTGGCTTGGCCATTACTTTAAGGGTAATATGTTATAGAAAAATGTTGTGTGATGTTATATTTAGTACATATCTAGTCTACATCCTTGTTATTGAATGATCCTTCATTATCGAATATAATGTTAGAGGGGATACCATAGCAGAAAATGAGATGGTTGAAAATGAATTTGGAAATTTGCTTTCTAGTCACATAAGTGAGGGGTATAGCGTCAACCCACTTAGTGAAATACTTGATGGTGGTAAGGATATGTTTATAGCTATTAGATGAAGTGGGGTTAATCTTCCCAATGAGGTTAAGTACCCATGTATAAAATGGCCATGGTGTCAACATAATTTTTAGAGTTTTTGCTAGGGCATGAATCAAATTAGCATGCCATTGACATTTGTCACACTTTTTTACATATGTAGCAGCATCTACATCCACTGTGGGCTAATAATAACTAGTATGCAAGAACTTTTTGGATAGGACTACCCTTCTAGAATGAGCTCCACATACTCCATGAACTTCTCTTAATGCTAGTGTAGACTCTATCAAAGTTAAATAATGAAGCAAAGTTCCATCAAAACTGTGATGATAAAGGGTGGATCCAAGTAGAGTATAATAAATGGAATGATGAATAAAGGCCTTAGTTTGTTTTCAAGATAGGTTAGGTGGTAGAAATTGGTCATAAAAGTATTTTTAAAGGTTTGATTACTAAATATAATTAGGACCAACAATATCACAAATCATGGCAATGATTAAAGGTTCATGAGCTAGTGCTAACAAATTCTTGACAAGAAATTAATACTCTCTAGCTTTATCAGTTTGTCAAATCAGAGAGCCAATAGTAGCCATGGCATCTACAGTTATGTTACTAACCCTTGGTATGTTCTCAAATTGAATATTGGTAATTTGTTGTTTAAGAGTGTTAACCATGGCTTTATATGGAACCAACTTGTCATCTTTGGTCTAAAAATGATCTATGGCCTGATTGATATTAACTGAGAATCACCATAAAATTGGAGATGAGATATATTTCAATGCATTGCTTGTCAAAGTCTTAAAACAAGTGCTTCATACTCCACCATGTTATTTGAACAAAGAAAGATGATTCCGAATGATTTAGGGATTAGATCCCCTTGTGGTGTAATGAACAATAATCTTGCCCCTGATCCATGTGTAGTAAATGAACCATAAAAATATAGCTTTTAGATCTTCTCCTCAAGGGGTGTGTAAATGATGGTCATTATGGATTCATCAGGAAATTGAAATGTGAGTGCTTGTGTGTCTGTAAGAGGTGCTTCAACAAGTTGATCTGTAAGAACTTGTCCCTTGATTGCCTTCTGATTAACATACTCTATGTCAAACTCACTAATAAGCATGATCCATTTAGCCAATATACCTTGCAAAGCTATTTTAGATAGTAGATACTTGAGCAGTTCTACTTTTGAAATGACCTTGATCTTATTACTTAGCATGTAATGGTGTAGTTTTTAAGCTGTGAAGACCATGCCCAAATAAGTTTTTTCAATGGGTGCATAGTTATGTTCATATGTAACCAAGGTATGGCTTAGGTAGTATACAACATGTTCCTTTCCATTGTCATCATATTGAGCCAAGAGTGCCCCTAAAGCATGGCCGATAGTTGATAAGTATAACAACAATGACTTTCTTGGCATATGAGGTAATAAAATAGGTAGTTTAAAAAGATAGTCTTTGAGTTGTTGAAAAACTATTTGGTAATGATCATCCTAGTGAAATGCAACTCCCTTATTCAAAAGGTGTGTAAATGGATGGCACATATATGCTAATTGAGAGATAAAGCATCAAATTAACTGGATCTTAACCTAAAATTTATGGAGTTCCTTTAAATTGGTTGGTGGTGGCATCTCAATTATAGCATGGACTTTAGCCTAATCGGCTTCAATACCTCTATAAGACATGATGAAGCCAAGTAATTTTATTGAAGTTACACTAAACACACATTTTTTTGGATTGAGTCTAAATTTATACTCTCATAATCTTTCAAATATCTTATGCAGCACTACTGTATGGTTAGCCCTGGTTTTAGATTTTCTTAATACGTCATCAACATAGTATTCAAAAATATCATACATCATATCATGGAATATGATAGTCATGTCCCTTTAATATGTAGCTCCAACATTTTAAAGGCCAAATGGCATTACCTGATAATAAAATGTTCTCCATGGAGCAGTGAATGATGTTTTATGTTAGTATTCTAGTGCTATTCTAATTTGGTTGTATCCTAAAAAGCCATCCATGAGTGAAATTATTTCATAACCTACCATGGATTTGATGATCATGTTGATATTAGGCAAGCGAAAATCATCTTTAGGATAAGATTTGTTGATGTCTTGAAAATCATTACAAATTTTGATCCCTTTAGGATTTTTACTAATAGGTACTACATTAGAGATCCATTATGAGTAGTCAATGGATCAAATGGATCCTTCTTCTAATATTTTCCAACTCTTTCTTTAACAATACAACAATGTGAGGATGCATCTTACATAACTTTTGTTTTATCGATTTGGCATCAGGATTAACCACAATGTGGTGCAGAACCAAGGCATGGTCTAAACCTGGCATGTCAGAATAGGCCTATGCAAAGATATCTATAAAATATCTCAACAAATTTGTAAAGATGTAATGTTCCTCCTTAGTGAGGTATTCTCTTAATTTTATCCATTTTAGGTCTGATACAGTCCTGATATTTACCTCTATTGTATCTTTGACTAGAAGGGTCAAGCTATCTTCTAGGATAGTAGGTAATGACTTGAACTATTAAATTAACTCAGGGTCCTACATTAGGACTTGCTCTTAAACTTTTCCTAGGCATGATTAATATGAGTCCCCTAATGGGACATCTGGCCACCTGACAAAAATAGTTAGAAATTCTTGAAAATTCTGATCAAATACTTGTTGTTGCTCAAAGCTAAACTTGGATCCACAGGCAAGTTTATCATTGGTGGTCTCCTAGTTTAAATTCAAAGAGGAATGAACACCCCCATTTAATGGCACCTAAAATAGGTTTTCACCACTAGACTAGTCTTTATCTTTACTTTTTCTTTGGTCAAAAATCACCTCAAAGAGTTTTTCACTTTAGAACCTCAATGTTTTATGTATTTGTTTTTGGATAAGGGTGTTCACTTGCTCTTCAAAATAGGTCACAGGATCTAATGTGATTGAGAATCCTAATTTGTGATCTCTAAATAGAATGTTGTCTCTAAGGCCTAAAAAGTCATAGAATGCCTCATCATTCTAGAACTCATCAATCAATAGACTAGATTCTCACTAGTTCTAATCTATCAATTGGGGATAATATAATGTCAATGGCTTATGATGAATGGTTAGGGTGAGGGTATAAATGGCATTATTATCAAATAGGTTGG
This sequence comes from Torreya grandis, assembly GCA_037957365.1. Lineage (NCBI taxonomy): Eukaryota > Viridiplantae > Streptophyta > Pinopsida > Cupressales > Taxaceae > Torreya > Torreya grandis. The sequence continues at coordinate 1,485,136 of JARHVA010003742.1, read as the reverse complement.
TTTCAACTAGGTTATGAAAGGTGAGGCTATGATCAGACTCTGCTTCATTGTTGGCATCATCATCACTAGTCACTGGGGATGGAATTTGAATAAGATATATGAGGTCACCCCTAGGTAGTTTAAACCCAAGTCTATAATCTCTTTCATACTTAGTCATGGAAATTGGCTCGATGGTTCTTTGTTGATTTGGTCTGAGGCCTCTTCCTTCATAATTTTGAAACTCCATAATCCTATTAGGAATAGGATACTTTGTATTTTTATAACAATTAGCTTGGTTATCATTATATAACCATGATTTGTCCCCTTTAAAAGGGTCAAGCCCTAGACCAGATGTTGGTAAAAATGTGATAGGTCTCTTATCTTTTTTCATTTATTGCCAATGCATATGTGGGATGAGTTTAGGTTGCCCAAAGGTTTTTGGATTCTAAGGAAGATTAGCAATATGAAATGTATCATGGGTCACATAATCTCCCAATCCATTATCTTAAATGGTGAAATTATTAGAAGCTTCAGGAGGTGGCATGTGGGAAATGGAATCTAAGGTATCAAGATCTATGCAATTATCCAATGAAGGATCAATAAGTATAGCCTGTCTTTTATCCTACTTGGAACTTGGATTCATGTCGTACTAATAATTACAACTTTGAAATTCAGCATCAAGATGTTTTTAGTGTTCATATGGTGTAAATCTCCTAGAATATTCACTTCCATCCCTAAGAGGGAAAACTTGATACACTGATGTAGCATTGATAGGACTACATGAATCTCATGTAACCAAGGCTTGCCTAGAAACATATTGTATGATAACTCAAAATCAAGCACATGACAAAGTGTATCATGGGTCAAAGGACTAATGATAATTGGCAAACTAATGGTGCCTTGTGACTCTCTTTCCTAATTATTGTAGTATTTGATAGTTATTTTTTATGGCTAGAGATTTGTCATTGTGTATCCAAGAAGCTTGATGAGATTTAGAGACACTATGTTAAGGCTGGATCCATTGTCTATAAAGACATATCTCACTTTATGCCATCTAATATAAACTTATATGTATAATGAGTCATTATGGAGTGGGATAAGGGAAGACATATCGCTTTGGTTGAATGTGACTTGTTGGGCTAGAGTAGGTGTCCAACCAAAGCTTAAAATTTATCAAGGGATATGTCACTAGTAACAGTGGATTGGGTCAAAAACTCATTCAAGATGTTCTTATGGATTATTGACATTCACAGGAAATCTAAAATATAAATTTGTGTTGGTGTCTTCTATAATTTTTCCACAATATCAAATTTCTTATCTTGGTCAGTAGTGAATGGTTTATTCTAAGGCTGAATGGTTGGTTGGATGATAGGAAAAGTGGTAGATGGTTATGGGCTTGGGATAGTAATATTTGACCCATAAGTTATGATTACACAATTAGGGTTAAATAATGGACCATTACTGCTAACAAATGTTGGAAATGGTGTGGGATCAGACATGACAAGTCTCAATTACCAGTGCACTTGTATGTGGTCACATGATAAGGATGATTTGTCGATATAAGGTCAAAAAGGTGAAGTCCTAGTTTATTGGTTTGCTTGTATGCATTTTTAGGTCAAATAAGGATTATCCATGTAATTTGTTTGAATGTTGTTTTTTATCAATGGTCTAGGCTGATTAGGCTTGGTCTAGGATTAATGGAGATGGTATTAATGCTACCCCCTACAATATGATCTACAACCCTTTTGTAGTCATGTGAAACTACATGGTAGGTTTGTTGGTTGTTACTATTATAACCTTGGTTTTGTTCATTGTTCTATCATTGTGGGTTCTACTACTAATTTTGTTGCTACACTGGCTATTATTATTGTTGATGATTATTTTGCTACTATTGATTGTTATGTCAGAGAAAGGGGTTTTGATAAATTCGAAGAGTTTGATTGGAAGTGGAAGCACCATTATCCAATGTTATCTCCCCATTATCCAACATATTCTCAATTAAATGCTTGATTTGGACACATCTTCATAGATTATACCCATTGACCCAATGATAGTCACATAATTCATCTTCACAGTACCAATCAAGATAAGGAATGCCTTGTAGATAATGCTTTAGTATAGGCTAACTAATCAGATTAGTGATAGTAATATTGTAAAATAGATACTCAATAGGTTCTCCTAGGTCACTAAATACATGACGTGCAGGCATAATCCTCCTAAGAAGAGGGGTTTACAATGGTAAAGGTTATATTTATTGTGCAAGGATTAGTTATTTTACTTGTGGTATTGGTTGGAGAGATTTCTAGGTAGGAGTAAGCTAAAAATATGGTACAGATGATGTTTAAATTGTTTAGACATGATGGGATTTGGTTACTCCATTTTCGATAGCATTCTTATTATGATTTAAGTGCTTCGATCTTTTGTGGTTATTGGCCTGTGCCAGTTGTGATGCTTGTGCTTGAATGTGATGTTGATATTAGTCATTTCCTTGATTGGTACCATGATTTTGATTAGTTGAATTAAGCTTGATAACTCCTTTATTAATTATCACTATTTCAATCAACAAGCCTTTGTCAATGATTTCCTTGAAAGTATGTGCACATTATAGTTCTAAATGATAAGTTATCTCACTGTGCAATTTTTTGGTAAACATAGTGACTAATTATTTATACAACAAAATATGGGTGAAATGACTTGTAAGGGATCTCCATCACTGTAAACAATTTGTAAAACTCTCACTAGCATTTTTTTTTGCTTGCATTAAGTCCACTAATTAAATCTCATGCTCAAGATTATAGGAAAAGTGTTTCATAAACTTATCAAAAAGATCACATAAATATGTTACTAAATTTTTGGGGAACTTTAAAAACCACTTCAAGGCTTTTCCAATCAAGCTCTTTGGAAACAAAAACAAAAGGTATATGTAACTATATGCCACTAGTTGACATGTGACAAAGAATTCGGTCAAATGAGCCTTAGGGTCACCTTTCCCTTTGTATTTATTAAATTTTAGTGGTTTATATCCTAGAGGAAATAGTATCTACAAATAATCTATGTTGAATAGATAAGAACATATGCCATCCAATTTTAACTTTATAATTTGTTTCCCAACCTGAATGGTAGCAATTGCATCCTTCATCTGTTGTAATTCTTGGGATATGAAATTGGAAGGAACATTAGTTTGAGGGAAATATTGGTTTGGCTAAATGATTGGGAGGTGACAAGTGGGACACTTTGACCAGGTTATGATGTAAATACCTATTGGGGTACATTTATTTGATTAGGTAATAGACTATGAACACACATATATAGATTAGGATGTACTTGAAATTGTATAAAGGGTTGCATAATATTCTAGTTTGGGTTGGATATAAAGGTTTGACTTGGAGGATTTTGTGGTTGGGATGGAGGGATATAACTATACTATACCTTCTATGCTTGAAAAGGGACATGCTTCTAAATAATCAAACCTTGATGTTGAGTGGGAACTTGTGGTCTAAGACCCTATCTCTAAATTTGTGGCACATTTTAAACCAACAATTGTCTGTAGGTACTTGAGAAACATGGGGACCTCCTTGTTGCATGAATCCCTATGAGGAAGTGAAAGTAGGTTGTAGATTTGGCATCTGTTGCTAACCAATATTTGCACATTGTTGACTAGTCATTACTTGATTTTGGATTGGCATATTAGTTTGTGACTAAAGAGGTATGTTCATCATTACCTAGTGAGGTGGAACATTTGTTGCCCCTAATTGAGGTTGCAATGTATTTTTACTCTATTGCATTGATACACTAGATTATATTTGTTACTATGGAATACTACTTGTAACTTATTTGGGAGGAGTAAGATTCATCACATTCTATCATTGAGGTGTGATATTGGCCATTGTTTGATTACCCAATCCCATAGGTTGTACACTTGAGGAAGTAGCTGGTTGAGGTTGGGGTGTAGAAACTCCTATTCCCTGGTATAACGATATACTCATGGGATTAACTATAGGCACATGTTGTTAGCTAGTTTTTTTTTTACATTAGTACCACTTTGAATGGGATTGGATGTTGTTTTCACATTTTCCACTATGTTTGGTTCACTATTCTATGTAGAGGCCAAAGACACTTCTTTAATAACAGGCATGTGTATCAAGTTATCTATCAAAGTGGTTTGTATGAATGGGTCAGAACATGGATTATCTTGTCTAAACTCTATCAACACTCATGTTAAAGGAACAAGGTCAATAAGAGGCTTACTCACCATGTTCATCTGACTGAAATCATGTGTTAGATTCAGGAAGGTTTGATATGCTATCTAAATTTGGTTAAAGTGATCTTTTATGATGTTTTTGCCTTAATTAGATATATTAGGATCTTGGTACATTGTGTGGACTAGAGCCATAGGCTTTCTAAAATAATCTTATTGATCATAAATGATATTGCAAGGCACTCTTACTAGACTTGGTAAATTTTCATGGGGGAAGTCTACTAAAAACTTGACCCCTACCTCTATGGCTCTAACCAAAATCTCATCTTTGTTCTCTAATAAATGTCACTCAAACAAAAATGGATCATACGTGGAAGTCATATTAGTATAATATGACTATTATATAATTGGCTCGTCTATTATCAGTATTATGGCTAGGTATTTTGCAATTTGTTCTTGGTCTTGTTCTGAATAAGGTGGTGTGATAACCAGATAGTTAGCCAATGGATCTTGGCTTTGTGCCCCTGATTGAGTATTATAAGAGGGAAAATAATCCATCTCATAAGCAATATTATCCTCATATGGTTCTTACACCATTTCTTCCTATTCAACTACATTACTAATCCCTAGATTATAGATGAATCTACTACAAGTGTAGGAATACATGTTGGGATCCATAGTCAATGCTTTGCAATAAAAAGTTAAAGAGTTGTATAAAATCTAAAAAGGACAATGACTAAAATAGATGATGTTCTAACTTGGTCTAGATTCATCAAAAGAATCAAAAATTTTATTCAAAGATTTGTGAGGAAATAAGTTAGCATGAAGTATCTAACATTTCACTGTTCACACAAAGATAAGAAAGTAAATGGATTAAAAATTGAAATGCCAAACTCTAAGGTCGAAGTGTTTCAAATTAGTCTAATCTAGAAATTTAAAAGTTGCTAGGTATTTTGGCCAAATCTAGTGTCAAAAGCTAGGCATAAATAAGGCATGCACTAGAACTCTTGGCCAAATGGCATCAAAAGCTAGACTTTGAAAATAGATGAAAGTTTTTAATCTAATAGATTTGAAACACTTCTAACAAACACTAGGCATTTTATTCTTGGACATGAACTTAATCAACTAGGTATAAGGTATGAAATAAAAGCCATTTTATAAATAGTTTATTTTCTCACAAAAAATGGTATAAAACTTGATTCCTTTGACAAACAAGATAGACAAAAGTGAACAGTACAACTATTTTTAGACGAAAGATCACAAAAGTACACTTGGATTGGTCTAAAAATATAGGAACAAATTTGGAACTCTATGCAAGAGGGTCTATGAAATAATATTGAAAATGTTTTGGGAAATGTAATTATGATATACTACCCAAAATACGTGACAAAAAGGTTTGTTTCAAAAAATCTCTAAGGCAAAGATGTTTTTCTATAATTTTGATAGCATAACACTACTTTTCTTGACTCAAAATGTTGTGGTGCATAGATTCAAAATGCAAGTGTTTAGCATAAAATGGCTTAAGTCTATCAAATGATGAAAATGATTATGAGTCTTAAATGACCTTCAACCCAAATTGGAAATTAAACCTAAGTTCCCTTAAGTTTAGTGCAAATGGAAAAGCCACTTAACACATCAACCCTATGAACTTATAAAGGTGAAATTTTGAATTTAGATTATAAGTGAAGGACTTAATCAACTTTGGTAAAGGTCTAGACTCAATTGGGTAGCATAACTATGCCAAAATGGACTATATGACTCTTAAGCTTTTGATGAACTTTTGAACAAGGCAAATTGATGATCTCACATGGGAAACATAATGCCTCTTTTTTCAAATAAAATACTGGACTATGTGTTTGGTTTGGATTGTTTGTTTACACCAAGTTTTCACTCCAAACAAGACTTTAATCTAGGACAAGACCAACTAATTAAATTCTCTTAGATCCTGAATTAACAAGGTTGCTTGGTATTGTTGGAATCCATCAATATACATCATTTGAGAGTATTTTAAGTGTTCATCCAAAAGTAAATGTGCATTATATAGTAGGTTTTTTACACCCCCCTTCTCTCAAATGGCAATTATGTGACATGGACATTGAGGCACACCTTGCACCAACAATACTTCTATGACAAGTGGGGATTTGTCTAAGATCTAATAAGTTTCTGAATGATCTAGGGGAATCAATTACACAATGACTTTCACACTAAGCAATGCAAAATAAAAGGATAGATTTTGGGTTTATATCACTTGTCTTATTGCAAAAAGGTCTAGTCCTTTCTATAACCACTATATCATATTGTTTGCTCAGTGTAGTGCGATGTCTAAAGTGCCATTACATCCCATGTGTAACTCTAATTAGGAGCCAAATGAAGTTAATTTTGAAAGGTGAAACCATAGGTCAAAGCTTCCCTAAAAAAATCATGGGAGGTGATGAAGTCCCCCCCCCACAAGCCAAGTTTGCATAAAAATAAAGAAAGCATGAAAGTAGAAATGCTTTAAGGTCATTTTCAAGGTCCCCCAAACTTTGACAAGTTTTTTGGGAGTGATTTAGATGACTTTCTTTCTAAGCCTTAGAATAGGCTATTTGTAATAGGAATGATGCTATTTATTTCAAGGATTCCCTAAAGGGGACAAATGGAAGAGCATATACACAACATTCCTCTTTTTTCCAAACAAAATCTAATTAAACAACTATTGCAAATAAAAATTGATACGTGTTTAATTTTAATCCCAAATGAAAGATTTGGTGGTGTTCATTTGACCACTTGGTCTTAAGATTGTGAACTTTGAAAACATTCACCATAAACATCTAAAAAAAATTATTTATTAAACACCAAAATAAGGTTCCTAATTGATTTTTAAGCATGAAAAAGGTTATCTAAACATGTTTTTAACAAATTTCAAGCTTGGTCTTGTAGCAAAAATGTCATCATATCCTTTAGCTTTGAAGATTTTTTAGGTTTGAAATAATAAACTTTAGAAAAAGAGCTCTTGGGTTTGTGTTTTAATAAAAACATAGTGATTGACGTCAATTTATATAACTAATGATGGTTATATTTTCTAGCCAATGATGATTATCTAACCAACATAAGTTATACCAATGTGACTAATAGTAGGTATCAAATTGGTGTTAGGTTTGATAATCGACATTGGTTAAGCTATCCAACTAATGTCGGTCTTACTAGCTGACGTCGATTACTGTGTAAAACTGTGGCAAATAAAAAATGGCAAAATAAAGTTAGAAAATCAAATTTTAAGTGTTTTAATAGTCTAAATAAATATTTTAAAGCTACAGAATGATCTTCTTCATGTGTGGGATGCGTCTTGTCCCATAGGGCATGCCATATGTGGATCTAGGAATTTGACTCAAGAGAGGATGGTTAATATGGTGTTAGTTCCAAAATAAAAACAAAATGAAAGAAACACACTAATTAGCATAACATCTCTAGGCCTAGACACTAGGGAGAGATTAGTTAACAAACATGAATAAAACATATAACTAAAATGCAAAATAAATCCTCTTTTACCTTCCTTGAATGCTCTAAAATGCTTGTTGTAGTGGCTTGTTTGGTTTGTGCTCATGAAGTCCTCATCAATGGAAGCTTGGCTACCTTCATCTCTCCTTAGCACCTTTGGCTTGTGGATTTTCTTGGCTTGGAATAAATTTTGCATGGCAAGACTAATTTATTAAAGCTTTTGTAACCATTTTTGCATTATAAATTTACACCAAAATAGCTTAAAAATGATATTCATGGCCTCTCTATTTATAGATTTTTTGGATTTGATCTAGAATCAACCTAAATCATCCATCTCAAGATTGAGATGTGTGGTTGAGGATTATTTCAATTTTTGGAATTAATTTTACAATTATCCTCATCATGACATTGGAAGAAGGGGAAATTAAGAGGCATGGAGGGAATCATGAAAATCATTTATGATGCATGGGAGGCATGAACCCTGATATTTGTGGCATTTATGGCTTGGGGATGTCTTCCCAAGAAATGAGGTCACCTGATGATGCAGATATTCAATATCCACTTCCAAAAATAAGTTTTCAACAATTTTTCATGGAATTATTGATTAGGTCTTGATTTGGGTTAAATAGCTCTTAAGTAAGTTTAAGAACTTTGTGAATAAATTATTCAGATTAATCATAATGCTTTGTTATTAGTCAAAAATTTAATTGAATTAGAATTGGAAGGCATTGTTAGATGTGTTGGATCTATTATCACATTTAGGATGTTACCAATCACAAATAACAAAGGAATGTGTCTTATGCAAGAGATTTGATAGGAAAGAGCAATCCAGAGCACCCAAGTGCAAATTGGCATTTTGACTCAGAATGATTTGATCAAAGTTAGCTAGCCCATAAATTGTATTACTCCATTTAGGGATACCCTAGCCAAAATCAGCACTTGAATATGTCATTTTCAGATCATTTACCATATTTTAGTGCTTCTAGGCCAAATTCTATATTTTGGGTGAAAATTGGCCAAAAGCCTGATTGGAGGTTATTGGTGGCCAGTTTTAGGTGTCTACACCTTCCACATTCTCCCAGAAAGGCTAAGGTAACCTATAATCCTTTAAAATCCCATATATTGGAAAGAAAAATTAGAACTAAACCTTCTTCTATTATTAAAATTAATGAATACACTAGAGAAAAATAGACTGCCAGTAATGATGATTCTCTAGAGATTAAAACAAACAAGGGAGATTTTTCTCTAGAATATAATCAAGAGGCAAAACAACTAGATCATAGTCTTGAAGAGTTGTAAAAGGAACCAATATAGGAAGTATCAAAACAAATGGAGAAACTTACCATACAAGTGGAATTTACCACTCTAAAGCAAGCCCTACAAGAAATTGAGTGACTAAAAAAGAAGCTACAAGATCAATCTAGAGGAGGAATGGATGCACTTGTTGTAGAAAATTTTGAGTTGTAGTCCTCTATCAAAGACCATCCTTTAGTCAATATTTTTCAACCTTATATAGAGGAAAATCAATAGAAAGAACCTATAACTACCTAAGAAGTTAGGTATCATTCCTCATTTTTAGTATCTTCTAAATTGATGAATTGGATGGATAGTTAGTCTAAAATTCTGAAGTCATTAACAAAAGAAAACAATAAATTGAAATAAGAGAATATGTTAAAGGAAGAAAAAATATGCAAACTATAGTAGAATATTGAATATATGGCTTGTCTTACCCAAGAACTTATTGACTGTAGGCCTCCTGTAAGAGTATATTTAGTCTATCCTGAGGAGCAATGGCACAAGTTTAAATTTATGAGAAATTATGATGACATGCCTTGTAAATTAATTTATCCCCTCTCCTTCTTTCAAATCTATAAAGAAATCTCATATGAAGAACAAGCACAATTATGTGAGTTATATATTCACAACTATGTTGTCCCTTATGACAAGGAATGGAAACCTAATTTATATGTTGGAGATGTCCTTCTAAAGGCATTTCATCATATATGCTGAATGAGAAAAGAAGAGAAAGAGAAGTAGCTAAATATAAGGAAAAGGAAAATGAAATCCAGTTTCTTATTAGAAGAGATTCAATGGCACTTGATGGTATATTAAGAGAATGGGATAATATCATGTTGAAAAAAGAAGCCAAAGCTTGGTTTGCTAATAATTGTGATGAATCCTAAAACTTTTACTCGGGGTTGAGAATTTTTTTTGGTCCTTCAATAATAGATTCTTTGATTGAATGATTGAATGAGCTCACTCCTGCACTAAGGAAGAGAGAGCCATATTCCTCTTTTAACTTAAAATCAAAATTTATCAGGATCACAATATATATTCTTCTTACATGTGAAATGGGATCTCAATTATTTAGCCTCACATTCCATCCCCCTCTATTATAGTATCCTATTCCAAATTGATAGGATAGATCTCTTTGGATGAAGCAAGGGAGGTCAAAATCTGGCAACTATTTGAACATAGGAATGGATTTTATGCTCACTTTGCTAGTGGTAACATAGATCTCATGGATTTCAGAGTTCTTTGTGAAATGGAAATGAATAAGTTTGTTTCTCATGGTTGAGAAAGATCTTAAGATGGGGGTGTGATGAGCCCCAGAAATTTTATGTTCTTGTCCTCATCTATCACACTCATCCTTCTTGTTCACCATGCTTTTGAGTACTTTCCCATAAAGTTTCCTTCCTCAATTATCCATAATCTTGTAAATAACATTATGTTTCCATACTCTTTGAATAGTTGTAATTATGTACTGGAATTAAATATATGATAGTTATCTTTTACTTTAGGATGATTTTTATGTAATGTGTTTTAAGGATGTTTTGGAGAAATAGGTATATAGCATGGAACATCCTACAACAAAAGAATCTCATCACATGAACTATCATGTAGCCACTACATTACCAAATCCATAGATGAATATATTTTGATTCCTCTTTAAACTGACTTAAAAAATTAACTATAACCTCCATGAAGCCCAATAAGGAAGTGGTTGAAGAATGAAATAGCTTTGTTTTCCCTACAACAATGTTGCAGAATTCACATGAAAGGTGACTTTAGTAAAAGGAGCCAATTTTGGCTATCCTAAGTCAAATGTTTATTAGATTAGAATATATATTGTTTTGTATAAAATAATCTCCTTTGATGCATATATATATATATGTAACAACAGAGTTGAGAGTACTATATGTTTATTAGAGAATTAACAAAAGTATATTTTATCAAGCAGTGTCAAACAATTATTATTATAACTTCCTACAGTAATTAATTGATACATTTTTTTATTAATATAAACAAGCATTTATAAATTAAATTTAGTATTGTAAGAGGAAGGATTTAAGTTGGAGTTATAAGTAGGAAGGACCCCCTTTGGAAGTCTTGCAACAACAATCTAACCCATTTAAATAGTTAAGCATGCTATTTAATTTCTTTATACATTGTGTATTTTATTTCAGAATTATGTGATTTATATTCTGGCTTAGATTTATATAAGGAAGCTTCCAACGTATAAGCATTTATTTCATAGTAATATGTTCATGTTTACTTCTAGAATTACATTTACTACATGAATTAAACATCTTAAATTATAATTAGTAGAAGGTCAAATTAGAAGATTGAGTATGCACATATAATGACATCATCCTATCAAGTCTACATCTTCGAGTTAACATTTAAATTAATTAGAAGGTATATGTCTATGGTAACTCTCCTTGTTTATTTTGGTCAAGAGAAGTATATCTGATTATGAATTAATTACTTGTTAGTGCCCTCGATTCCAAACATAATTTGGAGCTTATATGGCCCTTGGAATTGCCCAAAATTTACTAATTTTATCCAAAAAATGCCCCCAAAATGGACTTTAGTTACCACTAAAAATGCATTTGAATAAGGGGTACAAGAGTTTAGGAGCAAAGAGAGAAGGAGAAAATAAGCTTTACTTGTGAGAGGGTTTAGCCACCCACCAAATCGAGCCTCACCCTCTATTTTCAATGGATGAAATATGAGAGTAATAAAAGACCAATCAAAATTATCTTTTTTAATATCTTCTTATATCTCCCAACAATAATATTATTATTATTATTAAAAAAAACAATTAAAAAATTCCAAATACAATGTATTGTTTTAATTAAAAAAAATCATATATATATATATATATATATATATATATATATATATATATATATATATATATATATATATATATATATATATATCCCCATGCCCCCTACCAAATTATAATATTTTATACAAAAAAAAGTAAAAAAATCACTGCTCAAATAAAAATTCCCCACCATTTATATCCTTGTTCATAAAGAAGTCAATCCCTCATGATAAAAAACATTTACCACCCAATTCACACAAAACCCCACCTTAAGCCCTTAAAAGCTTTACTTTTTAATATCATTCATTAAAAAAAGTATGCTTGATTTAAAAACTTTTAAATAGGGGAGAGGTCATTGGTTGTGATGGAAAATAAACCATAACAGTCCCAATGGTGGTTATAACCAAGTGAATGATCAATCAATAACCCCAATGATCTCACCAAAATAATTGAGTAGGAAAAAATTGAAGGTGAGTCTTCTATCGTTATTATGCTGATCCTAAGCGAATGTACGATAGGTGAAAACAAGCTTGAATTTGGATAGGAGGGGTCAAAATTTTGGTGGCAAGCTAAGGGAGGAAGAAATAAAATGGTTGACAGCTTGTTCATCTTAGTTTCGAGCTAAAAAAATAGACAAAGCCAAATACAGGTGTAGTTTACCTAGATGTAAGCTAGATCTCAGTTGAAAGTAGGTTATGATTGAGTCACACCAAAGTGATTTAGATTCCTATACATAAAAAAATATTTGAGTTGGGGTAGGATAAATATGATGTCAAGCCTATTGGAAAATGTAACAACACTAATGCCTGTGAAGGGAGAGATTATACCAAAAATAAATGCAGGGAAATTATACCAAATGAAAGGCCTAGGTGGGTAGCAAATGGACAATAATAATTGAAATAGAGGAGGGAGGGAGTGGAAGAATAATAATTAAAACTTGATTATATTCAAATGTATGAAAAAACATTCTTATAAAAATATATCTACTACTATTACAAAATAAATTACAAAAACATCAAAAATTTCCTTAACTACTAGAAATATCTTCCCTATGGACTAGTACTACAGTTAACTCCCTTATTATTCTCTATTCAAATCCTCTATTCTATTGTCTTTTATAAGATGCTCACTCACCTCTCACAAACTAATGTTGAGTTCACTTTTTTTTTGCTCTTTTATTTTGCTACAGACAACATTGTTCTTCTTTATAGCTCTATTTTCCCCTGCTCTCTCTCTCTCTCTCTCCCTTTTATAAGTTGTTGCTCAGTTCTCTTTTCTTCTTCTTATTTTATGTTCACTTTTCTTCCACTCTTTTATTGAAATTATTACCTACATCTTATTTTTCCATTTAACCCAACTATAAGGCTCTAGATTTCAAATTTTGAAAGGGCCACATTAAATGCTATTGGTGGCCTGTCATTGGTTGGGAGTTAGGTAAGAGTCAAAAATATTATTTTAACACTCCCCCTTATTTTTAACCTTATTATGATGGTCAAATGGACTTTTATCAGTCTCCAAAACCTCCTTATAACTCATTTTTACCATCCCAAATGTTTTTTCACTTATTTTATGCATGTTTGGGTTCATTATTGAAGTTCATAGTTGGACTGATGAAATCCGTAATTCACTAATGAAATCTATAGTTGGATTGATGAAATCCATAAATGAACTATCAAAATTCATAGCTACCATAATATAATCCATAAATAAACTAAATAAATCCATAGCTAAACTATCAAAATCCATAGCTATACTATCAAAATCCATAGCTACCCTGATGTAATCTATAGTTGTGTTGTAGGATTCTAGAGCTATGTTATTTGAGTCCTTAGATCTATTGTAAGACTTTGAAGCTACCATAACACTATGTAGGCCTAATTTTATTGCATTTATGACCCTTAATAATCCTTTTAGATTCATGAATGTGTCTTTATATAAAGGCTTAGTAAAAATATTAGCTAGCTACTGATCAGACCTTAAAAAACTAAGCTCTATGGCATGATTTTTGACTAAATCTTGAATGAAGCGATACATGATTGCAATGTGTTTTATCCTACCATGAAATATGGATTTTTTTGACATGTTATGGATAAAAAATTATCACAATAGACTGTATAATCTCTTTTTTCTCCTCATGCAAATTAGAAAGTATCCTTCTCAACCATATAGCTTGACATATTGTTGCATTAGTTGTTATATACTCTATTTTAGCTATAGAAAATGACACTATGTGTTATTTCTTTAAAGCCCAAGATATAGCTCCTATCCCAAGATGAAATACATATCCCTAAGTGCTCTTTCAGTCATCAAAGTTACCTACCCAATCACTATTCACGTAACCAATAAGTTGAAACTCATCTACTCCTATAAACAAAACACCATAATCTCTTATTCCATTCACATATTGTTGGGGATCAACCAACAATGTTGATTACACTTATGAAAGCAATAAACATGGAATTAAATCAGAATGATAAGTAACTAGAATGATAAATAGCAAACAATGAGAGATACAAAAAACCACCCTGAAAACTTGTATTAAACTCTTTACAGAAGGAATACAATTAAAGAAACTTCTTTTCTTCCACACCTCTCTCAGATGTACAGATCTCTCTCTAGATCTCTTTCCCTCAAGAGCTCTCTCTCTCTCTCTCAAGTACAATCAACTCCAACAACTTGGAATGATTCACATATACAATTCTATACTATTCAACATTGCATTACAATAAGCTAAGAAGATCTATCCTATTATATAATAATTAGGAAACATGAGCATGCATTTACAACCAATAGTTATGCCTCTTAAACAAGGGCTCTAAAATAGTCTTACTAATAATAGAGATGTGGAATTAAGACTATCACTTAATCTCATCATGCAAACACTCAGTTCTATCCATGGAAATAGCTTTCTAGACGCATAGGTAACTGATGTCGGTTCCTGCCTATTTGCCTGTAACCAACATCAGCCAATTACTGCCAACGCCGACATCTCCTGAACTGCTCCTAATCGATGTCGGTCACTCTTGACCGATGCTGGTGACTGTGTAAACCTACAACTGCTACAAAGCACTCCTTTGGTGAAGCTTTTAGCTCCACACCTTAACAATCTCCCACTTTGAGATAAATAGCTGCACCAGTACCTGTATAACAACATCTTCTAGCTCCTCCATCTTCAACTCAATCATGAAGACCAACAGAAGTTGAATGAAGATTCAACTTCTCCTTTGTTACCGGCTTGGTTAACATATCAACAGGGTTCTTATCTATATGGATCTTCTCCAGCTTCAACTCACCATCCTCCAATACCTGTCTTATGAAGTGGTACCTAAGCTGTATATGCTTTGTTCTTAAATGAAAAGCTGAATTCTTAGCCAAATGAATTACACTCTGACTATCACTATACAATCTGCAACTCTCTTACTCCTTTCTAAGCTCTTCCATGAACTGTTTCATCCATATCATCTCTTTGCTGGCCTCTGTGACTGCAATATACTCTACTTCTATAGTTGACAAGGCAACAACCTTCTGCAACTTTGATATCCAGCTAACCGTTGTTCCACCAACAGTGAAAACATATCTTGTGGTGCTTCTTCTACCATCCAAATCACCTGCCATATCTGAATCTACATAACCATGTAGAGAAGTATCTGAACCTCCATAGCACAAATGCCTATTATTGGTTCCTCTCAGATATCTAAGGATCCTTTGAACTACTTTCCAATGTTCCTTCCCTGGATTGGCCATATACTTACTTACAACTCCCACTGCTTGGGCAATATCTGGTCTAGTACAAACCATTGTATACATTAAATTACCTATTGCGGAAGAATATGGAACTCTACTCATGTACTCGACCTCATCATGTGAATTAGGACACTGTTCTTTACTCAACTTAAAATATCTAGCCAAAGGTGTGCTTACCAGTTTTGCATCCTGCATATTGTACCATTTCAACACCTTGTTCACATAATCCTCTTGAGACAAAATCAACCTATGATTTTTCCTATCTCTCTTAATGCTCATGCCAAGGATTTTCTTTGCTGATCCCAAATCCTTCATTGCAAATTTTTGAGCTAATTTCACCTTAAGCTCAGAGATATCCTGCATGTGTGATCCTGCAACCAACATATCATCTACATACAACAATAGAATAATATATCTACTATTATCCAATCTCTTAAAATAAACACAATGGTCAGATTGTCACCTACTATAGCCATGCTCAGTCATAAACCTGTCAAATCTCAAATACCACTGTCTAGGAGCTTGCTTGAGGCCATACAAGCTTTTCTTCAATCTGCACACTAACTTCTCCTTACCTTTGACCTCAAATCCTTCCGGCTGATCTATATATATTTCCTCATCCAAATCTCCATGAAGAAATATTGTCTTAACATCAAGCTACTCAAGATGCAAATCCTCAATAGCAACTAAAGACAATACAGTCCGTATAGAAGTCATTTTAACAATAAGAGAAAAAATCACACCAAAATCAATACCTGGCTTTTGTGCAAATCTTTTCACTACCAACCTAGCCTTATATCTCATCTATCCATTCTCACCTTCCTTCAATCTATAGGTCCATCTGTTCTTCAGTGTCCTCTTACCAGCTGGCAACTCAACTAAATCCCATGTTTGGTTCTCTCTCAAGGACTCCATATCCTCAACCATGCCATGCTCCCACTGATTCTTAGATTCTACCTATATTTCTTCTTCAAAACTCTCTGGTTCTCCACCATCAGTTATCAGTAAATAGAATAATGAAGGGGAATATTGAATTGGAGGTTTACTTACCCTTTATGACCTCGTGATGGGTGTCTAAGACTCATCCACAACATGCTGTCCACCTAAATTCTCTGACAGTGACTGGCCTCGGTCACTTCTAGGCCTGTAACTGGCCGACGTCAGTTCTTCCTGACTGACGTCGGTTCCTACCTAGCCGATGTTGGTCACTATATGACCGTTATCGGGATCTGTCCTACCAACGTTGGTTCCTGATTGTTCGATGTTGGTCTCTATGTTTTCCTGTTTGTGATTAATTTTTCCCGCGAGCTCATTTTAGACCGTCACCTCATCCAATTCTCCATTGCTCTGCCCAGACTGATTCAACTTCCTGAGCTGATCACTATACATCACTTTTTCATTAAAAACAACATCACGGCTCTTAATTATCTTGTTAGTTCCTAGATTCCAAAACCTAAATCTGAAATCATCAGAGCCATAGCCAATAAATGTGCACCTCATAGACTTAGCATCTAGCTTCTTTCTATTTTCCTTATCAACGTGCACAAAGGCTTCACAACCAAAAACTTTGAGAAATGAGAGATCTACCTTTTTTTCTGTCCATGCCTCTTCTAGAATTCTACCATCCAGAGCTATAGAGGGTTCTCTATTAATCAGGTACACTACCAGATCAACAGATTCTGCCCAAAACTCTAAGGGCAAACTAGCATGCAATCTCATACACCTTACACGCTCCATTATTGTTCTATTCATCCTTTTAGAAACTCTATTTTGCTAATGTGTCCTTCGAACCATCCTTTGCCTACAAATTCTATGCATATAACAATACTAGTTAAACTTATAGCTGTAGAAGTCACCACCATTGTCAGATCTTAGGCACTTCAATCTTTTGCCTATTTCATTCTCAACCATAGCTTTCCAAATCTTAAAAGTCTCAAATACATCAGATTTCTTCTTAATACAATAGACCCATACCTTTCTTGTAGCATCATCTATGAATGAAACATAGTACTATGATCCTCTAATAGAAACAACTTGAGCTGGTCCCCACACGTCTGTGTGAACAAGCTGTAACTTATGCTTCTTTTTTGTTGACCTAGTCTTGAGAAAACTCACTCTCTTCTATTTCCCAAAAACACAGTGCTCACAAAAATCTAGATCTATGCTTTT
The DNA here is from genome assembly GCA_037957365.1 of Torreya grandis. Classification (NCBI taxonomy): domain Eukaryota; kingdom Viridiplantae; phylum Streptophyta; class Pinopsida; order Cupressales; family Taxaceae; genus Torreya; species Torreya grandis. The sequence goes on along the minus strand of JARHVA010003742.1, from coordinate 1,467,455 downwards.
CAAATCTGAAAGCTTACCTTTTGACTTAAGAATGGACATTCCCTTCTCACTCATGTGGCCGAGCATAGAGTGCTACAATTTTGCATTCACATCTGAAGTAGATAATACAGAAGGAGAATTGTTAGTAACACAATTACATAAATAGAGAGTACCTGCTCTCTTACCTTTGGCCATTACAAGTGCACCCTTGGTCACCTTCCAAGATTCAGCTGTGAGGGTTACTGTACAACCCTCATCCCTTAACTTTCCTGCAAAAATCAAATTCCTCTTCAAGCTAGGAATATGCATAACATCTCTCAACACCCATGTGTTGTCATTCTACATTTTTAGTTGCACTTTTCCTTTGCCAATAATTTTACAAGGCTCATCATCCCCTAAATACACTATTCCAAAATCTCCATGGATATAGTCACTAAAATATTCTCTATTGGGGGTAGCATGAAAAGATGCACCAAAATCTAAAACCCAAGATTCTATATTATTATACAAAGAGAATATTAAAGCATCTTGTGCAATACCTGCAACCTTTGCTTCTTCTTTTCCTTCATGTTGATTGTCCTCCTTAGGCTTTGACCAGCAATCTCTGCTTATGTGCCCAATCTTTTCACAATTCCAGCATTGTGGCTTCTTACCATTTCTGGATTTAGATCTACCTCTCACCTTTGACTTAGACCTTGATCTCCCTTTCTTGCTCTTTTCTTTTTGCCTTCCCCTGCTCTCAAAACTTAAAGCATTCCCTGATGTTTCCTCTGTGCTTTTCCTACGAATTTCTTCATTCAAGATCACACTAACAACATCCTCTACTTTTAAAATATTTGAAGCAGATGTAGTATTACTAACTGCCATTACTAAGCTATGCTAGATTTTAGGAAAAGAACATAATATTAAAAGAGCTTTAATTTCATCATCAAACACTATTTTGACTGAACTTAATTTATTTACAATTCCATGAAAATCATTTAAATGATTAGATACAAATCCACCTTCCTGCATACGCAAATTAAATAACTGCTTCATAAGATATACCTTATTAGAAGCTGAGGGTTTTTCATACAAATTTGCTAAAGTAGTCATTAACTCTACCGTAGACTTTGCCTATGATAAATTAGATATCACAGTAGATGCTAGACTCAGTCTTATAGATCCCAGAGCCTTTATATCAAGAACTTCCCATTCTTTATCATCCATGTCTATGGGCTTCTTTGCAATCCCACCTAATGGTAAGTATAGATCTTTTTGATACAAATAATCCTCTATATGCATTCTCCAATGTTTATAATTTTTGCCATTGAACTTCTCCATTCTCAGTTTACTTTCTTCTGCCATTGCTTCTCCCACTCAAATAGAAATCCCTGCAGAAACTCCTGTGAGTACCCTGTAATCAATACACACTAACCAAATCTGAAACACCTGTTAGTCAACCTGAACTCTGATACCACTTGTTGGGGATCAACCAACAATGTTGATTACACTTATGAAATCAATAAATGTAGAATTAAATCATAATGATAAGTAACTAGAATGATAAATAGCAAACAATGAGAGATACAAGAAACCACCCTAAAAACTTGTATTAAACTCTTTACAGAAGGAATACAATTGAAGAAACTTCTTTTCTTCCACACCTCTCTTAGATGTACAAATCTCTCTCTAGATCTCTTTCCCTCAAGAGCTCTCTCTCTCAGGTACAATCAACTCCAACAACTTGGAATGATTCACATATACAATTCTATATTGTTCAACATTGCATTACAATAAGCTAAGAAGATCTATCCTATTATATAATAATTAGGAAACATGAGAATGCATTTACAACCAATAGTTATGCCTCTTAAACAAGGGCTCTAAAATAGTCTTACTAATAATAGAGACACAGACTTAAGACTATCACCTAATCCCATCATGCAAACACTCAGTTCTATCCACAGAAATAGCTTTCTGGACCCACAAGTAACCGATATCGGTTCCTGCCTGTTTGCCTGTGACCGATGTTGGCCAATTACTGCCAACACCGGCATCTCCTGAACTACTCCTGACCGATGTCGGTCACTCTTGACCGACACTGGTGACTGTGAAAACCTGCAACTACTGCAAAGCGCTCCTTTGGTGAAGCTTTTAGCTCCACACCTTAACACACCTCAATATCCTCTTACCTGCTTGCTAATGTGTCTCCTTTGGCATCTCCATAAATCTTGATATGAGGCTCACTACATACATAATATCTGGTCTTGTTGCATTCAAATGCATTAGGCTTCATATTCTTATAGCATGTGGGGTCTACATTGTTGCTACAATCATCTTTGCATAACTTTAAGCTTGTATCATCTGGAGTGAACATAAGCTTGTTGTTTATCATATTAAACATTTCTATGATCTCCTTTATATACTTAGTTTGGCATATGAATATGCCTTCATCCATTTATTTAATTTATATCCCAAGAAAGTACTTCTAGAAACCCAAATTAGTCATTTCAAACTCATTTTTCATGATTATTTTGAATTCTTCAATGGACTAATTTGCATTTTTGATGAATATTAGATCATTCACATATAATAAAATAATCAACATACCTTATTTTTATGCTTTGATGTATAGTGTGCATTCACTTGCACTCTTGCTAAAATAATTTCTCAATAAATATGAGTCTATATGGTTGTACCATGATCTTGGGGCTTGCTTGAGCCCATACAATGCCTTTTTTGGCCTATACACTTTTTTCTCATGGTTGAGAATCTCATATCTAGGTGGTTGTCCCACATAGAACTCTTCTTTTAGCACTACATTTATAAATGCCAACTTCACATCCATTTGATGCACCTTCCACTTGTGTTAGGTAGTAATGGCTATGATTGTCCTTACCATTTCTAGCCTTGCTACTAGTGAAATGTTTCACTATAATCATATATGAGCCTTTGCTTGTATCCCTTCATCACTATCCTTGCCTTATATCTCTCTATCTTTCCTTTAGGATTAGTTTTTGTCTTATACACCCACTTAAATCCTATGACCTCTTTTCCTTTTAGTAGGTCAACTAAGTCCCAAGTCTGATTTCTTTCTATGGTGTACATTTCTTCATCCATAGTCTCACACCATTTACTATCCTTGACTACTTCTTCAAATTATATTGGATCAGTTGATAGAAAGAGTGCATAATTCATTGTTTCATCTTCTTTTTTTCTCATACCTTGACTACTCATAGACTTCTTTCAATCTTCTTGTCCTTTCTTGATGTTGACTTGAGTTGGAGGAGGAGGATGTTGACTCATGAATAACTCCTTGACCTCCTTGATGGTTTTTTCCACTAGATGATTCAACACTTTGAGAAATAAGGGTCCATATTGGTGCATTAATGGTTGTACCACCTATTATTTTAGATTCAATAAAGGTCCACCATCCCTCGTTTCAACATGTTATTCTTCTTGTCTTTCTTTCCAAGCTTCATGCTTAATGAATTGAACATCTTAGCTAATTATGAGATATTTGGTGATGGGATTGTATAATTTGTATTCCTTTTATTTGTCACTATACCCTATGAAAATACATTTCTCAACTTTTTCATCCCACTTGATCCTTCTTTGCTTGGGTACATGTGCATATGCCACACAATTAAACACTCTAAGGTGTTTTACACTTCAATTTTGGTTGTTCCATGCTTCTTGAGGGATCACATCCCTTACATTATTTTTTGGAAAAATGTTCAACAAGTACATAGTTGTTATAACCTCAGCCCAAAAATCATTAAGCAAACCTTTTGCCTTTAACATGCTCCTTACCATCTCTTGGGTGGTCCTATTCTTCCTTTCAACCACACCATTTTTCTATGGTGTATACCTATCTATAAATTGTTTCTTTATGCCATGATCCTTGCAAAAATTCATGAATTCATTGGAGATATACTCTCCCCCTCTATCTATCCTCAAAATATTGATGTAGTGGCCACTTTACTTCTCCACCATAGCCTTGAATTACTTGAAGGTCCTAAATGCTTCTGATTTGTTCTTCAATAAATACACCCATATCTTTTGGTTGTATTCATCTATGAATTTCATGAAATATAAATTCTTGGATAGGTGGGGGTCTTCATTAGACCACATAAGCCTAAATGTATCATCTATAAATGATCTCTAGCTTTCCATGCCTTACTTATGGGAAATATACTCCTATGTTGTTTTCCCAATATGCATCCTTCACACACCTTGTTTGGTTGTTCTATAATGAGCAACCCCTTCACCATGTGATTCTTACGAAGAAGTTTCATCCCTCTAGATCTCAAATGCTCATACTTAAGATGCCAAAGAGTAGGCTCATATACTAACACTATTTTAAATGTTATTGTGATCTCACTTTGCATTCTCAATATAAATGTTCAATTGGTTATCATCTTGACTATTGTAATTTGCGCATTGTAGCCACTCCTATCAATGATGATGCCATCACCATTCTCTAATCTAATTTTTTACCCCTTTTATACAAGATTCCCTATGCTTATAAGGTTGTGTTTTAATTTGGGTACATAGTAAACATCATGAATTTTCCTTTTGTCACCTTGGTTAGTGTGAATAGCAATGTTTCCTTTGCCCATGATGGGTACCTTATCATTGTTTCCCATCTTCACCTCTAATTTGATTATTTCGTATAAGTTGCTAAACATTTATTTATTCCCACTCATGTGGTTTCTATAACCACTATCTAAGTACTATGTCTCCTTGCCACTTTGCTCAACAATATTACATGTTATAAACAAACTTACACCTTTCTCATTCTTTTTAGGTTCAGCCTCTTATGTATGAGTGAAATTTGAATTATGCCTATTAATGTCATACTTCTTTCTATAATCACTAGCATAATGTCCATACCTATTACAATAATAACATTGGATGTTATATTTATCATACCTTTGTGTATATCCACCTCTAGAAGTGTTGTTGCTCCTTCCTCTTCCTCTTCCATGTGACTCTTGATGGCTATGTCTTCCACTTTCTTGACTGATAGAAGTTCTTTCTCTTCCTTTATTATTTGATCCTCTCTCCCTTCCTTTTAAATTCACATTGGTCTTGAATGCTTGCTCATGGGAGGAGGTGGCTAACATATTCAACCTTTGTTCATGGGTTTGCAAAGAACCCATTATCTCATCCACGATCATTTACATTAAATCCTTTTACTCTTCCATAACAACCACTATAGGGTCAAATATAATTGTAAGGCTCCTCAACACCTTCAAAATCACCTTATGATCTTTAGGTTTGTCACCACATCTTCATTTTATTGACTATGTTCATTATTATTGTGAAGAATTCATTGATAGACTCATTCTCCTTCACTTATAAGGTCTCAAAATCCCTCCTTAAGAGTTAAAACATGACAAGCTTCAACTTTTGACTCCCTTTATATGCATTTTGCAAAATTTATCTTTGCTTGCTTGGAATGGATAGCTGCTACTATCCTTGGAAATATTGAGTCAACTAAAGCCATTTATATGTAGTTGAATGCCCTAACATCTTTTTTCCTATTCACCTTCAACATATTCTTTTGGGCTTGGGTTAAGGCATTGAAGACTGTCATGTTTACAACCTCATTGTACCCAAATTAAACCAACTCCCATATCTCTTGAGAGTTGATTATTATTTTCATCTTGATGCTCTACACATCATAGTTTTTACCATCAAACATAGGGGGCTACTACCATGACCCTAGACTTCTTGATGCCATGTCTAAATGGACTCACAACCTAGATACTTTGATATCAATTATTGGTAAAGCTAACAACACTAATAGATATGAAGGGAGAGATTATACCAAAAATAAATGTAGGAAAATTATACCAAATGAAAGGCCTAGGTGGGTAGCAAATGGAAAACAACATTTGAAACAGGGGAGGGAGAGAGTGGAAGAATAAGCACTAAGACTTGCATATATTCAAATGTCTGAAAAAAACATTTATACAAACATAGCTAATATTTTTTTAAAATAACTTACAAAAACATCAAAACTCTACAAAACTACTAGAAATATATTCCCAAGCTATGGACTACTACTGCAGTTAACTCCCTTTTTCTTCTTTATTAAAATCCTTTATTATATTGTCTTTTACAAGATGCTCACTCACCTCTCATAGAATATTTTTGCATTTAATTTTATTCTACTCTTTTATTTTGCTACAGATAACATTGTTCTTCTTCATAGCTTTGTTTTCCTCTCTCTCTCTCTCTCTCTCTCTCTCTCTCTCTCTCTCTCCCTTTCTTAAGTTGTTGCTCAGTTCTATTTTCTTCTACTATTGCATTCACTTTTTTGCTACTCTTTTATTGACATTCTTACCTACCTCCTATTTTGCCACCCAACCCAAATAGAAGCCTCTAGATTTCAAATTTTGAAAGGGATACATTAAAAGCTATTGGTGGCATGTCATTAGCTTAGAGTTAGGTAAGAGTCAAAAATATTATTTCAACAGAGCCCAAGCAGAGTCCAAAATGCATCCTTGAAGGTTCCCAATTAGTTATCCAAGCAAAAGGCTAAAATATCTATAATAGGATCAACCATTATTATGAGTTGAGTGCAGGTGGCATGTAAAGAACATTTTCACTAGCTTTGGATTCATATTGACACCAAAAAATACTTTTAAAATAATTAAAAGGACCTATAAACCAAAAATAGGTTGTTAAACCCTTCAACCCACTAGTTAACCTGAAATACCACCCCCAAAAAATAGGCCTTCCAATAATATGAAAGAACCCAGTGCTTTTTTGTAATGAAAACTAAAGATTTCAAACTATCCTATAATAAAATTAAAAAAATGATCATTACTAGTATCCATTCTCTAATTTCATGTGAGATTCATCCATAAATGATGATTTCTAAGATCATTGAATCAAATTGAGTACACTCATCTGTTGAAGTAAGAAATTAAAGAGACAAAACAATGCAAATTAGTAAATCTAATGCAACATTCATTCATGTATTTAGTTTTACAAAAGGAGTACAAATAGGAGAGATGGTAAGTAATCACTCCTATAATAGTAGAAAGAGAGCCCAAAATAGGCATGTAACTCCTATGATAGAATGATTGGTCAAGGAGTAACTCCTACTAACTAACTAAAAATGACAATCAAGTAACTCCCTATGATAAATGACACCTAAACAAATTAAACCACATATGTATAAATAATTAAAATAAAACAAATAAACATAAAATAAAATCCTACAGTAACATTAGGCACCCCAAAACCTCTAAGGAATTAACACCTTGACTCCCTGCATAGACCTACTAAAAAATAGTGTTATAAAAGAACATGTCCTAACTCGAACCCCAAAAGCCTTAAGAAGATGAATGGTTTGGTGTGGACCTATGTTTGACTGAGAGGAGAATAATTGTAATAAATGTTCATAATTTTTATCTTAAATTTGGTGGATGCCACAATTAGATTGTTTACTTTGATAAAAATTATGAGTTGGATACACATCAATAATTATAAGGGCCCGAATATTCAAGGAACACAACACAGTACATAAAGAAAAGTTTAAGATTATAAGAGAGGTTATCATAAATTATCTCTTAAATAAGCATAGAACTTTTTGTGAGTTCCAAGAAAGCATTGAAATGACCATTCCATGCATTAGGAAGTTGCATCTTTGTGGCTAAGGATGTTACCACTATTTTTATCACCAACAGTAAATTTGTGAAACTTTTTTTCAATTATACAAGCTACATCCTCCAATTCTTTAGGAGTAGTTTCATTGCACTATGGAAAATCATATAGAAAGAATAGTTTCCAATAATTTTCCTTTGATAAATTTGGCATTAGCTAGATCTCAGCCCCCAAGTCCTATGCTACATGTTTGTTGTGTGTGCATTAATGTTGGAAAAGCAAACCATTCCCCGTGTAACTATGGAAAGTGGAAGAGGGTGAAAATAAGGAAACCATAACTTTGGTGATGTCAAAATTTTTATTTTCCATACCTAGGAAATAGAAGATCATCTTTATCATTCCATTTTATAAATCTTTCTTTGTAAGACAATAATCTCCAAAATAAAGTGATGGCATTCTCTCTATTCACCCACCCTTATTTTTATAGAGTTGGATTCAAATTTAGTTTCAAGGGCCAACAAATCCTTATCATTAGATTTTTTCCCTTATCCACATTTAAAAATTATTTACCTTTGCACTCATATAGATCAAAAACCCATTGACAAGTACCCAAAAAAAATTTGTAACAAACACAAAATCCTACAAAATCATTGTATAAAATGAAATAAATTTATATGCTTCAAAACCTACATTTATAATATTTAAAAATGCACAGAGGAAGAAAGACATATTCCTAAGATTGAATTTGGTAATCTATCATATCTGCCATAAATAATATTTATCACTCTTATTCATTTAATATTGCCCTTCAGAAATTTAGAAAATTTATCATAGGAAACATAATAGAAATAATTTCAAAGGTACAAATTACGTTAAAATGGATGTAATTTTATGTTTTGGTAATATAGGGTTTTATAAAATAAAAGAGTTTAAATCATGAGTTGTATTCACTAGTGACTTATGATCACTGATCATTTCAATCTTTTTGTGCATGAAATGTTAAGCAATAATAATCTAATATTTTTGGTGAAAGTGACAATGGGAAATGAGGTGGTATTAATTAATTTAATGTGTAAATGAGCTATTCTAGGAGGGCATGTTCTATTTCATGGTGATGTTCAGAAGTGGTGAAGTAGTGGGGTAGGGTAAGGCCATATATGACATGAAATCAGTGAAATTTTTCAATATGTGTTAGGCGATGATGGTGAGGGGTAATGAAAGTATGACTGAAATAAATCTTCATGTTGGAAACTCTTTTTTCATTCATCCTATTTCACTTAAATAAGGCACTTAGAGATATTGTCTAATTTTCTGGTGGGATTCAAATATATATATATATATATATATATATATATATATATATATATATATATATATATATATATATATATATATATATATATATATATATGGTGATCCATGTCTAAACTATGGAGAGATTATGTATCTAGAGCCTCGAGCCAAAATAAATAGGCATGGAAGTGAGAAAATGGTGGGATGAAATTATATTACTTACATATATAGATTGTAATTTGGGCATCTAAGACACCCCTTCATGTAAATTTTATTCATTATTAGGTCCCTTATAGGCCAAAAGTAACACAAAAACACCATATCTACTTGTGATCAAGGTAAATATAAATAATAAGCTCACCACACTAATGTGACCCATACATAATGAAGTCCATTTAGTGATGTCAAGAAATTGAAACCAACGATTATATTAATAGGGTAATAATAACCATCACATCATGTTACCCATACCTACATTTCATTATGTATCACAAAAATAATGAAATACATATAAATATGACATCTATCTATTCTATGATATGGGTATGTATTGCATCACACAAATCATTCATACCATGTTGGGCATTATGCACATTAGGTCACTCCCTTCAATACTTTTATGGTCAGCGTAGTTGCTTTTTACTTGTGCTTGATTGTCTCCTAGTCACTCCTTTCTCTATATAGGTTAGAATGCCCATCTCCTTTCAAGATATGGCTTGGGCATTCAATCAGGTATTTAGGTATGGTATACTCAAGATCAAGATATGGCTTGGATATTCAATCGGGTAGGGAATACTCAAGAAGGTAAATTGGGTAGGTAATACTCAATGGTATAGATCTATTACATACATAACATGATTCAAAACTTCATTTATCATTTTATCTCTCAATAATAAATCTTCCCTTTCTAATAATATAAGTTAATTAAGCAGGGAAAGAATATATGTAAGTTATAGATCAAGAAAAAAGCTTACCTTGATAGCTAAGAATATATTATAGAAAAGGAAAGTAGGTAGGACAAGAATGAAGATATATTTTAGGAAACAAGTTTTTATTTCCTTATTGGGTAGGAAATAGCGAAGTAGATAGGGTATGATTAAAGATATCTACCAGAAAACAATCTTCCCTTGATAGTTATGCCTTAATCTAGAAGAAAAGAAAATCTAGATATCAGGAAGGCAAAGTTCCCTTAATAGCCATGTCTTGCTATCTATTGAGAAGGAAGTATTCCCTTGATATGCTATATTAAGTGACACAAAGCTAGGCATCAATAAGGAAATATTCCCTTGCCTTACTCCTTGGAATAGATGAAATAAGTAGGGAAAGTTTAAGATTAGGGTAGGGACTTTGAAATTGTGCCCCCCATAATATATGGCAGGGCCCCCATTCCTATGCCATCCTTTGATATATTATATTGGGGACTGGGGCATACTTAGAGTATGTTAAGGCCCTAATTTGGCCTTTAAGTCCTAGTGAGCCATGCCCAAACTCTCAGTATCCCCTCTTCAATATAATGTATTAATACATATACCCTTCATTCACCTCATAGATCAAGTTAGGTATAGATTAGGTTAGGCATAGATTGATTTGGGTTGGGAAATACACTATACTAGATATCAAATTGGAACATAGTCTACTAGATTAGTGATCACCTATCTATCTATAAATTTTCTCTACTATAGACAAACTCTCAATGACATATAGAGAAAATGAGAAGTCAACTATTATCCCTATTCACTCCCTCATCAACCCTTATCATCCCTTATTATCCCTAATATATCCCTCTTCATTTATTATCATCCATAATCACTCACTTATTGATCCAAAACTCAGAAGTTCTAGTTGATAAATATCTCAATAACATATAAATAACACAGTAATAATGAATTCTCTGAGAAGAGATGTAGTATTACTCAAGATCGCAATACAAATATATGCATATCTCTGGGAAGAGATGTCTATCTTCACATTTTAGGTTACCTCTTATTTTATACACAATTTGAAAGCATGGAGATGATGTGTAAGGTCAAAAATCTCAAGGAAGATGAAGTGGTTCAACTTCCAATATTTAAAACATTACAAAATTCGAGGAATTACTATTTTTAGAAACTTACTATTTTTAGACTGCACTACTAAAATTGAAATTTGAGGCACTTCCATTGGGTTTTTTGGGGTAAAAATTCACTAAATAGAGATAAATGCCATTTCATTATGTTCTCCTCATTCTTATATTTCCAACGATTCAAATGGTGAGTCAATTAGAGCTACGGTACAAAAGTTATGGCTCCCAGAAGTTCTGTCATCAATTGGGGTGGAACTATCACCCGAATTGTCACCTAAATTGGTGCTCAGATTACTTATTGACCCTCATCATACATAATCCCTATTTAATCATACCTCATCATCCTTAATCACTCCTTCTCATGCCTTTATGGTGGGTGTAGTGTATTTTTAATTGTGCCTGATCATCCCTAGTCACTACTTTCTCTAAATAGTTAGAATACCCCCTCTCCTTTAAAGATATGCCTTAGGTATTCAATTGGTATTCAATTAGGTATCAAGTATTAAATATATGGTTAGGTAAAATATATATGGTTAGGATTATATAGGAGTATTCAAGATCAAGATATGGCTTGGGTATTTTATTAGGTAGGAATACTCAAGTAGGTGTGCAAGTAAGGTAGATATGTAGGGAATACTCAAGTACAATAAGGTAGGTAAGGAATACTCAAGTAGGTGGGGAAAGAAGGATAGGTAGGTATGGCATAATCAAGTACAAGAATTTAAATAGGGCATAGTCAAGATCAATATATGGCTTGGATATTTAAGTAGGGCATATTAAAGATTAAGATATGGATAAGATATTCAATTGAATAGGACATACTCAAGTAGCTAAAGTAGGTATGGAATACTCAATGGTATATATATATTACATACATAACATGATTCAAAACTTCATTTCTCATTATATCTATTAATAAACAAGATTCCCTTGCCAACAACATAAGCTAAGTAGATAGGGCATAGCTAAGTATGTAGGGAAAGAATATATGCAAGCTATAGATTGAGAAACAAGCTTCCCTTGATAGCTAAGAATATATTTTAGAAAGGTAAAATGGGTAGGATAAGAAAAAAGCTATATATTAGGAAGGAAACTTCCATTACTTTATCAGATAGGGCATAGGTAAGTAGGTAGAATAAAAATAAAAATATCTATCAAAAATTAAGTTTCCCTTGATAACCATGCCTTAATATAGAAGCAAATAAAATATAGATACCAAGAAGGTAAACTCCCCTTGATGTTTTTTCCTTAATCCCTTATTATATATTGAGAAGGTAATATTCCCTTGATATGGTATTACATGAAGCAAAGCTAGGTATAAAAAAGGAAAGCTTCCCTTACCTTACTCCTTAGCATAGATGAATTAGGTAAGGAAAGTTTCCATTGATTTATTAGGTAGGGAAAGTTTGAGATTAGGGTAAGGCCATTAAAATGGTTCCCCCCATATATATATGGTGGGGGACCCATTCCTACGTTATCCTTAGATATATTGTATCTAGTAGTAGGGCATACTTAGAGTATGATAGGGACCCAGTTTGGCCTTTAGGGCCAACCAAGCCATGCCCAAGCTATAAGTGGCCCCTTATTGAGACACTAGATTAAATAATATGATCTTCATTCATTTCATATATCAATATGGGTATATATCAGGTTGGGTATACGTCAAGTTTGGTTGGGAAACACATTCTACCATTTACCAGATTAGAAAACACTCTACTAGATTGGTGACTACCTATTTATATATCTATAAATATGGTCTAATATGGACATAATCTCAATTACATATATAAAAAAATGATAAATCAAATATGGGGTTGGGATTGGAATTATCAACTAGTCTCTAGTCACCCCTATTTATATAGATATAAATTTGAATTCTTAACTCTGGGATTATGTTTATTATATGCTAAAATCCTAATCTATATATTTAACTAATACAATTTCATCCCACACTTTACTCACTTTCCTACCTATTTATTCTAGTTTGGGGATCTAGATACACACTTTCTCCATGGTTTAGGTGTGAATCACTATATAGATATTTGAATCCCACCAAATAATTAGATGATATCTCTGAGTTCCTTATTTGAGTAAAAGAGGATGAGTGAAAGAATATTTTCTTTGGGCCTTATTTGAGTGAGTAAAATTTAGAATTTGAATAAAATCTAATCAAATGCAAGTGGGAAGCTACTACTTATACCATCAAAGTATTTGATGGAATCATTAAAGATGATGAGGGATGAAGAGAGAGTGAATAGAGATGATAAAATATGATGAGGGAGTCATTAAGGATGATAAGGGATGGTTAGGGTAAATGAGAGAGTGATTAGGAATAATTAAATATGGTGAGGGGTAATGAGGGAGTGATTAAAGATGATGTGGAATGAGGAAGGTGTGAATAGGGATGATGAGGGATAATGAAGTAATGATTAGGGATAATGAAGATGGTAAGGGACAATAAGGGAGTGATTAGGGATGATGAGGAAGTGACTAGAGATTATGATGGATGTTGAGGGTCAATGAGGGAGTGATTAGGGACTATGAAGGATTAGGAGGGAGTTATTATGGATGATGAGGGATAATGAAGTAGTGATTAGGGATGATGAGAGATGGTGAGTTTCAATGAGGGAGTGATTATGGATGATGAGGGAGTGATTAGAGATGATATAGGATGGTTAGGGTCAATATGGGAGTGATTATGTATGAGGAGGGAGTGATTAGAAATTATGAAGCATGAGGATAAAGTGATTATGGATGAGGGAGGGATGATGAGTAAATTAAATTAACACAAAGTGGTTGTTTGATGTACGCAAGTCATCAATATGACCTATGTTTCCCCAATGACACCACTTTGGCTTGAATTCAAAGTGAGTTGTTTGTAAAATTTAATTTTGACAAACTTGGGAATCCTATAAATGATAACAAGCAATCTAGAAGGTAAAAAAAACTAAAATATGACTATATGTTTACCAAAAATAGACATCACTTACAAAATTTATGCCCTAAAATCCCTAGGTTTAATACTAAGACCCTTAAAATGCCTAAGTACTACCTAAATTGTATTTTGAAAAACTATCACCCACATTATCAGGTGTGTAGCTATGAGACCAACTCTATCAAATGTAGAGTGACCCTAATTTCTTATATTTAATAAAATAAATTTAAAGTATAAGGAATAGAAATATTCCTTATACTTAACATTTATTTTAGTAAATCATCTTCCCATTCCAATATATATTTTCTTATTTTTGTGTAATGTGAAAGTAATGGGCATGCACTATTACGCGTGTGCATTATGTTCACTAAAAAAAAACCCTTACAATAGAAATTTTGTTCCTTTTTGTGCAATGTGAAATTAAAATATGTACTATAACATTTATGCATTATTGGTTCATCAATCATAAACCTAGTTTAAAATAATGTGCATGTGTTATGGGCATTAATGTTAGAACATTTAATGTCTAAATGGTGTAATTATAAATAACATTAATAAATTTCGGGTAACTAAATAATAATGATTTATTATTTATTAACATGGCTTAACAACCTCAAGTAAATAAATAATAAAATATAAATTATTTATTACCTATTAGTAAAAATAAAAATTATAATTTATTTTATTATCAATGTTTTAAATATTGTCAGGATGGTTAGATGCATTGGTTAAAATGGTCACCCCCCTTAAATTTTTAATATAAAATAGGGTTTAACATCTTGATGATTTGAAAATATCGTGGGTGATCAAATTTTTTTGTGAAGGCCATTCTATGAAGAACTGATATTGAGAAGATTTTATGTATTAGGGGAATTGTTTCAAAATTGAATAATCACTATGGGTTTTTTTACCTCCATTGGAGGTTTTTCCACCTAATTTTTTTGATGTGTATAATTGACCTATTTTCATACTTTTCTAATAATTGTACATCCTAGATCTCTTATGCATTTCATGTTAAATTCATGGAATCTTTCATGGTATCTAATTAAGTAGGTCATATATATATATATATATATATATATATATATATATATATATATATATATATAATTTATTTTAATTTTTTTAAGCCTAGTGCCTGTGTAGGGCATAGAAGGAGAGAATTTTTTTTAATCTTTGATGATCCACTCTTTTAGTGTTGGATCGTATCAACCTCAAATTAAATAGTTCAAATCATTTTCATTAAAAATAATATTCAATTTGTTAAAAACAATTATTAGATTGGTATTTGTATGACCTTTGGTACAACCTCCAACCTGAATAAATCCAAAAAATTAGTTCCAAGTTATTTTTTGATGCTATTATGTTGTGTAGACCTATTAACAATCAGTTCTAATCCTCCTAGAGCTATTACAGAGCTTATAAGGAATTTATTCAATAACTCTAAAAAAATTGTAGTAGTTTGTATAGCCATGTACGGCCTACAAGAGAATAAAATTCAAAAAAAGGTTTTAGGCATATTTTTTAATCTCTCTCTAGTCAATAGGGGTTAAAATATTAGTTTGAAGCATTCAATATTAGTTGTGGAGCCTAGAAAGGACTGGTAAAACCACTATGAATTTTTATCTCTCCTCTATGGTGTCACTATACAGCTTGATAAATTATAACAATAAATCTAGATCCAAAAATGAATTTTGAGGGACATTATGAATATATGTAATGTCTATAACATGTACATGTTACAATAAATGTTCACAAAATTATCTTCCAACTCTGTGCACTTACCCTACTCTATTGTCTTGACTTTTAGACAATCTTTTCTATGGTATCCTTATTTTCCACATTTAATACACCATATGACCAATTTGGGAATATTTATTTCATGTTATTCATCCATATTTCATAAGACAACATTTATCTTAGAATTTTTCTTTGAAGTAGGCTATGAGCTTTCCCCATAGACTTATTTCTGTTCAACTTGAATCACACTCGATTGAGACTCAGCCTTATTAGGAAATTTTGTTTGTGTGATAAAAAAACTATATCATATTTTATAGATCTTATATGAACTACGTATCTTTGTTCATGTCTATTAACTGAAAACTTACTCAATTTATAAAATCAAAGAATCTATGATCATAATCCTAGACTGATTCACCTAGTTTTTATTGAATTTATTTCAAGTCTTGAATGGTTTGGATCGGTAATTTTTGCATCTTGAAATCCTAAATTAGTTTATTTTCAACATCTATTAAACCCATTAATTGAGGATTATTTTTATATATGAACTCTAAATTTCTACCTATCAAAGTTCCTATAAGCTTTCACTTCTTTGCATCATTTTTTACATAACCCTTAGCCTATCATTTCATTTTGAATGTCTACAAATACTGATTCAAATTAGTAGAACCATCATATGATGTCAAAGTTGATAAAAATCCTATATTTAGATCCATATTTCCTAAAATTTTAATTGAAACTACTGGATGCTTTGTACTGGAATTTTTTGGTGTCATAAAACTTATTGCAACTTGAAAACCAGTCTCACTCAATTCCTTCCTATCTAACACTTTATGAGTGCCTTCACTAATTTTTCCAAATTTATTAGTGAAATAGTCAAACCAATTACTATCTTAACCCACTTATGCACTTTTTCTTCATTATGTTGATAAAATAGACATAGGGAATGTGTACCCTTGAAATGAGTGATCCTTGTCTATGATGTTTTCTTCATTTAAACTTGAACCTATTTTAATCTTATTATTTAGCATAACTTCTTCAAAATATTATTCCTTCTCTTCTCCAAATATAATTCCCCCTTATAAATGTGACCTGAAACTACTTTCTAACAACTCTATCTGATCCTCTACTATATTTTTAGCCTCTTTCTTCTTGCTCTCTTTCATCTCTTTTGAATCCCTTTTCTAATATCCATCCATCTTTGTGCTCTCATCTATGCCGTCTCTTTTGGGCCCTGTCATTTCCTCATTTCCATATTCTCCATAATATCTAAATCCTATCTATGGTCCCATTCCTTTTCTATCTTACAAACTCTCTACTCTACTCCTACTCGCATCTACATCTAGTTTTTTCTATTTATTCCATCTCCTTTATTGCCATAGGTCTCTATCTAGCCCCATAATTCTCTTCTCATTTTATTTATTTACATCCTCTATATTATGGGTTCAGGTTCAAGTTTATCCTCTCAATTATTTATTATTCACATATATATCACACATATCCCCATAATTCCTTGACCAATTAATCCATATTATCATGGATAGGAACATGGCCTTCTCCACAACCAACATCTCTAGAAGAATCGATAGTCTCTAGAAAAAAATTGATTTGATGCCTCTTACAAATAGTTAATGAACATATTTGAATGTAATGTACCCTTAGATGAAAAACTTATTAATATATTTATCACTATTGGATTTTATCTAATGATCTATCACACAAATCCACTCAACATCTAGGTTTCATGGTCTTTCTATCTTTTGTTTAGTCCAAATAAATTATTTTGTCTCCCTTAGTCTAAAATAATATTATTTTAACCATGACAATTGGAAAACTAACAATTCAATCAACTTGAACTAGAAAACTTCATATATTTTACCATGAATATTTTTAGTTGTGATTTATTTCATCGTACTTCTAATTCATTAGGCCTCTTCTTTTATGAATTTCTAGATTTTCTCATCCAACCACTATTCTAAATCTTTGTGTAGGAAACTATCTCATCATATTTCAAAAAGTTTATTCCATGCTCGTTGCATTATTATTAGTATAGTTTTCTAGCAAACCCATTATAACATGCTAATGTTTATTACTATGTGAATTAGAATATAACTATAAAATGTAGATATAAATAGGGAATAAGTCGAGTATCTATTTATTTAGAGTTAGCAATCATCCATTTAAACATAGGCTTAGGTGTTCAGAACATCTATTATTATTATTATTATTGTTATTATTATTATTATTATTATTATTATTATTATTATTATTATTATTATTATTATTATTATTATTATTATTATTATTATTATTATTATTATTATATGATTAAGCAGATTAGAACATAACAAAATTCAGATACACACAAAAAATGTACAAAATATATTTGAATAACTGTGAATCAATCTCTATATTAGGGTCTTATAATTCAAAATTGTTTTTCTTTACATCAAATCACTATTTATAAACTTACAATGTTGCTTCACGTTCTAACCTTTCGAATCTTACTTTAAATGAGTCTTTTTGGATTCCACAGACTTTTGATATACATACATAAGATGACTACATACAAAAAGATATATGTTATATAAAAGACTACAAATTGCACACTTGTCATTTATATACACTACGATTTTACAATCCTACATCCACTACCAACATCCACCTTGGATGGTATAAGTTTTGTTTTACTTTTTATTTAATGTAATCAAATATATTAAGTTAGTTATGTAATTTAATAATTATCTATTATATTAGATTTGATTATGTAATGTAATGAAATTTAATTTTTATCTACCATTCAACATGGAAATGGATTATAAGCTTTAATGAAATTTAAAAAACCTTCACCTAAAAATGAGTTACCCATTGTTCTTCAATGTTCTTTACTTAGAAACATGTCATCATTACCTAAAGGAAACAAACATCAAAAACACATTTAAATAATATAAGGAATAAAATTTTAGCATCACAATAAATGTGTTAAGAAATACAATTTAATCAATGTAAGAGCATTATAAACTTTTCAAACATATATTATGTTAAGAAACATAATGAAAAAAATGTAAAAGTAGAATAATCTCTGCAAACATAAAAATTGTTAAGAAATATAATGTTAGTAAAACTATTACGAGTAGGCCAACAAACATTCACCCTTTAAATTAAAAAAACTTTTATAAAAAATAATCATACGTGAATAAAGTAATTGACAATAAAATGAAAACATGTCAACAATAGCTATGGTAAAGAATATTTTTAATGTTGAAAATGTGAATGAATAACATAATAACATTTCAATGACACAACAACATGAATTCAAAGAAATATTTAGTTTGATACATCTGAGTCAAAATTTATTGATATGTGAATGACAATATTAATTTTTTATACAAAAACAATCACATTTACTGGTATGTGAATGAAAACTTTTAGGGCTTCCATCCACATACTAGTGAATGTTCAGTCATATAGACATGTCTTCTAACATGGATTTTTATGTTTTATTAATGACCCAAGTTAACTAGATAGCTTGCTTAAGTGCATAAATTTTTAAACCAATGTAAAAAAACATTGTTTATTTTTATATTACTATTGGTCAAATTTATAAAAATCATTTGACATCGGTCCTCATTTTACCAGTATATCAATGAAAACCTTTATTTCGATACAAAGACCAACAATTATTGGTATGTGAATGGAAACCTTCATTTTGATACAAAGACAATAACATTTATTTGTATATGAATGAAAATCTTCAGCGATTCTATCCAAATACTAATGAATGTCTAGTTTTTCATCCCAAGTTCAAATCATTTCCATCCAAACAAGCATTGATTAAATGCCTATTAAATTTTGAAATGTGTTAGAATATGTATTAATTAATCAAATGCATAATTAAATAAGCATCACATTCATTAGAAAAGGATTTTTGTATATACTGATATTTTCTTAAGTCTTCCATCCCAAGTTCAAGTAACTTTCCATCCAAACAAATATTTGTGTGTATACCAATAAATGTTCAATCTTGCATCCCAAGTTCAAATTATTTCCATCCAAAAAAATAATTATATGGGGGGATGTTTAGTGGGTACTTTCAAAATCCATGAAAAGTTGGACATAGAGAAATAGAAATGCATCTCAGATATAAAAACATGACATGAATAAAAAAACATATCTATAAAAACTATGACAAAGGATATTTGTAATGTTGAAAATGCGAATGAATAACATAAAATTAATGCATATCAACATATCAATAACATAACAACATGAATTCACAAAAGGATATGGTTGGATATATCTGACTCAACATTTATTGGTATGTGAATGATAATCTTAGTTTTGATACAAATATAATAACATTTATTGGTATGTGAATGAAAACCTTCAAGGCTTCCATATACACACTAGTAAATGTTCACTAGTACATGTTTAGTTTACAGGTTGTTCAATGAAGATAATGTTTCATCATTCTAACATGACAAAGCTATAATCTATGTTAAATAATGTATTCTTCATAAAAAGGTAATTGGGTTCCATCCCCATTCATCTCACATTACTGTGAGTGAATGACATTTTATCTTAACACACTAAACATGATTAACATGACACTTTAATATAGGGAAATACAAATGTGTCACAAATATAAATAACACAACAACATGAAACTAGAAAAAAGTATGATTTGATATTAAAAAAATAACATTTTTTGTTATGTGAATGAAAATCTTGATGGCTTCCATACAAATACTAGGAAATGTTGATTCAGATGTCAATGAAAACATTGTGACATTGTGGGTAACATTTCATTCATCCAACATGGTTACGCATTATGCATAAGATAAATTTGGGTTCCATGATTGTGAGGGGAGATTGACTTAAACAAAGCACATTGAATAGGTTATAGAGTTTATCTTTGATGTCATTAACTAGCCACATTAATGGAAACAAATATCACCATACATATTCCAACATGGCCCTTTATTTCATATAAAGCCCTAATAAAAGATAACATTTACTTGTATGTAAATGAAAACCTTGAGGGCCACCATGAACATACCAATAAGTGACTAAGATGTAAAGACATGCAAAAATAATTACAATAACAATAACAAGCATTTGGGTTCCATGACATTTTGGGGATAGTGACTTGAACAAGTCACACTAAATAGGTTGAAGATGGTGACATGAACATGCCATCAATGGAATAAAAGGTTTTCATGTGTCTTCAAAAACGGTCATTGTATATTAAGAACACAAGCATCTTCCAACATGGCCCTTTGTTACATATTAATCACACACACACACACACACACACACACACACACACACACACACACACACACACACACACACACACACACACATCTTCCAAGATAGCCATTAAATTTGGAAAATGAAATGGTTTGATATTTAAAAAATAACATTTATTAGTATGTAAATGAAAACCTTGAGGCCACACCATGAACATACTATTAAGTTGAATCATATATGAAGGCACACAAAAAAATGATGAAAATAATAGTATGTTAAAATAAAACTTAAGTTCATCATAGATTCAGTTACATGCACAAGGCACACACACCTTCAAATAATGTTTCATCCCTTCTAAATTCAGATGCTACAAGCTCTATGAAATGGTGTAGATGGTAGAAGAGGTGTAAGGGTTTCATGACTATTTAGGGATATGACTTGAAAATCCATGCTAAATAGGTGGTTATTGGCATGCATGGAAGCATTTATCAGAAACATTAATGGAAACAAAACTTGCCAAGCATCATTAAACATGGCTTGTAATTACATAATAATGACCCATGCATCTTCCAACATGGTGCTTTTTTTAATTAATGACCCATGCACCTTACAACATGGCCCTTCATTTTTTACTAATGACCCATTGTAATTTGATGGCATGCTTAAGTGCACAAATTTTTAAGTCAATGTAAAAATAATCTATTTGTCTGTATATTATTATTGGTTAAATTTAAAAAAATAATTGGACATTTGGATCCTAACTATTGGTCACAACTATAAAATGATGAAAAAATGACATGCCAACATAGAAATCATTGTATGACTTCAAATAATGTTGAAAAGCCTCCCAAATGACTTATTTATACTAATAAAATGTTAAAATATATAAATCCAAAATTTTGAGTTATAACATGACATGTTTTTTTAAATATGAGACCCTGAAGTTAAAGGACCCAACTACTAGTTCCCCTTCCCCTAATGACCTTTTATGTTAGATTACAATGAGTTAAGATTTACACTTGATTAATAAAAATAAAATATAGACTTGTTTTAAAGACATTCTTTACCTAAATCATGATAAATCCATATTCACATGATAAGAATATTTTTTACTATTGTGAGCCAATAATATTGAGCAGATCATTCCAATTATCAATCCAACTTACCTTCCTATTAGAAACTAGACACACCTAAAACCCATTGTATATGTTTATGTTTCTAAGATCTTCACCACATTTTGTAACTATTTCCACTCTTTTATGAAAAGGTTTTGCATGGAAAGTATAGGAAGCTAAATATGTATCATGATGTTTCTTTTTGTTAGCACTTGTTAGTGCATTTTCATTCATAATTGTTTTTAAGTGGAGCCCTATCACTACATTGTAACATGGCAAACTATCTCTTTTCAATTGTCTAGTAGTTTTCTAAAGTCTATTAACAATATCATCAATTGGAAGATAAGGATATTTAAATCATATTTCTGACCTTGCCTTTGCATGTTTCATTGTTGATAAGGCATAAGGTTAGAAAAGAATCACATCTCCAAAAATGGCCAAGTGATACTATATTTCGAGTTGAGGTTTAGAATGCTAAGAACTAATAAGTGTTTGAATGTCATCTTGTATATGACTTCAATATCATCTTGCCTTTTTAAAAGACCCAAACAAAAATGGAGTCTCAGAACATTGTAATCATACAAAAGGAGTTAGCCTTAAAACACTTAAAGCATAAGAATAAATATAAAAGGTCACCATCCCATTACAAAATCTTGAAGGGGGTTAGAAAAGTAAATCAATGGCATGGTTGGTTCTTATTTCATTTTCAACTCTTCCATATATGCCTCCATAGACCTAATCTTATGTAACCAATATTAATCCAAAAAATTCTACCAGTAAAGCAAGTATTTCATCTGGTTCAATGCCAACTAATTTCAAGTTATTTTCATTACTAAAATAAATGGTATCAGTTTAACACAAGTGTAGAAGTATGGTATCATACAAGATGTATCCAAATTTGATATTAAAATTTAAATCTCCCTATTTATTACCTAGTATTTTCTCAGATTATATACAAGTCACGAGACCCTACTACAACTACCTATTGGTTGCCTCTGCTACACATTCAAATTGATATAGATTCCTATTATTTCTCTTAGACTACTATAATTACTTTCTCTAAATTTAAAATATTACAAAAGTTAGTCTAACACATCTATACACAAAATTACATATGTCATTTGGATCTGCTAGGTATCCCTTTATATTAGCTCTTGCATGATAGTCACATTAAAATGTATAATAACTTTGAATAACAAATGTGTCCTCACAATTATTAACTACACTAGTATTAGTATCATAAAGTAAATCACAAATAGTGGGAGTCAATTTGTTTGAAGAAGTGTCACCTTTGGACCAATCCTCTTTGATAATCTTCAACAAACTTGACACAACTCTCATAATGGGTCATGTTTGAGGTGAATATTTTGAACACAACAATCCCATGCTTATCAATGAAGTAAAAATTTCCTCCGTTTCTTTACTAACCCCCTCCCCGAGCAAGCTCTGATCTACTACTTCCATCACCCTATATGGAAACACACCACTCATCCATTTATGCAAGATCAAACCCCCTTCAAACATGTTATCTTTGGACCTCTTTCTTGTCAACATTTCCAATTAAAAAATTTCAAAGTTATAAACATCACAATGAGTAGAGACCCTCCTGCTCAATCCATATTATACAATCAAATCAGTTATTATGATGTTTTTCTCCATATCCATAAAAAATTATAAAAGAGAGGAAATAAAATAATGTTCTAAAAATCCTACCCAGTGAAATATAGCCCATTGACCCATTCAGATTAATTATTGAAGTAGGATAATTTAACAAGGATCCACCCACTAATTTTTCTATCCAAAAATATGTTAGACGAGTTGTCATGTCTTGGTCTAAAATCACATTACTTGGTTTTATATCACAATGAATTATCTACACATAACTATCATAATGAAGATATTCTATAACATAGAATCTATTTATAGCTATGTGCAGTACTTCCTTTAGTCCCACTTTGCAAACATAGTGTTTTTTGGATACAAATGCATTTCTAAGCTTCCATTACACAAACACTCAAACACTAATGTTGAGGTGTGGAGCTAAAAGCTTCACCTAATGAGCAAATGCAAGGTTGTTGTATTTACACAGTCACTGACATTAGTCAGGGATTGATTGGAGGCTATCGACGTTGATTATGGATCGGCCGATGTCAGTCAACTGTGCGTTCTAAAAGTCTATTTTTGTGGGATTAATAGATTATTTGCATGATTAGATTAGCTGTTAGTTGTAAGTCCGCATTTCTATTTTTGGTAGGACTGATTTGAACCTTTGATTAGGAGGTGTATCTAATGGTGGAGGATGCATAGCTCATGATCCCTAATTATATATAATAGGGATAGATCTTCATAGCTTGTAAGTGTAGGGGTGTAACAGACATGTAAGATAGATAATTCAAGGATTGAATTGTCTTTATAATTGATAGAGAGAACTCTTGAGGGAAAGAGATCTATACATCTGAGAGGTGTGGAAGAAATAAAGATTTCTTCAATTGTATTTCATTCTGGAAGAGTTTAATACAAGTTTTCATTGTTTCTTGTATCTCATGTTCTTTGCTGATTCTGATTTCTAGTTACTTATTATTCTAGTTTAATTTTGTGTTTAGTTGCTTGCACAAAAGTAATCAATTGTTCTTGTTAAGATCCTAACAAGTGGTATTAGAGCTAGGTTGCTAGTTCACCAAGTGATACCAACTAACAAGTGGTATCAAAGCTTGGGTTCACTAATAGGTGGTTTCAGATCTATTTAGTGTGTGTTGATTATAGGTCACTCACAGGGGTTTCTGGTTGAGTGGGAGTAAAGCAATGGTAGAAGAAAGTAAAATGAGAATGGAGAAGTTTAACGGTAAGAATTATCAATTATGGAGGATGTAGATAGAAGATTATTTGTATTAGAAAGATCTATACTTACCGCTGGGTGGGGTTTCAAGTAAGCCCACAAATATGCAAGATGAAGAATGGAATGTTCTTGATAGAAAGGCTCTGGGATCCATAAGGTTGAGCCTGGCATCTTCTGTGATTTCCAACTTGTCACATGCAAAGACAACAATAGAATTAATGGATACTTTAGCAAATTTATATGAAAAGCCCTCAGCTTTGAATAAGGTATATCTTATGAAGCAATTATTTAATTTGCAAATGCAAGAAGGTGGATCTGTATCTAGTCGTCTAAATGATTTCCATGCAATAGTAAATCAGTTAAATAATTTTTGATGATGAAATTAAGGCTCTCTTAATTTTATGCTCTTTACCTGAAAGTTGGCATAGTTTGGTAATGGCAGTTAGTAATACTGCATCTGCTACAAATATCTTGAAAGTAGATGATGTTGTTAGTGTAATCTTGAATGAAGAAATTCACAGGAAAAGCATAAGACAACCATTAGGTAATGCTTTAAGTATTGAAAGCAGGGGAAGGAAAAAAGAGAAGCGCAAGCAAGGGAGATCAAGGTCTAAGTCAAAGATGAGAGGTAGATCCAAATCTAGAAATGGAAGAAAGATAACCTGCTGGAATTGTGGAAAGATAGGGCATGCAAAGAAAGATTGCTGGTTGCCGGTTAAAGAAGAAAATCAGCATGAAGGTAAAGAAGAAGCAAAAGTTACAGGTATTGTTGCACAAGATGCTCTTGTATTTTCTTTGGATAATAAAATAGAATCTTGGGTTTTATATTCCGGTGCCTCTTTCCATGCTACCCCAAATAGAGAATATTTCAATGATTATGTCCAGGGAGATTTTGGAATAGTTTATTTAGGGGATGATGAGCCTTGTAAAATTGTTGGCAAAGGAAAAGTGCAGCTGAAATTGCAGAATGGCAACACATGGGTGTTGAAGGATGTCATGCATGTACCCAACCTGAAGAGGAATCTAATTTTTTTAAAAAAGTTGGGGGATGAGGGTTGCACAGTAACTCTCACAGTTGAATCTTGGAAGGTTACCAAGGGTGCACTTGTATTAGCCACAGGTAAGAGAGTAGGTACTCTCTATTTATGTAATTGTATTAATGATTATTCTCGTTCTGTTCTATCTACTTTAGATGTAGATGCAAAGTTGTGGCACTGTAGGCTCAGCCACATGACTAAGAAGGGAATGACTATTCTTAAGTCAAAAGGTAAGCTTTCAAATTTGAAAAGCATAGATCTAGATTTCTGTGAGCATTGTATTTTTGGGAAATAGAAGAGAGTGAAATTTCTCAAGACTGGGTCAACAAAGAGGAAGCACAAGTTGGAGCTTATTCACACACACATGTGGGGACCAGCTCAGGTAGCTTCTATTGGAGGATCACAGTATTATGTTTCTTTCATTGATGATGCTACAAGAAAGGTATGGGTTTATTGCATAAAGAAGAAATATGATGTTTTTGACACATTTATGAAATGGAAAGCTTTGGTTGAGAATTAAACAGGTTTGAGATTAAAGTGTCTTAGATCTGACAATGGTGGTGAGTACTACAGCTATAAGTTTAATAGGTACTATTTTATGAATGGAATACATAGGCAAAAGATGGTTCCAAGGACACCTCAGCAAAATGGAGTTGCTGAAAGGATGAATAGAACAATTTTGGAGTGTGCACAGAGTATGAGGTTGCATGCTAGTTTGCCCTTAAAGTTTTGGGCAAAAGCTGTAGACACTGCGGTTTACCTGATTAATAGAGGACCCTCTACTGCTCTGGATGGTGGAATTCCAGAAAAGGCTTGGATAGGTAAAAAGGTAAATCTTTCATTTTTCAGAGTTTTTGGTTTTGAAGCTTTTGTGCACATTGATAAATAAAATAGAAAGAAGCTGGATGCTAAATCTATGAGGTGCACTTTTATTGGTTATGGATGTGGAGATTTCAGATTCTAGTTGTGGAATCTAGGAACTAAAAAAATAATTAGAAGCCATGATGTTGTTTTCAATGAGAAGGTGATGTACAATGATTAGCTCAAGAAGCTGAACAATTCTGAGTAGAGCAATGTTGATTTAGACGAGGTGATGATCCAAAATGAGCTTGTGGGAAAGAAGAATTTTCACACTCAGGAAAACACAGACACCAACATTGGTTAGGAAGGAAATGACATCGGTCATATAGGAATCAATGTTGGTTAGATAGTGACTAACGTTGGTCAGACAAGAACTGACGTTAGTCAGGTAGAATCGACGTCATTCAGGTACAGATCTAGAGATGATTGAGATCGGTCATTAACAGAGAATTTGGGCAGATAGCAAGCAGTGAATGAGTCTCAAACACCTAGGAGGAGGCCAGAAAGGGTAAGTAAACCTCCAATTCGATATTCCCCTTCATTATTCTACTTGTTGCTCACTTATAGTGGAGAACCAGAGAGTTTTGATGAAGCAATGTAGGTAGAAGCTCAGAAATAGTGGGAGCTTGGCATGAATGAGGAAATTGATTCCTTGAAAGAGAACCAAAGATGGGATTTGGTTGAGTTGCTAGCTGGAAAGAGAGAACTAAAGAAAAAATGGGTTTACAGGTTAAAGGAAGGTGAGAATGGACAAATGAGACATAAGGCTAGGTTGGTAGTAAAGGGATTTACACAGAAACTAGGTATTGATTTTGGTGGAATTTTTTCTCTTGTAGTAAAAATGACTTCTATTCAGACTGTATTGTCTTTAGTTGTTATTGAGGATTTGCCCATGCAGTGGGAGTTGTCAGTAAGTTTATGGCCAATCCAGGGAAGGAACACTGGAAAGCAGTTCAGTGGATTCTCAGATATCTGAGAGGGACTAGCAATAGGCATTTGTGCTATGGAGGGTCAAACACTTCTCTACATGGATATGTAGATGTGAATATGGCAGGTGACTTGGATGGCAGGAGAAGCACCATAGGTTATGTTTTCACTGTTGGTGGAACGACAGTTAGCTGGATTTCAAAGTTGTAGAAGGTTGTTGCCTTGTCTACTACAGAGGCAGAACACATTGCAGTCATAGAGGCTAGCAAGGAAATGATATGGATGACATGGTTCATGGAAGAGTTGGGAAAGGAGTAAGAGAGTTACAGATTGTATAGTAATAGTCAAAGTGAAATTCATTTGGTAAAGAATTCAGCGTTTCATTCAAGAACCAAACATATATAGCTTAGGTACCACTTCATTAGACAGGTATTGGAGGATGGTGAGTTGAAGTTGGAGAAGATCCATACAGATAAGAACCCTGCTGATATGTTAACAAAGCTGATAACAAAGGAGAAGTTTAATCTTCATTCAACTTTTGTTGGTCTTCAAGATTGAGCTTGAAGATGGAGACAAGCTAGAAGATGTTGCTGTATAGGTACAGGTGCAGCTATTTATCTCTAAGTGGGAGATTGTTGAGGTGTGGAGCTAAAAGCTTCACCTAATGAGCAAATGCAAGTTTGTTGTATTTACACAGTCACCGACATCGGTCAGGGATCAACTGGAGGCTGTTGAGGTTGGTCATATGCAGGCAGACAGGGACCGACATCGGTCACCTGTGCATTCCAAAAGTCTATTTTCATTAGATGAATAGATTGTTTGCACAATTAGATTAGCTATTAATTGTAAGTCAGCATTTCTATTTTTGGTAGGACTGATTTGAACCTTTGATTAGGAGGTGTATCTAACGGTGGAGGATGCATAGCTCATGATCCCTAATTCTATATAATAGGGATAGATCTTCATAGATTGTAAGTGTAGGGGTGTAATAGACATGTAAGATAGACAATTCAAGGATTGAATTGTGTTTGTAATTGATAGATAGAACTCTTGAGGGAAAGAGATCTGTACATTCGAGTGGTGTAGAAGAAAGAAAGATTTCTTCAATTGTATTTCCTTCTGGAAGAGTTTAATACAAGTTTTCATTGTTTCTTGTATGTCATGTTCTTTGCTGATTCTAATTTCTAGTTACTTATTATTCTGGTTTAATTCCGTGTTTAGTTTCTTGCACAAAAGTAATCAATTATTCTTGTTAAGATCCTGACAACTCATCCTTTGAAATGAATACTAGAGCATGTTGTTATGATTCTAACAATATTTTAATGTTGATCCTTCTACAACACTTTATATTATGCTTTGAATTGTTTGTCAAATTCCTCATTTATAACATTAAGAATGTTCACACTAGTAAGTGTTCCATCAATCAAAATTTATTTATAGATTGATCTAAAGCTACTCATTTCTAGTAAGTTGGCCTAGTTAAATCTATCAGTTGATATGACAATCTCCTCATATGAAATCAATGGATGCTACACATTTTGGAGGATTCCATGAATTGCTTTTGATAGATCAGATCCTTACCTATGCAACTTACTTTCCATAGATGCAACAAATAAAAAATGGTAACTTATTTTTTTATGAATTGATTAGTTAGCTATGTTTGTTAGCTAAATAAAAGGAAAAATGGAAAGTGGGAGTAGTGTTCAACATGGAAATGGCATTGGGAGAGAGTGAAAACTATAGATTCAAATCTAGACTCAGAAAGAGAGAAAGGATATTATAATAAAGGCATGGAGACCACTTGGGCCAATAGGTTCAAAGCTCTATTAGGGAAAGGACTAATAGAGGGAATCTCTTCTGAGAGTTTTAACATCATAGACTCTGTAAGCTCTAGGCAAATGCTAGGTAAGTCATCTTGGAGTGACAAATCGATTGGTTTGATGGGAAAAAAGGAGATCAAGCCTATAGAACATCTTAAAAACATCAAGGATAGAAAAAGTATTCATGTTTAAATCACTCCTCTCATAAATTATGCATCATCAAGAATGGAATAGGCTTTAGTAGGAAAGTTTATGGGAGATAGACCCAACATTGACTCTTTCAGATCTTGGGTAAAAGAAAAATGGTTCCCTAAAGGTCATATGGATATTATATCAATGGTTAATGGATTATTCATGATCATATTCAATAAACCTAAAGATAGTCTTTACATTCTTGTATGGGGTCCTTAGTTTCTTAGGAAATCTAGTCTTTTTTTGAAAAAGTGGCAGTCAAGGTTTGATTTTGATAAGGAAAACATCAATATTGTACCCATTTGGGTGAGGTTACCAAGTCTACCAGTTGAGTTCTGGGAGGAAGACTTATTCATTAAAATTGAAAAATCTTTTGGATACTTGATTACTTTGGATTCTACCACTAAGGTAAGATCTAGGCTTGTGTATGTTAGGTTCTATGTGAACACCTTTGTGAACCAAGAATTAACCACTTTAGTTTGTTTGCATACTCCCTTTAGAGTTAGAGCTCATAAAATTGAGTTTAAAAGATTAGCCCTGTTGTGTGATAAGTGTCATAAACTTGGGCATTCATCAAAGGTGTGCTCCTCAGTCTCTAATTCTTCAGCATGGTAAAGGAAAGAAGGTGTTACTTTTGAGAGAAATTTAAAGGCATAGACTAGATATTTAGTTCTGATATATCCACTAAAAATAGATGCAAGTCAATCCTCTATATCCATTAAGGAGGGAGATGAGGTAGATCTAGATGTAACTATAAATGATACATTTGAAACTAATTTTTTACCAAAACTAGGTGAAAATAAAATCTCAAATAAAGGAGACCTACAGAATTCATCAAATCAATATTCATTAGAATCAATAATGAAGTAGGTTAATCAGAATGGTGTAGACCTATCTTGGATTTAGTTATCAATTAGATCATTAATGTTGACTTACAAGTGCATTCATCATATCAATATTCATTAGAATTAATAATGAAGTAGGTTAATCAGAATTTTGTAGACCTAGAAGTGGATGCAGTCATCAATTAGATAAATAATGTTGAGTTACAAGTGCTAGAGGTTTCAATTCTTTAGACCTAACACAAATTTGGAGTTCTTGAATAAGAGGAGGAAAAGAAGGAGCAAGTGGATAAAGAAAACTACATAGAAGGTTATAAGCAAGAGGATAATTTACCCCCTATTTTGGTTAGTGAGGAGACAAGGGAATATCAACAAATATAAGTCACTCCCAAGAATAATTCTAAGGAAAAAGTGATCTCAATGATTATCACCATAAGAGGGATCATAGTCTTGGCTAAAAAAACTCTACACAAAGTTGGTAAGTCTTCTAAAAATTAGACCTTCATAAAACATATGCAATAAGACCTAGCAAATAGATTTTAAAAAATTATTCATTTTAAAGGAGGTATCTCTTCCCCTAGTAGTTAATCATGTTGATTATTTCTTGAAATATAAGAGGGATGCATAGTAAAGCTAAGCATAAATTTTGTATAGACTTTAGAAAGACTAATAAATCTATTATTTTGGTAATCCAAGAATCAAAGATTGAGGAAATTTTCTTTTCAAACCAAAAAACATGTATTGGAGTGAAGTTGAAGTGGTTTGGGTCAATGCATCTAGAGTGTGAGTAAGGGTGGTAAATTTTTGGGATTCCAATTTTTTTCTAGGAGAACCTATCCTCAAGTCCCAACACCATGTGGTAGTACTATTCACATATGTTATTGATAATAATCAGTGGATTTTTTCTAATGTTTACGCTCTAAATTCTATTCCAACTCATATAATTATATGATATTATTTGGATCCTAGAAGTAAATTTTAACTCTCCCCTATATCCAAGGGACAAAAAAGGATGAAATATTGTGTGTATGGACAACATGGGGGACTTTGTTCTTTTGTTTCTAATATTGGTATGTTGGATTTGAACCTAAGAGGGTTTAAATTTACCTGGACTAATATGAGGCTTGGTGAAAATGTTATCCAATGTAGATTAGATAGATTTTTTTATCTCTTTAGAGTGGTTATAATTTAAGGATTTGTATCTTAAAACTCTTTAAAAAATTGGATCTGAACATTCACCATTAAAGTGTAATATTATGGATCAAGTTGCTAAGGAAAATAGGTATCCCTTTAGAAGGGAACTCATGTGGTTCATGCATCCTGACATTTATGATAGGATCTTAGAATGGTAGACTAATAATGGTAGCGAATATATTATGTTTAATTTAGCTAAGAATATCAAAAAGGTGAAAATTGAGATCAACCAATGGAATAAATAAGTTTTTAGGAATATGCATTTGTAAAAGAAGACGCTTAAAGCTAAAATATTAAAAATTAAAGAATAAATTGAGGAGAAGGGTTATTATTCAAAGATTCAAACCAAAGAAAGATAACTCTTATGTAATTACCACATTATTGTAGATATAATAGAATCAATATGGAGGCAGAAATCTAGAAACATTTGGCTCAAAGAAGGGGATAGAAATACCCACTTTTTTCACATGTCTACTTTAAAACAAAGGAAATTTAATGCTATCAAGGAAATCATCAACAATGTAGGTCATATTTACTCAGATGCATAAGATATTAACCAAGAAAGTGTCTATTTTTTCAAAAATTTACAAAAGAATGATTTTAAGAAGAATATAAGATATGAACAAGAATTTTTACATGTGATATCAGAATTGATTAATTAGGAGGATAAAAAATGCTCATGGTAGTTACCTCAAATAATTATCTTAATTTTGTGCTCTCCAAGATGAATCTAGACAAGCCTCCTAGTTTAGATGGCTTTCCCATAGCTTTTTTCCCAATTTTTGGGGATATAATGGGAGATGATGTGGTTACATCTGTGAATGAATTTTTTACCACTACTTAGTTAAAATAACTCAATCATACTTTATTAGTTCTTATTCCTAAGATGGAGGGGCTATAAACTTTTATGGTTTCTGGCCTATTAGTTTGTGTGATTATTTTTATAAGATTATCACCAAGCTTATCATTATGAGGATGTAATCTATCATGGAAAAAATCATTCAACCCCAACAAGGATGATTGGTACCAGGAAAAAAATTAAGATGGAGTGATCATAGTCCATGAAGCCATTCATTTAGTGTAAAAATGTCAAGAAGAAACTATAGTGCTTAAATTGGATATGGCTAAGGCATATGATAGATTAGATTGGAATTTCCTTGATATAGTTATGTCTCAATTTGGTTTTCTTGATAATTTTAGGAAAATTATTAAAGTTTGTATTATCACTTGCATGTTATCTATTTTTGTGAATGGGGTGGCACATTGTTTTTTCAAAAGTGCTAAAGGTGTGAGATAGGGCGATCCCCTTTCCCCATTTCTATTCATCATTATAGTGGAATCATTGAGTAGATTCATCTCTAATGCTTTGGTTGTGTCATAGTTGAAAGGTTTTAAACCAGTGAGGTTTGTAGATCTAGTGACTCATCAGTAATTTTTAGATGACACCATTCTCTTAGCTAAAGCATCTATGTAGGAATTGATAAATATTAAAAATATTTTGGAAAATATTTTGGTGATGTACAAACAGGCTTCAAATCAAAATATTAATTTTGACAAGAGTTTTATGTATTTATTCAATACATTGGTGGATAGAAAAGCTATAATAGCTACACTTTTAGGATCTCAAATCAAGGAATTTATTTCCTTATATCTAGGAATGTATTTATTTAGAAACCATCTTTAGGTGGTAGCATGGAACCATTTGATTAAGATATTTCAAAAAAAGCTTACAAGTTGGAAAGGTAAGCTCTTATCCCAAGTTGGAAAAGTTGCCCTGATTAAGAGTGTGATTCAGAGTCTTTTGGTTTATATACTTTTGCGATTTAGTTTACCTAAAGGAATGGAAGAAAAATTAAATAAAATTCAATGAGACTTTCTTTGGGCTAGAATGGAAGAAAGAAACAAATTTCATTTTGTGACTTGGAATAAGGTCTACTCCAAGAAAAGATATGGCAGACTTGGTTTAAGGAATTTTCAATTGATGAATAAGGCTCTCATTTTGAAGTTTATATGGAGATTAATTAATTTGAACACATTTTTGGGTAAAATCCTCTCTTTTAAATATCTATAAAGAAGGGACCTAGTCTACATTCTATAAGATGATCATTTTGTTTGGGGCTCACATGTTTGTAACTTATATATCTCAAACAAGGAATTCATAATATTGGTTCTAAATGGAAGATTGGTAATGGATGTAAGGTTGATTATTGGATAGATAAATGGGTGTCTAAAAATAATCTTTCTTAGAGTGACATAGGACTGTAGTTGTAAGAAAGCATTAATAATAAATATGGTTTCAAAATGATGGACTATTGTCAAGAGCTAGAAGGAGTTAAATGCTGGAAGAGATGGAGTTTGGATAACTTAAATCAAGAAAACATGATAAATCTTTCTAACTTGAATAATCTTCTAATAAATTTTCATATTTTGGGTATCAATAGAGAAGATCAAATGGTCTGTAAGGACTCCTTCAATGGGAATTACAAAGTAAAATTGAGTTATGACTTGCTAGTGCAAGAACCTAGGCTTAATGGTAGTTGAGAGATTTTATGGGACAAATAGATAACTCCAAAAATTAATTTCTTCCTATGGGTGGTGATTAAGATTAGAATTACTATAATTGACAATCTTAGAAAAAGAGGTTGCATTCTAATCAAAAGGTGTGTTCTCTGTGAAGAGGACAATGAATCAATTTTCTATTTACTTATCAGCTGCTCTTTTTATTAGAAGATTTGGAACATTTTTTTGAAAAATTTAATTTCTCTTGGGTGCAAGCAGATTCTCTAATGGAAGTTTGGTATTCTTGGGGGTTTCCATTTTAAAATTCCCATCTCAAAAAACTTTGGAGACTGGCTTTACCACATATCATATGGGGTATCTATGGAGAATTTAACAATAGAATCTTCAAGGGAAAGAGAAGTAGTAACAAATTCATATCCATAAGAATTTTTTAGCACATCAAGGAGAATTATAATTCTATCCCTATTAAGAAAGGAAAAATCTTGCTTCAATTTGAATAAATTCTAGCTCACAACTAGCAAATTGATTATTCTAAATTGGGTAAACTAGATCCTAAAGAAGAAAATAGGAAAATTACTACATGGAAACCCCCCTTTAGGCTGGATGAAGCTCAATTTTGATGGAGATTCAAAAGGAAATATGGGACTAGCTAGAGGAGGTGGAATCATTAGAGATCATAATGGAAATTTGGTTGTTTCTAATGCTGGAGACATGGGTGTTAAGTCTAACCACTGGGTGGAAGCACTAGTAGTATTGCGGGGGGTCAATTTGGAAAAACAATTGAGATTTAAAAAACTAATAGCGGAGGGGGACTTTATAAATATTATTAATTATTTGTCTGGGAAAAATGTAATTAGTTGGTCCATCAAACAAGAATTAGAGGAAGTTATAGTTATCTTGAATTTTTTTCAACAGGTTATCATTCAACATACCTATAAGGAAGGAAACTCTATAGAAGATTGGTTTGCCAACAAAGGAGTGACTATTATGGGTCTAATGACTTGGATAGAGTATGAAGATCTCCCTAGGGATCTATTTCTAAAGATAAAATATAAAGGAAATCCTAATGTACTTAACCTTAGGCATATTGGGGAAGCCTTTAATTCATAGAGGGAAAACTTATTGGACTCATTTGAGTTAAAGACTCATATTATTTTGTTTAATTATTTTGGGACCTATGAATAATTTTATAGAAGTATTAGATGGACAAAACACAAAACACAACTACATTTCCTCTCGACTCTATTCGATGAAGCATAAGTTTTTAAACAAAGAAAGTCTTTTTCAATTTTGTGTTATTCATAAGGAAAACAAAATGGGCTTACCTAATAGAATCAAACTAAAATTGCTACCTAAAGTTAGGAAAAATGAAATAATTTGGGAATATCTACAAGTGGGAAATTTTGTTGGTTTTATGGAGAAGATTGAAGGACATGACAAACACTTCTCAACCATGTTTGTAAAAGCTTGGGAGGATATAACTATTAGAATCAATGGATTTACTCTTGATATCATAGAGGAACTTATTTCTCACATTACTAGGTTGGTGATTGAGGAAACAAAGATTTACAACTCATCGATAGATTTCAAAATGGATAAAGAGACATTCCTAGAAGAGGGAGAGCAATTGGAACTACTTCATAATGGTTTTGATCAGAAATCTTTGCCTAAGCTATTTGAAAATATTGTCTTCTATCTAATGCATTATGTAACCCTGGAAGGTAGGTATAATGTAGTTAGATAATTTTTATTTAAAATATTAAACTATTTTAGGCATGGTGTTCCCTTTAGTCTTCCTTTCTCCATTATGAAATCAATGGAGGTTTAGATCATGAAGTTTAAACATGGCAATTACTAGACTCCAAGACATGAAGCAATGATCTACCTCATTTTTAAATATTTTAAGGGCATGAATCAAATCAGCTCAAAAAATCCTCAGACCTAAAAGTAAGATGCAAAGGATGTATCTATCGATATCATAAAAAATTAAAAAGTGTGGATAAAATACCCTAGGAGTTCAATCAGGGTTACAGAGATCATTAAGAAACCTGTGGAGAATAGGACCAAGGATGTTAAAGGAAATAATCTAAAGCCATAAGATAATATCAATAAATGCCTTTGGAGTGATTCAAACCCTATAGGGATTAGTTGTGGTAAACATGGCATGCAGATAAAAATGGCAAATTTGGTTGGGTATTTTATTGATGTTGAAGATGTTACAAAGGTTTCAGAGGAGGGCTAGAAGGAGTTTGAGTAGGTGATAATTCAACTCAGAAACCTATTTTAGAGGCTATGAAAAGTGCATTTAAAGATATTCCCATAGATAAAGGGGAGATCTCTAAGAACAAGCAACCAAAGGATCATAATGAGGCCTTCAATAATTTGGTGACCTCTCTAAGGGGCAAGGAGAACTCATATAAGATAGTTAAATAACTTGACCTACACAAATATATAATGTGTTGGTTTATGAGAGAGATTGTGAAGCTTATAAGTAAGGTGAATTCCTTGTAGCAATAAAACATAAGGATGAATCAAATCTCTTCAGCTAGGAAAGATGATCAACAACTGTAGAGTCTCTCATTTAGGGTGGAGATTTTAGAACAAGAAAATGAGAAACTTCGTAACAATATTAATTTTTTGGTGAATTGTAGTAAGGCTGCTAAATATGAGGGCATCCAAAATGTTGAAAATTTATGATCCCATCTTGGTGATATTTTTTAGCTCAAGTTCATTGACAAATAGAAAGGTAAGCAGGGGTAGTGCAGTGGTTCCCAGTACATCATGTATAAATATAAATTGTTGCTTTAGATTGATACAAACTTTAAAAATATGAAATCTCATCGAGAGGATATTATTGGTAGTTTATACATAGAATGATTCTTTTGTCATTTTTTGTTGGTTTTTGGATTATTTTTAGCTGTCTTTGGGCTTGCATGGTCCAATTTTACAACAAACCCTCAAGTTGTACTTATAATAATGCAATAATTATTTTTCCCTAATTACTTAAATTTCATTCACTCAACAAAAGTTATACTACATAACTTTATCCAATCATAATCAATAAATTAGAACAATAACAGTTTGAAATTTTCAATATTGAATGCAATATAATATATCACAATTTCAAAGAAATTAAATACATTAGGATTTAGTCACGATTGGTCCACTAATACAACAACTATTGCTCAAGAAAATACAAATATAATATGATTACATTTCCATTATGAATTTAGCCTTAATATAATATATAGATACTAATCCCTTTGAAGCTCAATTTGAACCAACTTGTGTATTTCTAAATCTCAAGTGTAGTCTTTAAATAAATACTACAGTGGGGAAGCAGAGCATCATCCAAGTGCTTTTCCACACCAACCATAGACTAATGATCACATGCACAATCCCCCATCAAATAATGGCCATCCCTTCATGGATAGGTAGATAGAATAGTGTGTAAATTCATAGAATAAGTAAGTACCCAGATATGTATCATTTTTAAAAATTAAATATGCAGTGTATCATAAAAACCCATTCTATTACAAGATATTGTACTGACATGAAAATCATATATACCAAAATATAATGTCTTACTATACATTATTTAACCATAAAATTAAATCTAATTACATCCTCCTAGCAATCATATCTCATGATAAATATAGGAGTAAGCAAAATGTATAGTTATTCTAACAACACATGAATGAAACTTATGTTATAATCTATCTTAAACTAAAAATAATGCCTACAATTTATACCACTCGGGTAAAATTCATATTAAACTATAGATTCTCAACTACTATAATAAGATTCATACAACTAAACCCCATGATATCCCATATTATCATAGTCTAGTGTTTTATGGCACAAATACTAGCTTCCCACAATTAATCATACTAAATAGTCACAAATATATGGAAGCATAAGCTTTTATATATATATATATATATATATATATATATATATATATATATATATATATATATATATATATATATATATATATATATATATAACAAAGTAAGTCATATAAAAACAAAGTCTAACCTAACATTAATTACATTCTCTAGGTTGTATGCACACATACATGATGTCTTACAAACTGTCACAAAACATATTATTCAAGAATAACCAACACATACATTTAATCAGTCAATGATAGTGAGAGTCTAGATATACAACTACAGTATGTACCAATCAAGCATATATATTTAAGCTAAAACATCTTATGATATCCCATACTATCATAACTCAATGTGCATGAGCACTCTACTTAAATATGATTAAACAATCTCACACTATAATTAATAAAAAAATAAGTAAAAGATTATACCACCCAGGTATACCATAGATTATACTACACAATAATGATCATATGAAAACATAATCTCTAGTCACATATCATGATGTAAAATTTTATTCTAGAAATGCCTAATCTCTTGCACATAAAACATTCTCATAGAATATACTACACACAAGTTTTCATCCTTACATGACACTATAAAATTTGACCTTGCCAACATGTTTATATAACACTACTGTGATTACAGATTTACTACTTAACCTCTACGAGCATTCTAAGTGAATCCATAGTAAATATTTAGATAATATAATTATATCAATTTAAGATAAAGTATTAATCAAATGTGAGTGTATTAACATTCCATAGAAATGTCTATCTTTGTTATTATTTTCACAAAGTAAAGTGATATTCCAAAAATTATATAAAAACTCCAATTATCATTCTAAAAATCATGTACATTCATTTTCAAGCATAGTCATCATATGAAAATGGCTTATAAAGATAAGTAGTGACATCTACCATTTTATTATTTCTTTTCAAACTACATATACATAGCATTCCAACATTGATTTTTGATCAAAGTACGAGTATATAATAAACCGCTTAATATTTTATTCATTTTACTATCCTTAAAAGGATCATATTATAATCATGCTTATAATTAAAATGCAATTCGAGCTAGACATGTAATAAAAAATTAAATATCTTTTGAACATTCAATCTTGCATTAAAGATAAAATTTGAAATGATCTTATACACACTCAAAAATAAAATAGAACGAACATGGTAGATCTGCTTGGAAAAAGAATATAGCTGGCCTTTCTTGCTTTCTCTTACTCTCTTTCTTCAATCCTCCTACCTCCTCCTTTATCTTAATCTATGTATCCCTCTTCCTATCTCCTTTCATAAATTTATAAAATTTATCCTCTCCCTCTATCTATTGCACCCATCTCATTCATGCTAAAAATCTCTCCTTTTGCCTTCCATTCATGGCATCATTAACTACACTTTTTAGTAATTATCCTTTTTTACAAGTAATAGTCTATCTTTTATCAAATTTAATAATTAATATTTAAACAATTTATAATTTATTTAATATAAATAATTATGCCAATTTTTCTTAGTTATCTAAAACATAATGCTAAATTGACTAATTAAATGAAGTTATCTGATTCTTAACTTTTAATGCAATCTCATGCAAGACTAAGCTTAGTTTTTCTTTACTCACGATTAGTACATTAAAATAATTCAATTCAATGAAAAATAATTAAATTAATGATAATTAATTAATTAAGTAAAAGATATTAATTCAATAATTGCTTCTTAATTACAAGATAATTGTATCTATAAAACTAGTACACACACACACACACACACACATATATATAGACATATATATATATATATATATATATATATATATATATATATATATATATATATATATATATATTTGTATATATATGTATATATATATATATATATATATATATATATATATATATATATATATATATATATATATATGTATGTATATCTATATATATGTATATATATGTATGTATATATATATATATATATATATATGTATATGTATATATATATATGTATATATATATATATAGCAATTAAATATCTATTTTTCTTATTTATTATAAAAAATCAAGACAATTAAATTAAATTAATCTAATACATATCAATACTAAATTTAAATACAAATATAATCACAAATAAGAATTCCTTAATTATGCACTAATCTTTTTTGCATATAACATTTAAAATCAAATGTGTGTGTGTATAGGGTCACTAGTAATTTTTTTGGTCATCTCTCAATCATCCCATCTAACCCATCCTCTCTAATGATGCTCTCCTTCATCAAGCTTTGAGGGTAGGATCAATCTTGCATCCACCTCTCAACAAGTAGGTAGTTAGTCTGAGTCATCATATATATCAACCCATGATGCAAAACTAACAAATACATATCCATAATATACATAATAATAAAATATAAATGTCACAGTATGTATACTAAATGACAATATCATTATCCCTTTACAATATATGTCATAAAGCTGAAATCAAAGCAATAATAATCAGTTAATACCCATATTAATCCATGGATTCAAAGGTTATAAATCATAAGGTGAAATCGGGATGTAACATGTTTCTTGTTTGTTATTTGGTAGACCTTGGTATCTCTTATGTTTGTACTTCTCCTAGGGTCTAGGGACGCTAGTTCAAAAAAATACCCCCCCTTGTAACTTGAATTAAAAAAACTTTGTTTTCCTTAGAAATCCTAAAAGCAGACAACAAAATATAAATGCAATGACACCACCTATAATTACTAGTACTTTTATCAGGGGTGTGATACAAATTTTGTGCCTTTGACATGTTGATGAGGAGTTCATGGATGATCTCCATAGACAATTGTTTCCATCTAAGTATATTTCTCTAGTAATATTTTCAAACAGTCCTTTATCAACTTCTAAAAGATGGTTGAATGATAAATTCAAGTATTAAAGCAATCTAAACTTGTTGAGCAAGATTGGTTTTTTACCTAACAAGGTGTTGGATTAAAGATCCAAATAGCTCAAATTCTGTAGATAGCCCAGAGAATGTGAAATTTGGTCTTCCAAGGTATTCTTTGACAAATTTAGTGACTGAAGCAATAAAACAAAATTGATGGACATTGGTATTGTCCCTAACAAATAATTGGAAGAAAGATCTAGGTACTCAAGGTTCTTCATATGTCCAACTAAATCTGGAAGTTCACCATCTAAGCCACACCATGGTAAGTTCAAAAAATTCAATGATGTAAAATTTCCTATTTGCTTTGGAATGATACCATTCAAATTGGAATTTATACAAATGTTTATTACTTGAACCATTATAATCTTATCTATCTCTCCAAGCAAGGGGCCTTATAAATAACTGTCTGAGAAATTTAAATAATATGTTAGATTAGGGAGACATGTAAGTTTAGGTGGTATAGTTCTTGTAAGAGCATTGTGAGACAAGTCTAGGAGTTATAAATTTTTGTATTACCCTAAATTGGGTGGTATCATCACTGTGAAGGTGTTGTGATGAAGAAAAAGATTTTTTAGTTGTGTAATGTTGCCAATGGATGGATGAATTCTTATATAAAGTGTTTTATGGCTAATGTTCAAAAGAATCAGAGACATGAATCAATCATAGTCATCAAGCATGGTTCCACTCAAATTATTTACATCTAATTGAGATAGGTTAGACTGGTAAGATTATTGATCTGATTAGGTATTTGTCCTAGTATGATGGTTTTAGATAAATCTAAGAAAGATAGTTCTAGGGAAAAGTGGCCTATGGTATCATGTAAAGTACCACCTAATTTACTTTTATGCAATGATATTAATTATAAAATAGAATAATTGGAAAGATATACAAGAAAAGGCAAAGAGGTAATGCTTCTACTAACTATAAAATTAGAACTTAAGCCTAGCATTTGTAGTAGTGGTAACTTTCCTAGTTCAATAAGCACAACCTTGTTTAGTCTATTGTGGGATAAAGAAACTAATGTGAGTTTGGAATAATTTTAGATGGAATTTGGTATACTTTCCTTGAGATGATTTTTTTGTAAACCTAAATAACTCAAGTGATTGAGTTTGGCTAAACTCAAAAGGAATTTTTCTTGTCAATTTATTTTTTAGATAAATCCAATTGTTGGAGACATGAGCAATTGGAGAGATGAGGCAGTATTATTCCACTTAATTGGTTCTATAAAATTTGAATATTTTGTAGATGGAGAAGTAAATTGAAATCTCTAAGAATGGAACCAGTGAGGTTGGTTATGGAAATATCCAACTATGTCAAAGGGGAGAGATTTGAGAGAAAAATAGGAATAGTTCTTGACAAATTATTGGAAAATAGGTAGAGTTATTCTAGATGTTTTAACATGCCCCATTCAATAATAATGATGCCTTGAATAATGTTTGAAATCAAAGAGAGATTCCTAAATTGAGAAAGGTATCCCAAATGCAGTGGGATATGACCATGATATGAGTTTTCACTGATGTGATAACCCCTCAAGTTGCACTTAGAAAATTTAATAGTTATTTTTTAAACAACTTAACAATAAATCTATAGAATAAAACAATATAACATAATTAAACCATAACTAAGAGAATTAGTACTTTCAAATTCAAATACTGCATACAATATAAATCTTATACAACTCCATAGAATGCAAATACAATAAGATGCAACTATAAATGGTCTAAAAATACAACATTTTATAATCAAATATACAAGTACATAATATAATTGCATTCCTTTAGGAATATGGCCTGAAAAAATGATAGATACCAAGATCTCTGGAGCTTGAGTTGAACTAACTCATATATCATTGATAATCACAAGTGTCATCTACAAGTAGTACTACAACGGAGGATGGAGAGCATCATTCAAGTGCTTTACCACATAATCATGGACCAATGATCCATTTCAATATCTACTATCAATAAATACCCCTCCCTTCATAGATAGGTAGATAGAATGGTGTGAGAATCTAGTGAGAAGTGTTAGTACCATGTGTGCTATAATATTTCTAAAAACATGTAGTATACCATAAACAAATCTGTTCTAACATGATATTGTACAACATGAAAATCAAACATATGAAAGATAATGTAATAACATTACTTTAATCAAAGTTTTTATATGATCATTTTAGATTGGTCAATTTCATAACACACTACTTGATCAGATTATCTATTGGTGGTACTACCTAAGCTAGTGGAATCCATCTCACTACCCATTAGTATCATCAATATGGTTTTTCAAATAAGCATATATAATATATTATATAACTCAAAAGCTCATTATATATTTCATTATCCTAGAAAAAATATCATATCACAAACTAAATAAGGAGAAAACAAGATATACACATAATCACCTATGCATGAATGAATCATACATTAATAATTAACTCAAGTAGAAATTAATGCTTACAGTTCATACCACTCAAGTATGTTTCACATCCATAAAAAACTATAGAATCAAAATTACTTCAATAAGATTCCAACCAATAATCGCCATGACAACCCATTTATCGTAGTCTAGGGTTCTAAGGTACAACTACTAGTTTTCTCATAATCAATTACACTAGGTAGTCATATAAACATGAAAGCATATGTTCATATTCAATCAAACATAACTATAACAAATAAATCATATAATACATATAATTTTATCTTAACATTTATTTTCAATTATCAATATTTTATGTATGCATAACGATATCCTACCAAATTCTACAACACATATTATTCCAGTAACAACAAATACTTATATATTTATGTAAATATGGGTAGATATCACAAATACAATATGTAACATCTAGGTACTTTTCATACTATAGAACTCTATATAAGTCTAACCAATTGCACATATAAATACTCTCACAAAATTGCATATAAGTTTTTAATATTTAACAGTTACCAATTATAGGATAATTGTAAATCAAAGTAAACTTTGTAGGAACTTAACTTAAAGGTCAGTATTTGGTTGGTTGAAGTTTTCATTTCCTAGATCTCTTATATTCTTCTTATCAATCTACTAAAATAAAAGTAATATATCTAAAGTCCTATGAAGTTACATAATCAAATGAATATCCAATTCCATGTATACATAATTTATATATGAATACCCTTATACTCTTGAGTTGCTTCAAAAAAATACTTAATATCTATTCAACAATGGATTGCAAACTCTCAACATTCATATTCACTTTTATGGACATATTG
Organism: Torreya grandis; assembly: GCA_037957365.1. Lineage (NCBI taxonomy): Eukaryota > Viridiplantae > Streptophyta > Pinopsida > Cupressales > Taxaceae > Torreya > Torreya grandis. Next base: position 1,423,167 of record JARHVA010003742.1, on the reverse strand, counting down.
GCATGTCTCATAAGATATACCATCCAGCATATTATCTTTTTAATATTATTACATTAATCAAACTCTTATTTTTAAGCTCATTATTGTTGGCTAATATAGATATGACTATGAAATGGATACCTTAAAACTTAATTTACAATATTAAACCTCAAAGTATACTTTAATAATTAGTATTATTCCTATTTGCCAATTTAACCAATTTTATGCTCTTTTCTTATTTCCATGATAATCAAATTCAAACTATAATACAGAGATCCGAGGAAAAAATAAAGTTCCACCGAACATTTGATTTTGCATTAAAGAAAAACATAGTCTTATTATGCTGAAATTTATTCCTTCTGAGAATATTTTCATTGCATCTAATTAAAAAAAGGATTCCATTTTTGGACCAATTAACTTAGCAATTTCAATTGTGTATTGGAGTTTCATTTACACTAGGCATTGTAACTATGTTTTCTATTTATATATTTGACCTAGCATTCTCAAAATTTATATTTAGCAATTCCTTTTATATAACTTGAAATTTTCAAAATAAGACTCAGCCAATCATTTTATTTGTACTCAGTTTTTGATAACTATAATCTTAGATTTTTAATGTAAAAACTCAATGATTTACATAAACTCAAAAACATACACAACAACTCCCTTATAATTAAAGGCAATGCTACCAAATATATAAGCAGTGATTCCTTAAAGACTTTATGTTTTAATTATATATAAATAGCTATCTATTTAAACTGTGACTTGCCTAATTTGAGGTAGCTAAATCTATTACTAAACTCAATGTTTTTTATTAAACCTAGCACTTTCAAATTTAGTCTTAGTTATTGCAATGTATTAAACTCAACGCTAAAAATATAGACACTATTGTTATCATATATAGATGGCATTTTATAATTATTCCTTTTAGAATTTTAATTGAATGATACATTGAGTTTATTTTTAATATTATATTCAAAACCAAATAATTAAATAAAGATAGTGAAATAAATAAATAATACAGTGATTATAATAATAAATTGATCATTTTTATTTAATAGACTTAGCCTTCAATTTATATTCAGCATTTATGATTAATAAATACACAACATCTAATTTTGTAAACATAGCTTGGTATAGATCTAGTGCTACCATTATAATACTCAATGCTTCATAAATAGACCTCAGCATTTTAGAGGAATGACTTGGAGTTGCAAACTAAGATTGAGATTTTGCAAAAAAGAATGCTGACTCGTGAAAATTAAGATGTTGGCCCATGTATTGGAAATCACAGACCATGAAGATGAGTCATAGGTCAAAATTATTATGCAGGTGTGAAATGGAGAAGATGTAGGAGGTCAATTAAGGGTGAAATGCATTCAAACACAAATAGACCCATCTTCTTGGTTCTATTTTTTTCTACTTAGTGCTTAAAATAACTTAGCATCCTATAATTTTAGGCTAGGCATCTCTATTCTAATCTCAAAATTTTCTAACTTAATGATATATAAATTTAATAAAAGACTCAATATATAATAAACACATGTTAATTAAAAAAATATTAAACCAATGCAAAGTAAAGCTCTTTAGGAAGAGGTTAATTAATGGATAGCACATAGTTTATACAAAAAGGGGCATTGCTTATAACAAAATTCAACCCCATTTATATAATCCACTTATAATTAATAATACTCAATGCTATAATAAAGTCATGGGCTATTAAGGAATAAAAGGCAATCTCAACACCTAATTTACAATGAAAATTATATATATACTTAAATGTAGACCAAAAAATATAATCAAACCAAGGGAAATAAGATACAAGCTTTGTATAATAATTCTAAAGGTAGATCTATGTTCTAAACATCATCCAATATGCAGTGCAAAAGTAGGTAGTGAACTATGTAGGTTTAAATAAATTATGATGCAGACCATAAAATATAAATAGACCAAGCATAATATACAATGCAACCTTTTAAGAAGAATTCAACTATATATGACAATGTGTTAAATAAGAAAGGCTAAACTCTTCACAATATTCACACAGCATTTCAAATATTCAAATATTTACCTAGCTATTAAATACTTCTTCCTTGATATATATATATATATATATATATATATATATATATATATAGACACGCACACACAAAAATTTAAATATAGAACTTGCTTCTTAATATTTTTCAAATCTGAGTGGCTAAAACTGTTTTCTTTTCCCTCCTTTATTTCATTCTCCATCTGTGACCTCCATTCTCCAAACCTTATCCTTAATTTATAAGACTAATTTCTCCTCATATGTTGCACCACCAACTTTTTCATACATTCTCTCTTCCACTTTGCTATCCATGTGTAATCTTATTTTAATTTCATTAGTTAATACTTAAGTTGACTCACTTACTAACTTTTAATTTAATTTATGCATGTATATATAAGGCTAATTTAACTCAATAAATAATTATATCTATTTCCTAATTTTAAAGAAAATTCTTGCAGTCAATTAAGATTGCCAAAACTAAAGTTCTAAATTTATTGACCTCCATTAATTTCTTTTCTTTCACTAAAGCTTTTCAAACTAACATGTTGAGTTTAACAAAAATAATAATAAAATCTATTTTCTAAATTTTCAAATAAATATCATGCATAATTCTAATTTTAACTTTAAATTGCATTAACACCTCTTCCATGCAATTTTATAAATAATAATAAAAAATTATTTAAGTGAAAGATAAAATAAGTCTTTAATTACATTTTACTTGTAAGATAATTAATTTCAAAATAATTATATCTATTAACATTAATATTTATTTTTTTAGATTTAAAATAAAAAATCAATCTAATTAGACTAAAGAGATTAAATGCATATTAAAACTAATTCCACATGCACAAATATTATCACAAGTAATATGCACTAGCATTTTTATATAAATATCATTTAGAATCTACTGTGCATGTATGTAGGGTCACTAGCATTTCCCACTGATATTTCTTCCAATCACTCCATCTAACAAACCCTCTTCAATGTTGCTCTCCCTCATCAAACTCTGAAGGTAGGACATATCCTACATCCACCTCACAATAAATAGGTAGTTAATCTCAGTCATAATATATACTAACAAATATACATCTTCAATGTATAAAATTATCAAAATATAACTGTCATGTAATGTATACTAATCAACATTATCATTGTCTCATACTAGTATATATCAAAATGCTCAAATCAAGGCAATGGTAATCGGATATTAACCATACTAATCCATGGATTTATAGGTTATTAATTATAGAGTGATATCGGGATGTGACATCCTTCCCCCTAAAACTGATTATCTCTCTGATGACTCTTATTCAAGTAAAAGTATTGATTAACAAATAGAGCCTAAAAATATAAAAATATACCATCAATTACCATATCATGCAATTAAATACAAAATTTATATGAAGAACTTATACTAGTTCTCCTAATTAGCACTAGTCTTAGAGAATTGGTCCTACAAGACCCTACTCTGTGATATTTTCTAATCTACAAATAGGTTTCATGAAAAGATACTTTATGTTGATTGGTTCCATCATGACCACCCCAAAGTCTAGAACCACAAGAAAAGTTTAATAATAACTCGGTAAAAGTTTCACTACTAACTCAACAACACATGATATCACCATAAAATTCAAAATAAATAATCTTAAAAATGAATTTAAAAAGTTTCACCTATCAAAACTCAGATTTGACAAGTCTGTCTATCAAATCCAACTCAATAACAACCAAGGCAATGTGAGGCCAAGTAGGATACCATCTTATCCTTTAAAACTCACATTCCTATTTCACCAATCATCCCTCAGATCTCAATCAGTAAATGATCTTCCAAAGGTGCACAAGGTTACAAATCTATTCTAATAGATCATAAAAATCAATACTATATGGTAAAATATTCCATATGTACAAACATATACATAAGAGAAATCATACAATCATCCTAAGATTGAATTAAGCTGCTATTAATCAATAAAAAACTAGTATCATATCCTGAAACTTAATCTATAGTATTATATTCATAGTTAAGAGATAATAATATCATAATTATCATAACATACAAAAGATAAGGATAATACCATCCTTACAATCTCACAAGTGAGACAATGTCTCCTTGCTCACATGACTAACACATAACAATTAAAAAATTTATATCAATCCTCAGGCTTACCAAGATGTTGTACACATCTTATACCTTACTTTCTCCTAACAAAAGGTACACATATTATTTTTCAAAATAACATGCTTCAAAAAGAGAATACTATTAGTCTAAACAATGGTATACAATAACATATTAGTTATAATCAATTAAAATTAATATAAATTTAATGTTAGTCACTCCTTTTAGTCAAGTTTCAAGGTTACATAAAATAGTGACTCAATAAATTCACAAAAGAAAGTAGAGAACTAACATCTCACAAACCAAAACTTCTTACATACCCTCACATGGTATAAGGAAACATTGCAACCCAAGTTGCCAAGTCACTATTCACTTACCAAACTTGTAAGTGTAATATGATCACTTACTTCCACAACTGAAAATAAAATATGGACCACAAGGATGCATCAATCTACCCAATCCTACAACTTTTCTCAATGAGAAGTAGGAAACATTATCCCATGAACTCAAGGAAATAAAACAATAATTTAGAAACAAGTTTCCACCTATAGAAACTCTAAATAAACATTCTAAACATATGACTCTTCTTGATAGCTAAAAAGGATGTAAGAGGAGAGTGACAACATAAAAACTCACATCTAAACTAATTAAGTGAGATGACTCATCTTCTCAATTCTAAACAATATAATGATGTTAATTCACATAATAACTTCTAATACAAAGGAATACCAACAAGACATCTTCACTCAACTACTAAAGAATTTCTATTGCACTAGGTGGTGCCACTCTAGAATGGACTTATAGTATTCCCACTTCTACGATCTATGTAAATAGGACACAAGGCTAAACCATATAAACATAAGTGGGTAACACTCCATGCCTTTAAAATACTCACAACACAAAACATAAATGGTGAAGGTGGTTCAAGAAAGACATAATCACACTCAAGGTGTTCAATCTAAAGATAAAAAAATATGGTAGGAAACTATAGTTCATACTCATGAATTAAGTTATGCATTATCATACCCAAACACCTTAAAAACCATCACTAATGAGACACTAAATAAACCAACCTTTTAATAACTCTAATGGTGTATGAATGCTCTAAGGGTACTCACTCAATGTACCACACACACGTTCTCAATTCTCCTTTATGATAAGTAGGGGGATATGAAAATTCTAATGGACTCATTAGGTCTTAGAGTTTGAGCTATAGCTCTGATACCAATTGTGATAACCCCTCAAGCTGTACTTATAAAATGCATTAGATTTTTAAAAAAAAAAATTAACAATCAATCCACAAAATAAAACAATACAACATAACTAAACCATAACTAAGAACATTAGTACTTTCAAATTCAAATACTAGATACAATATAGATCTTATACGACTCCAAAAAATTCAAATACAATAGGACATAACTATAGTTGTTCTAATAATTCCACATCTGCTAATCAAATATACAAGTACATAATACAATTACATTCTTTTAGGCATACGGCTAAATACAATAATATATACCAAGTTCTTCAAAGCTCAAGTTGAACCAACTCATGTATCACTAATAATCACAAGTGTCATATCCAAGTAGTACTGTAGTGGATGAGGGAGAGCATCATCTGAGCGCTTTACCACACCAACCACAGACCAACTATCCCCTGCATAATCTCCTATCAATAAATGGCCCTCTTTTTATGGATAGTTAGATAGAATGGTACAAGAATCTAGTGAGATGTACTAGTACCCCATGTGCTATAAGATTTATAAAAATATGTTGTGTATCATAAAGAAATCCATTCTAGCATGATATCGCATAGCATGAAAATCAAACATATGAAAGATAATGTATATAACATTAATTTGATCAAAAAATTTCATACGATCATTTTAGATCGGTTAATTTCATAACACACCATTTGATCGGATTATCTATTGGTGGTAATACCTAGGATAGTGAAATCCATCTCACTACCCATTAGTATCATCAATATGGTTTCTCAAATAAGCATATATAATATATTATATAATTCAAAGGCTCGTTGTATATTTCATTCTCCTAGCAAAAATATCACATCACAAACTAAACAAGGAGAAAGCAAGATATATACATAATCACCTACGCATGAATGAGTCATACATAATATTTAACTCAAGTAAAAATTAATACATACAGTTCATACTACCCGAGTACATTTCACATCCATGATAACCTGTAGATTCAAAATTACTTCAATAAAATCCCAACCAACAATCCTCATGACAACCCATTTGTCATAGTCTAGTGTTATAAGGTACAACTATTAGTTTTCTCATAATGAGTTACACTAGGTAGTCATGTAAATATGGAAGCATACACTCATATTCAAGTAAGCATAACTATAACAAACAGTTCATATAATACATATAATTCTATCTTGACATTTATTTGCAATTATCAAGATTTAATGTATGCATAATGATATCCTACCAAATGTTACAACATATATTATTCAAGTAACAACCAATACAAGTATATCTATGTAAGTGTGGGTCTAGATATCACAAATATGGTATGTACCATCTAGGTACTTTTAGTACTGTAGAACTCTATATAAGTCTAACCAATTGCACATATAAATACTCTCATAAAATTGCACACAAGCTTAATCTTCAACAGTTATCAATTATGGGATAACTATAAATCAAAGTAAACTTTGTAAGAACTTAATTTAAGGGTCAGTATTTACATGGTTGAAGTTCTCACTTCCTAGATCTCTTATATTCTTTTTATCAATCTACTAAAAAAAGACAATATATCTAAAGTCTTATGAAGTTACATAATTAAATGAATATCAATTTCTATGTATATATAATTTCTATATGAATACCCTTATACTCTTTACTTGCTTCAAAAAAATATTTAATATCTATTCAACAATGGATTGCAAACTCTCAATAGTCATATTCACTTTCATGAACATATTGGCATGTCTCATAAGATATAAAATCCAACATATTATCTTTTTAATATTATTCTATTGATCAAACTCTTATCTAAAAGCCCATTATTGTTGGCTAATAATGATATGACTATGAAATGGATACCTTAAAACTCAATTTACAATGTTAAACCTCAAAGTATACTTTAATGATTAGTATTATTCATATTTCCAATTTAACCAATTTTATGCTATTTTCTTATTTCCATGATAATCATGCTCAAATTGTAAAATGAAGACCCAAGGGAAAAATAAAGTTCCACCAAACATTCAATTTTGCATTAAAGAAAAACATAGTCTTCTTATGATAAAATTTATTCCTTCTGAGAATACTTTTATTTTATCTAATTACAAAAAGGACTCCAATTTTTGACCAATTAACTCAAAATTTTCAATTGTGTATTAGAGTTTCATTTACACTAGGCGTCTCAACTATGTTTTCTATTTATATATTTGACCTATCATTCTCAAAATTTATATTTAGCAATCCCTCTTATATAACTTGACAATTTCAAAATAAGACTTAGCCAATCATTTTATTTATACTTAGCTGTTTATAACTATAAGCTTGACATTTTAATGTAAAAACTCAATGGTTTACATAATCTCAAAAACTTACATAACAACTCCCTTATAAGTAAAGGCAACGCTACCAAATATACAAGCAACAATTCCTTAAAGATTCTATGTTTTAATTACATATAAATAGTTGCCTATTTAAACCGTGACTTGCCTAATTTGAGGTAGCTAAATCTATTAATAAACTCAACCCTTTTATTAAATCTAGTGCTGTCAAATTTAATCTCAGTTGTTATAATGTATTAAACTTAGCGCTAAAAATATAGACCTTGCTATTATCATATATACATGGTGTTTTATAATTATGCCTCATAGTAGTTTAATTGAATGATACTCTAAGTTTATTTTTAATATTATATTCACAACTAAATAAATAAATAAAGATAGCAAAATAAATAAATAGACTCAACCTTCAATTTATATTCAACATTTACTATTAATAAATACACATCTAATTTTGTAAACACAGCTTGGTATATAGATACAACACTACCATTATAATACTCAATGCTTTATAAATAGACCTCAGCATTTTAGAGGAATGACTTGGAGTTACAAATTAAGATTAAGCTTTTGCAAATAAGGATGCTGACCCATGAAAAATAAGATGATGACCCATTAATTGGAAATCACAGACCATGAGGATGAGTTACAAGTCAAAATTATTATGCATGTGCAAAATGGAAAAGATGCAGGAGGTCAATTAAGGGTGAAATGTAATCAAACATAAATGAACACCTCTTCTTGGTTCTAATTTTATTTTACTCAGCACTTAAAATAACTTAGCATCCTATAATTTTAGGATGTGTGTCTCTATTCTAAACTCAAAATTTTCCAACTTAATGATTTGGCAATTTAACAAAAGACACAATATATAATAAACATAAATCAATAAAAAAATATTAAACCATTATGAAGTAAAGCTCTTTAGGAAGAGGTTGGTTAACGGATAACACATAGTTTATACAAAAAGGGGCGTTGTTTATCACAAAATTCAACCCCATTTATATAATTTGCTTATAATTAATAATATTTAGTGTTACAGTAAAGACGTAAGTTATTAAGGAATAAAAAGTAGTCTCAACACCTAATTTGCAATGCAAATTATAGATATACATAAACGTAGACCATAGAATATAAGCAGACCAAGGTAAATAAGCTACAAACTTTGTATAATAATTCTAAAGGCAGATCTATGTTCTAAATGTCATCCAATATATAGTGGAAAAGTAGTTAGTGAAATATTTAGGCTTAAACAAATTATGATGCAGACCACAGAATATAAGCAAACCAAGCATAATATACAACACCGCTTTTAAGAATAATTCAAATATATATGACAAGGCATGAAATAAGAAAGGTTCAGCTCTTCTCAATATTCACTCAACATTTCAATCATTCAAATATTTACCTAGCTATTCAATACTTCTTACCTGATCTTTTAATATATATACACATAAAAATTTAAATATAGAACCTACCTCTTAATCCTTTTCAAAACTGAGCGTCTAAAATTGTTTTCTTTTCCCTCTTTTATTTCGTTCTCTGTCAATGTCCCCCATTCTCCAAGTCTTATCCTTAATTTATACGACTATTTTCTCTTCATATGCTGCACCACCCACTTTTGCATGCATTCTCTCTTCCACTTTGCTATCCATACAAAATATTCTTTTAATTTCATTAATTCATACTTAAGTTGAATTATTTACTAAATTTTAATTTAATTTATGCATGTATCTAGAAGGCTAATTTAACTCAATAAATAATTATATCTATTTCTTAATTTTAAAGTAAATTATTGCATGTTAATCAAGATTTCCTTAATTCAAGTTCTAGATTTATTAATCTCTATTAATTTATTTTCTTTCACTAAAGCTTATCAAACTAACATGCTAAGTTTAACAAAAATAATAATAATAACCATTTTCTAAATTTTCAAATAAATATCATGCATAATTCTAATTTTAACTTAAATTTGAATTAACACCTCTTCTATGAAATTTTCTAAATAATGATAAATAATTATTTAATTGGAAGATAAAATAAGTCATTAATTATATTTTAATTGTAAGATAATTATTTCCACAATAATTATATTTATTAACACTAATATTTATGTTTTTGAATTTAAAATTAAAAAATCAAGATAGTTAGATTAAATGTATACTAAAACTAATTCCACATGTATAAATATAATCACAAGCAATACACACTAGCATTTTTACACAAATATCATTTAGAATCTATTGTACGTGTGTGTTAAGTCACTAACATTTCTCACTGATATTTCTTCTAATCGCTCCATCTAGTCGACTCTCTCTAATGATGCTATCCCTTATCAAGCTCTGAAGGTAAGACATATCCTGCATCCAACTCGTAAAAAATAGGTAGTTAGTATGAGTCATCATATATATCAACCAATGATTTTAAACTAATAATTATACATCCTCAATGTACAGAATTATCAAAATATAACTGTCATGTAATGTATAGTAACTAACAATATCACTATCCCATACCAATATATGTCAAAATATTCAAATTAAAGCAATGGTAATCAGATATTAACCATACTAATCCATGGATTTATAGGATATTAATTATAGGGTGAAATTGGGACGTGACAACTGAAATTGATGGAGTGAAGAAATGATAGGTTTCTGAGTGAAGGAGAAATGACACCCTTTAACCCCAAGTTTGTAAGATTGAGGTAAACCACCCACTCTCATCTTCTATGATCACATGCAATCCCAGTCTAGTTGTAAAAAGATACACTTGGATTCCAATTGGCTAAATAATTATTAGGATCAAGAGTTATCCCATATTTGAAAGCCAATAGGGATCTTTGTTGGTGGTGGTGATGGTAACAAGCACCATTATCGATAGAGTTTATAAGAGATTGAATTGAGCTAGTGAGGAAGGGATGGCAATGGCAATGGTAGTGGAAGAAGAAAAAGAAGAGAAACGGTTAGTAAAGAGGGGACATCTTGATGACTGGATGGAGGATAAGCCTTATGAATGAATCAGCATAGCATGAAATTAATATAATAATGGATAAGTGGAAAAGGAAGAAAAGTAAGTCAATGTGAAGCAGAGCAAAGAAATTGTTGGGAACTATGGAATCTAAGGATATGTAACTCATGTACGAATAGTGTTTCCATCTAAATAAATCATAAATCATAGCACTTGTTTGTTTCTAAATAAAATTAAATGTATTTGTTACATTATGAGTATTTATGTCAATTTCTAATGATTATAAACATAAAATATAAAAAAGGAAGAGCATCTTTAATAAGATAAAGGTGGGGTAAGAAAAAGGCTACCAAAAATATATAGTATGGTCCAAACATATTATCAAGATTGTAAAATATGATCCAAGGGGATTAAAGACATAAAAGGATCATATGGGAGTTGTCACAAAGAGTTGAGAAGAGGGGTTTAAGTCTTAAAAGTCAACAAGAATACTAATATTGCTTGATTTAGTTCATATTATGTATACTTAGGAAGTTGTCCAAAAATGACATAAATTAATATAGAATAAAGGTTATGGGACTTTTTGCAAGAGCATCCAGCGTATCGTGTAATCTTGCATCACTCAAAATATTCTCAGTGTTTGCTCACTTTAGACTCAATTAGCAACATGAAGACAATCTACATGGATCATCAACACTTCGATAGACTCTTGGAGAAGGGAAATTTTGGTTTCAGTGATTGAGATAGAGATTTCAACACAACCTTAGAAGAGGGAAAAAGAGGTTTTAGTCATTGAAATAGAGAATTATCTATCTCATGATGAAACTATGGGTTAATAGATGTATCTATTAAACAATGGTTATGAAACCATTTTACATTAAATAGTGGTTCTACCCATGAAAATTTCACACTCTTGTAATGTATCATAATTATTTGGATGCTCATTTTAAGCATTGTCAAGATCAATGGAGATAATTTCTAAGCATCACACCATAGGGGTAGAAAGGATGGGGGAAGGATTTAGGGCAGGGTGTTACATTCTATTTTCTCAATATCAAATTTTGAAGGTACTTATTGTAATAAATGTTATACATCAACATTGATTAATTAATGTAGTGCTTTAGGAATACTAGTGAATGATAATTTCCTTACTGATTTGGTTTAGTTAACTATTGTAATGCAAACTATGGTAAATAATTATCTTTTTATTATTTATAAACTGTGATGGATCAAGGAACGATAGTTAGCTTTGCATGCTTTGCTTATTGGAATGGTAATGCTAGTATTGTATTTTGACATATTTCAATGTTATTTAAATTATATCATGTGATTTGGTGTTTCAACTGTTAGGAATAAAGTTCCTACAGTTCAAGTAAATTAATGTGGAATAACAAGCTACAAAAACATAGACAAGAAAGATGACACATTACGCAAGAGATTATGTAGAATCCTTGTATTGTGTAACCACATGCAAAATAACATCGTCCAAACTTCATATTAACATAATAACTCTCTTCTCCAACAACTCTTCCAAAAACTCCTTCAGTGCTAACAACCAAGCACTAAATGCTTCCACTTGAAGCATTCAGGTTGTGAACTAAGCATAACAATACCTCTTGGATCCAACCTCCAAGCATGCAAGCACAAGATTTCATGGATCCTTTAACAAGATGAATTACAAAGAGAGCTTCATTCTTATTAATAGAATTTACAATATATAAAAGAGAGGAGAGAGAATGAAATAGTGACACCAAAAAATGTACCACACTTGGTCTGTCATGTGATCTTCATAGTGGTTGTGTTTTCTTCATGTGAAAAAATCTTCAAGGCATCTTCACTTTACATAAGAATATGTGTCACCTCTACATTTCTCCAAAACCATTGTCTCCCACTCACACATGTGAGGATAATTTGATATAGTAGTCTTCTTGTCTTCATTCTCTATGTGACCACATGAGTCCAAAATGTGCTTGCAATAACCTTTGGACTTTCTCCACACATGGGAATCTTGGACACATCTAGAAATGCACCCCACACCAATCCTTTTATAGTTTGCACCATTTGACAACCCATATGCGACTACCAAAGACAAACTCATATGCCTTGGTGGATTGATACACCCCACTCCTATCACATCAACTTGATCACACTTGGGATACCCTCCATGGGCCCCTACCACATCACTAATTAGACACATCACTCACAAGTCACATCACTAACTATCTACATCACCAGCAGGACACATCATCACGATAGTGACCATGAATACTACATGAAAATAGTGATTCATGAATAGTGATTGTGAATAGTGACTTCACATCCTAACATACTCCCACTTGAAGTCAATATACACAAGTTTTTACCACACCAGAGTATTTTACAACCAGTTGTCCATTTATGCCCTCTATTATCTTAACACAAATCCAGTAGAAGTTTTCTTGCACTACTAAAACTTCATTACCCTAATCTACTTTGTCAACATCTACTCCTCCATAGTAGATTGAAGACCCTAAAATGACTCTTCACTTCTCCATAGACCAATCCTCCAATCAAGATTCTATCATGAATCACTCACAACTCCCACTACTTGGGAATATTTGATTTAGTGATCACTATGGCAACACAAGGCTTCCTAATCCTGATGAATCCAATACATAAGATAACAACATGTCTTCTCCTCTTTTTGGACACTCCTGTGAAGACAACTCAAAATACAAGAAATGGGGTGCTTCCTTACTCTCCCATCTTTGTGCATATCCATCCTTGGTTTTCTCCTCCATTCCACATTCATTTCATGTGTCTCTACTGAGCCATCACACTAGTGATCATGTTGGGGACTGCATCCAGCATGTCACAACACATAGTTGCAACCTTTGCTAAACACTTAGCTCTCCATTAAGGCACTAAAATTATTGTACTACATGTGTAATTTCTACACCAACTTATACAATGATTTCATGCAAACTAGCAACTTTCTACCTTATTCATCTATTTATCTCTCCCTAAGAGAGATCACCATGTAGGAATCATGTTTCTCCAACTCCTTGAATAAGAATAAGTGCTTGTAACACTATTGATAGTACTGAGGAGAGAAGATATCACATAATTCAAAACTAGACTTCTCCACATAGCCTTCAAAGCTATCAACATGGCACAAGTTCACTAGACCAATCGTAGCTCTTAGGAAGTCATCATGTTATTTAGTGCATCTCTGCACCTACTAAGTTTTCAAGCCTCAAGAATGCATCATACTCTATTGAATGTTTCCAAAACACCAACTCATGTGCCTCTAGTGTTAGTCCATGCATCGGTCTACCTGGTCAATGCCATAATCATATACACAACACTCTAGCAACTTGAGTTATATGGTCAACACCAGCCTTCTCTTTTGAGAACACTAGGTCTTAGTGATTCTTCTACATGTAGCCTTCAGCTACCAATCATGCCAAACATGACACAAGTGGACCAATCATAGCTCCAGAGAAGTCATCACACTACTCGATGCACCAATGCACCTTTTGAGTTTTTTAGCTTAAAAAATGCATCCAAAATGCATCACTACTCTACTGCATGTCCAAACATACAACCTTCTCCTTTTGGGAACACTAAGTCTCACTTATTCATCTTCGTCTTCATATCCATCATCTTCAACTACTTCAAAATAGGTATAACTTCAAGTTTCTTTGTACCCCCTTCCTTTGTATGGATTTCTATTCTTCTACAATATCTCAGCTAACAACATGTTGTCAGTAGAATACCACATTATATACCCTTTTTGTTTGTTGCCAAGAATGACAATAAGGTCATGTCTTGTCTTCAACCTCCTCCAAAGGAGACTAGCATGCTCTTGAAGATGTAGAGTTACTTCTCCATCAGGTACACTGGGTAGGTTGTTAACTTATCTAGGAAAGCTTGTTAAGCTTTCTCTATCAACTCTCTTGCAGGCTTCTCCTCAGTAACATGAAGAGAGAAGGATCTTCACCAAGAGATTATCCACTTTGTTCCACAGAGAGATACCTGCTATTTTTTTTTCTTCTTTGAACTCCAACTTGGTATCTCCTCTTGCCATAATAACTTCAATTTGCAAAAAACAACCTTTAAATAGAAAACACTCAAACAAGATTTTTTTACCAAGGCTCTGATACCAAATGTTAGAAATAAAGCTCCTACAATGCAAGTAAATTAATGCAGAATAACAAGCTACAAAAACATAGACAAGAAATAGGACACATTACACAATAGATTACATGAAAACCCTGAAATGTGCAAGGAAAAACTATGGGCAAAATGATAGCTTCCAGACTTCATATTAACGCAACAAATCTCTTCTACAATAACTCCAACAACTCCTTCAATGCTAACAACCAAGCACTCAATGCTTCCACCTGAAGTAGTTTAGGTTCTGAACCAAACATAACAATGCTTATTGGATCCAACCTCTAAGCATGCAAGCACAAGCTCGCATGGATTCTCTAATAGGATGAATTACAAAGAGAGCTTCATATTTATTAATAGCATTTACAACATAGAAGAGAGAGAGGAGAGAGAATGCAATGGTGACACCAAAAAATGTGTCACACTTGGTGTGTCATGTAATCTCTATAGTGGTTGTGTTGTCTTCAAGTGCAAAAGTCTTCAAGGCTTCTTCACTTTAGACAAGAACATGTGCCACTTCCATGTGACTCCAAAACTATTGTCTCCCTCTCACACATGTGAAGATAATCTACTATAGTAGCCTTCTTGTCTTCATTCTCCATTTGACCACATGAGTCCAAAAGGTGCTTGCAATCACCTTTGGACTTTCTCCATACATGAGAATCTTGGACACATCTAGAAGTGCGCCGCACACCAACTCTTTTGTCTTTTGCACCATCTGACAACCCACATGTGACTACCAAGGACAAACCCATGTGCCTTGGTGGAGAGCTACACCCCACTCCCATCACATCAACCTGATTACACTTGGGATACCCTTCATGGGCCCCTACCACATCACCAATCATCGACATCACCCACAAGCCATATCACTAACCATTCACATCACCAACAGGCCACATCATTATGAATAGTGACCATGAATAGTGCATGTAATTAGTGATTCATGAATAGTGACTTCACATCTTAACATTAACCTAGTTAACTACTTAGTTGTCGGGATGGGTTTTATGCAAGACAAACTTCCCTCGAATCAGACAGAGAGTATTATTGGAAAGAGGAGGATAGATGCATAGTTCCAATACTTGAGAGAAAGAAAGAATGATGTTAATTGTTAAGCAATATTAGAATAGTTAACATAGATGCTCTGATTAGTTGTAAAATCTTTGGGAGGGGTATGGGTTTTGCATTGGTTGAACTTTATTTCATTTTAACCTTATTTTGGTCGATGATTGTTTGTCTTCATTTTGTGTATCACTTTGTGATTGTTGAACTCATTTTGAATAGGTTAGTGCATCCGAGACCCAATTAATCTATATGAACTATCGCTTATGTGATTTAGGCCTCTATAAGTCTTAAATATTTTACAACATATGACTAAGTTTTTTAATTAAACTCATATTTTAATCAAGCCTTAATCATTAAGAGTATCAGTTTTAAATATATTTACTATTTAATTTGTTTAAATAATGCTTTGAGCTGAGTAGTTTTAAATCAGATTGCTTTCATACAAAAGTAATAAAATTTTTAGAAAGGGATTATCGTTCCATTTAATAATCAAATTTAAAATTAAATATTTAACAGTGTAAAAGGCATATCGTCGCCGGGCTGAATCCCATCACTTTATGAACAAGACGGTGAACAATCTTTTATTGTAACTATAACTTACTGTACACCCGACGAATGTGGGACTTTTATCTCATTTTCTGAACTCGTAGAGGGGTTTAGTAGACAAGCGTTTATTTAGCGACATTGACAGCTTGACGAACGAATGTAATTACACCATCTCGAAGTCGGGTGGATGGTGGAAGGAATCTCCGAGGAGAGTGAGCATTCATGTTTTAAAAGTCGTGTTAGTAATAGAAGTGCCGTTGAAATGTTGTGGGGTAGTCTCTTTGTTGTGGCGACAGAGTCTGCTCTATTGACATTCATAAGAGCCTACTCCAAGCTGGGGATGTTACTACATTCAAAAATTTGTACGGATACTCGTCTATTTCTATGCATTATTACACTCAGCCAAGACCCTGTCCTGGGCTAGGGGTGAGGGTGGGGGATCACCTGCAAAAGTTTGTGTGGATACTTGTCTATTTCTATACATTATTACACTCAGCCAAAACCCTGTCCTTAGTCATGTAATTTTGGGGATAACATTTGGATATGGTTAAACCATCATTTAAAAAAAATCATTTTTTAAAAGTATTTATTATTGTAAGATATTTTGAAGGTTATTTGAAAAAAAAAAAAATGGGAATTAAGGGTTTATTTTGAGGCATCTTGAGATCTGGATGGTTCACTACTCTTAATAATTCTATTAACTTGAGTATTTGAAGCTTCATGTTTGTGAACATGATCATTACAAGATTCATCATTTACATTCACATCTTTTGTGAAATAAATTATTATTTTAAAAACATTAAATATATAATTGGATTTTTTTTTTCTTTTTCAAGTTTAATTTACATTTAGCAAGAAGTTTTTGAACAATATGAAGTCTCTTTTGACTTATTTTAGCACTTATTCTAACTAGAATATCAAATATAATTAGTTTTACAAACATGAAAAACATACCATATAAGTACATTAGGTATTTAAGAATTTTTAGAAAGTAAAATGGTGTAGTGATTGAGATATAGCATAACAAGTATAAAATGGAGTTAAAATTTGAAATATAGAAGCATGTAATAGAATTAATTATAATGAATACGAAGTATTTAAGAGACAATGTTGCTAATAAATCTAATCTTAAGAGGTGTAAGACTATGCAAGTTCACAAAAATATATTATAATTATTGATTTGCAATTAATTAAATGACCATAATACATGTACAGTATAATTATAATGTAAATAATTTCTAAATGGAACACATATACAATAAATACAAAGAGATAGAAATGACACATCTTTATGTACAACATTGTAAAATATTTGTCACAAAAATTTAAAACCTCAAAATGTGCAATTGAAGCCAAGATAATGATTAACTAAAAATTTGGATATGCTCTGAAAGGGTTGTCAAGACTGAACATTTTTGTAGATAGTATCTAGATCGTAGCTTTCCATTCCAAATAAAGTATCTGAAATTGAAATCTCAAGTTGTGATTCTTGTGTACTTACAATAGGTGAATCACTGGGCTAAATTATCAAAAAAGATATATTGGGAGTCTATATTATAGTTTGAATGGCTAGTGTACTCTAACTAGTAAATATATTTATCTAAAAAATGTCAAGAGATATCAGTATCGACGTTCTTAGCTTGGATTTTTTATATAACAAGTTCACTAACAACTTCATTATCTTCTATGTAAATTTTTCAATTTTTGGTGATAGATGGCCTCAATCTAACTACACCATTACATCAAACTCAAAAATACCTTTCTAAATAAAAGAGTTTGAAATTATAAAATATTTCTCTCACGTAACAATATACTAATTACAATACTTATGAATTACTCAATAACTTTGAATTCAAATTTCATATTATATCAAATTTCAAACAATAATGTCAAATAAATCGATTTTACATCTTAGAAGAAGATACCTTTAATATAAAATTCTTTACATCCTTTTTTACGTAAACAAGGGCACTAGCACCAAGTCCTTGCAGGAGTTCGGCAGGTGGAGAGAAGAGTGGGAAATATGATTATGTAAAGTGTGTGATGCAAGTTAGCTTAATTTATGTTTGTATAGCTTAATCCAAAGGAAATTATATTTGCATAGCTTAATGAGCAAGCTTAAACTTTCACCTAGTTTCGGTGTTGAGTTCTACTATCGTAAAGATTGAAATAAGCTTTAGATATATTTGCTTTCATGATAATATGGCCATGTAACGACATTGTAACTTTAACATGAAATCTTATTGCATATGACATTAGTCAAACTCAGTAGATAAAAAGATCAGATTGCGAAAATAACTTTACAAAAAGTAAAACTTCTAATTTTTTGAATTTAACTATGTTACAAGCATTTGTACAAACCATAGCTTAATTGATGTTGGAATGAAAAATGATGTTAAAGATATTCCTCTAGAGAAAGAACAATACAAACATGCTTGATGAATTCCAAGGTATTATGACCCATTGCTAGGTGAGACCATACAAAGTTTGGGAACTCATGAAAGGAAATTAATGTAGTGGGATTCTCTTTTCTTCTGTTAGTAGTAATTGGATGTTGTGTGCCATGAACAATCTTGATAAGCCTAGCTATGAAGCATGAATCAATCTACAAGATAAATGACAAAAATATTATAGGTATTTAATGCAACTTCAGTAGTGTGCTATCATTTACAATTACTTCATGTAATCTTCAGGCACAAGTTAAAGAATGAAATCTTGATATGAACATTCTCAATGTCTGTATATGTAGTTTGAAGATATCCAAAAATTTTACTTTAAGATGTGTTATTCAAAACCCATTAACCTTGAGTAATGAATGTGCCTTACTAATTTACTTTAAGATATGCTATTTACAACACATTATTATTTTTCTTTTTATCTACCCCTTTGGCAATGCCCAATTTGATTATTTTCATCATTTCAACTTTAGAAATGACTTGGGAATCTAATTTTGTTAAAATATGGTTCCTAATGCTTGATAAAAATGAGCAATGATACATAAGACTAAAGTATTTACAATTTTTTCTTGAAATTGTTATACATTTACAACAGAGGTTCTTGAAACAACATTTTATGGTGACTAAAACATCTTTCATTACTTCTTTACATAATCCAAAAGATAAATAAAATATATAACATTCACAATGTATGTATGTATGAAAGAAGGGTATATATATTACCGTTCTTGAAACTAATAGAAGAAAACTTTGATTTTATTATACCATGATTTCTAGATAATAAAATATTGTTGAATTTGGATTAGTTTGGTTTAAATTCTATACTTAGAAGTTATAGCATAGAAAAGACCAATGGTCTCAATGTAAATCCTTTTTTATTTTAAAAAGCATTTTACATTACCTTACATTTCTCAAAATAATATATTTAACACTTAATTAATAAGTAGCTAGTTAAGTTTATACAATAGGAAAATAGTGTTGAGAAAGCCCTTTTAATCAACACTAGAAACATAAAGGAGTTTGGTAGACAAAGAGAATAAAGGGAAATGAGATAATGTAAAATATCTAATTTGTCTTAACTTGTTATGGCCTTCAATGGGATACAAAGAGACATGTCCTAAGAACTCTACGGAAACAAAGCATCAAAACCCTTAGTTTACTTGCATTATATCTCTCAATATTAAAGGCCTTATATTTTCAATTATTTGATAAATGCAAAATCATGAATTAGAAAGGGAGTAACATTAAAAGTTTTATAAATACTAAAAAAAACATCATAAAAAATTTGTAGAAAAATATGTATTGTGACCATAACCTTAAAAATTAAAACTTCCATAAAGCTTTATTGTAAAATTCCAAAGGGCTTATAGAGTTTAACCAAATATCCTTGAAATAATAAGGAACAAACAAAAGATTATATTGCTTTCATATCCATCCACATACCAACTAAATATTTTTCCTAGATAAACCAATAGTTTAAGTATTAGTAGGCAATAATTTGCATGTGCATTTTTAACAATAATATTTCCTTCCAAAATTGCATTATTGTCCATAGCTTCATTGTCACAGTGCAATGATATCCTAGTCTATGCATAATCATTTAGATGAGACAATAATCCGGCATTTCGATACAAAAAATGCATAGTTTAATCATCCTTCGCATGTAATTTTTTTAAACTCCAACAAAGGTTCCAAGCTTGTATGTTGTATTATTACGCTCCGTAGCATCTAGATAGACCTGAAAAATGAATAGATAAATGCTTAATGAAACAAAACATTTAGATCTAAAATTTGTCTAGAAATTGTTTATGAAACGATTAGATTATTTTAAAGCACTAACATATCAACCATGTATCTTTTAATGAGATTTGGATAAGACATAGCAAAAGGGAAAAGAGGATACCAGTAAATCTAAGTCGTGTTCTTTGGGTGATTCTTGATCTGTAACAAGTACTTGTTCATGGTCAAAAAGGTGAGTTTGTTTTTATGGATCTAGATATAACTGAAAGATGAGTTTTAAAGAGGTGAGTTAGACTAAAATTATGTTTAAATACAAGAAACATCAGAAAATATATTCATATATACCTGTAATGGGGTGTGTGAAAAGCATTCAACAATTGGTTCCTGTTGGTCCATGATTTGAGCAACTGCTAAGTCATCAGTGACAAGAGAATTATTTGTGAAACTATGAAAGAAACAACCAACATAAACATAAGAAAAAATTAGTGCATGCCATGTTCCCTAATGAAACAATCTGGAATTTAATGAAAAATGCAGAAACCAGGCAGCCCTAAAGCCATGAAAAAAATGGTAGCACTAAACATGAGTCTTAAAAAAAAAACTTAGACATGTTAGCCCTGGACTTGTTTGTAAGCCATGTTTGGATATGCTTGTATGTTTGAATTACATGATAGAATATATAAAATACACATTTGGTTGTATCAAGGGAAGTGAACACTAAACAATCAGAAACAATATGTTTATGGATGTTGGAATAATTATGATTTTTTACTTGATTCATTTGTCTCCATAGACGATTAGCATTCATCGATGTTCTTATAAAGTTTCATAGCGATAATAAATGCAACGTATCAGATCTATTAAAACTTGGGGCACTCCTAGTCTTCTACCTCACTTGTCAAGCACAAGAAAATGAATGCACGTAAATTTGATGTATGATATGAAATAAGAGATTGTCTAGGAGAAAGAAAGGAAGGAAGCAACATCAATAAATTTCTAGTCCCAAGATTATCGGTTCCTTTTCCAAAAGATTAGATTAAAAATATTTTAGACTAGAATCGGAAACAAATGAACATGTCTAAAAATCTAAATTTGCAGTTTCTAATTCCAGATAAACTAGTGACTTGCTCATCAGAATATAAGTAATCTTAGGGATGAGAAACTTTATGAAGCTCATGGGAACTTACCAACGCCTTGTACAACTTTTGAAACTTTCTATAAATTTAATTGTAGCCCTATTTCTAGAATGCCTAGATCTAAGTATATAATATAATATTTTATAACAAATAATTTAGATTTGCTAAAACAATTTGTGATTTGACATATTTGTGGAAACTAATTGAATGATGCACATCGGCTATGATGAACATAAGTCTTAGGGTTGAAATTGCATTAGTGGATCATATGATGACTTAATGAGTGATGTTTTTTAGCCTAATTGTCGATGCCAAAGCAGGCAGGCTTAAAGCATTTTCTATCAATTGTTTATGTGACACTTTTTTGAGTGTGTTGTTGCTAAGAACATGTTATTTTTCTTGTAATTATGAATTTTGCATTGGTCCATATTTAAGCTATACAACAGTGAAAAACATAGGTTAGCTACGGGCAAATACAAAGATAAATGACTTGAAAAAAGGAAAAAAAGGATTTATATGCAAAATAAGTTTTAGATTTTTTTGCTTGTACAATAATGAGGACATATCTAGGCCAAACATACATAGAGTTAAAAGTAGCATTTTTTTTATATTCTTTGGTCATGATTCAGACTCATGAATACATAATCTGAATGACATGGTGAGAAGTAGCATAGGTATTGCTTTGTTTCTATCCAACCCTTCTTTCTCTACAAAATACAACAAAACACGCCAAGTTCATACAAAAATCTAGTTCCCTATCATCTATTACCATGTTTTTTGATGAATCAATGCATCTGATAAGGTTTGTAGGAAAGCATAAAATCAATATTTTGAACTATGGGGACTTGTACTATTAAAGTTTTTAATGTTGAGCATTACAAAAACTTGTTACTCATTTTCATGTGGCACTTTTTTTTTCATATCCTCATTTTTTAAAGATTTTATGCATATTATGTTGATTTAGTTGTCTTTTTTAGGGTTTTTTATAATCCCTAAAGGAATGATTTTAGGTGATTTTAGGGTGAGTTTAAGGTTTGTGTGTGTTTTTGATCTTATATGTTGAACAATTTTGTATTGTAAATGTTTTATAGTGATTTTATAGGTTTTTTAAATCAAGTGTAATGCCACTTAAGATCAACATTTCAGATATCTATTTACTCATTCACATCTGATTTTTTTATCATTTTAATGGGCATGTGTTCATATTGTGTTTTCTAAGATTTTGAGCATAACTATGTTAGGGTTTCTAGAAAGCCTACAATAATATTTTAAGGTGATCTCATTTGGATATAGGGTTTATGGGTATGCAAGTTCTTGTATGTATGGGGAGTATATTAAAGAGTTGTCAGTGATGTCATGGAGGTGTCCAGGTGAGTGGATGATGTGTCTTGATAGTCTAAGTATCAATGACAAAGTGTGTAGTGTTCTTATCCTAGTATGCTTGAAGTAGGCTAGGTTGATCTTTATGTTTTAGCATGATTAGGGGTGGATCTAAATTATTGAGCATGTGTAAGATATCCTATCAGAGGTCAAGGATGATTTAAGATCTTATGGAAGTACATGGTATTCATTTGATTCTTCATTATGTTCATCTTGGCATAGTTGGTTCTATGACAGAAAAATTTGAGTAGGTACTTTGTTGACATCACCATTGCCACATATGGATGAGTTAAGGAGATTTGGTCTTATGGGTATGATCACATTAGTTTCAAGTTATTGTGGATCAAATTTTAGTTCATGAGATTGAGCATAGCTAAAGATATGTAGGTAAAAAGTTGGTCTCTCAGACAGAAGTTCACTAAGTTCCAATACTTAGGTAGACTGTCATTACATGTCATGCAGATATGAATGAACCAACAAGTTTGTGCATTTAATTTAGGTACTCGAAGAGTCAACTAAGGTCAAAGGCTTTTATGGAGATGATGTATTTAGTTCCAAAAAGCTACCCTAAAAATTTGGAGTCTTGAAGTGATTTCTAGCTCAAGTTATAAAGCTTCAAAGTTGCTCTAGCAGACTATGGTGGGCCAGAGACCATCAAGTTGAATCACGTTGAAGTCTAAAGTCATTGTTCTAGACGATCCAATGGTGAGCACCTAATTAAACATATTGATATCAATGGTACATATGAATTCAACATGTTAAAGGTTTCACGCACTGGTGACAAGTGCCACAAGCTCACTAATCTAATAAAAGATCAACGATGAGTGTCGGTTCATACTTATGAAGATGAATGATGTGGGATAAGTCAAAAAGTCAATAAAGCACATAGGAATACCAAGTGGCATAAGTGCATGGATTGATAGCAAAGTGTTCAAAAGTCATGTGAGGGTATCAAGTGTCATAATCATAAGAGTTTTGATCAATATCTAATGGTGAACATTATAAGATAAAGATCTGGTTGGTCTGAGGAGATCGACAAAGGGCATTTTTTCTAAAATGTCAGGAAGTAGCGAGATGATGTCAAGTGCTCAATGTTTAATAGTGAGCAAAGTTAAAGACCTATCTACTTTTGAGGAATATCAATGATGCATATTTGATCAAAATATATGAGGACATGAGATGATGCCCAAGTGGTCAAAGTTTAACAGTTGCTTAGTGACCATTAGAATTCAAATATTCGAATATGCAAGGGAAGACCAGTCTATAGTTTTTATGTTATAACTTTCATATATGCATAATTTGATAATGGTGTAAAAGGAAAAGTTATAGAGTAATTCATGGTGTATCTAGAAAACCTAGTTAGAAGGTTTAATAGTTTGTACAATTAAAGATATGGAGCTCCAAATTTGACTATGTATGTTTTCATGCTTTGCAAGTAACTTGAGAAGGGTAATTAAGTTATTATTGATGGTATTTCAATGTTTTAAGGTGAACTAAGTATTAGATCATGTTGTAGATTTCATAAGGATCACTTATGTGGATTATGAAGGTTTGACCAATCCAAATTCCATATGATCAAGGGCTTATAAGTTGATTGTGTATTCATCCTTGGTTATTGTATGTACAGAATGATGTTTAGGCTAATTGTGTTGTAGCAGAAGGGTGTTGTGATGGATGTTGGTCACTTAAGGTGGACCTATATATTGTGTGGCATGGGTTTATGTATTTTTTAAAGTGTTATTTTGTTCTAATTTTGGTCAGAGAAGTGTCAAAGAGGTGAATGGGTCTTATAGAACCTAAAAGGACACTTAGGCCTATTTGAAAGAGGGTATTACTTAAAGGCGGCCGATGTAGATTCTTGAAGAGTGAAGGCATGTGTTGTGGCTAACAAAGAAGGTTGTGAACATGATATTCTTGATGGCTTTATAAAATGTAAAATCAAAGGTGGTGATTTCTAGACTTAATAGAAGATGTGTGTGTAAGAGTTGAAGAGCAAAGGAAAGAAGGGCATGTGCCTAGTGGATGGGTTGTAGAGCAGTGCAAGTTGATGATTGTGTGTAAGAATTATAAGTCATATATTTGATGTCAAGAATAGTGATCTTATAGGTTTGAAGATTGAGGATAATCGAAGGGGTCTAGAGTGATTCAAAAGGATGTTTTGGATGCCTTGAGTGTGAGTAAAGGATAAATGATTTTTGTGTAAGATTGGTGGTTGATTTGAGAGGTAGATCAAAGTGTGTACTATGTATATGATGATTTTATCATGTTGTTGAGGTTGTGACAGAGTTGTTGCTAAGAAGTGTAGAGTGATCCAAAAGGTGGTTTTGGGTGTTTGTGGCTATGTGAAGAAGTGAAGGGGGTTGATATACATTGTATCTCCATTAGATTGGCAGGCAACCAATTTTCAGGAGATGTTCATATCATAGGTGTTGGGAGGGTGCTCAACATCTAGGTTAGAAGGACTTGACCATCCTAAGGGCAAGTGCTCCTTATGGAATAGGTGTTTCACTAAATTTTTGGTTAGA